>CAMTDV010000016.1:46676529-47276529 GCA_947069175.1 Scalesia atractyloides
TGGTTTGATGAAGACTGCCGAGCAGATGAGTCTTCAAATTTCCGTTTGTTGTCAGGGACAGTTTCAGTTGCGCCCCTAGCCGGCAACTTCCCTTGCTCCACCGCCTTATCGGTGAGCTTATGTGTTAGCCTAACTGCTTGTTACTCTGTCGTAGGGTTGCTAGACATTACCATGCCCTGGATCTTAGGGACTAGTCCCCCAAGATAAACTCGAGTCGTCTAGCGATGGTGTTAGCCAAATCGGGACAAAGGAACACCTGATCATGATGCGTTGCCGTGTATGCTTCAATTTCTGACCCGACCATCTTATTGGTCCACAACGCTTGTTCCAATTGTTGAACTCTGTCCCGCGGATAGAATTCCTCCTTGATTAGGGCTTTGAACGCAGTCTAGGTCATTGCGTTCGCCGCAGCAAGCCCACGCGTTTGGACTTATGCGTTCCACCATGTTAATGCTCCATCTTCGAACGTGGAGGCAGCATACTTGACCTTACTAGCTTCGATGCAGTTGCACATTGTGAAAACCGATTTGGACTTTTCGACCTAACGGACCAGTCCTATGGGTCCTTCAGCTCCCGTGAACATGCTCGGTTTCGCATCCCAGAACATCTTGTAGTGGTTAAGACCCCCTCCTAAGGATAGAGGATCGGTAGTCAGCGAAAAATTCTATTATCCGTATTATTAGATTTTCCCATGAAAATTTAATAATGGTTACCTGCTGGTGCGTTGGAAAACCTGCCAAAGCAGCGTTTGTTGGATTAAAGCGGCCAGTTCCTCAGCTGACATGTTGACATTTCCGCGAAGTCCGGTTGCCATTTCAGTTCTTCGCAAAACAACACAAACACATACCGATAAATATATATCCAATATAGTTATCATATTCCACACTTCAATCATCATACAAATTATGTCAACCTAACAAATTAAACAATCAAAAGGATGTCTCACAAAATACCAACCAAACATATCAGTTTAATTATAAAATTTTTAAGTTCAAACATAAATGGGAATAAACAAACTACGCAAAACAAAACGACGATTGGCGGGACAAGTTAGTCATCTATGTCTCCATCCCCCAAGTCACTGTCACCGTCGTCTTCCTCTTCAGCGTTTTCAGCTTCAACAGATGGGTCCTGTTCCGGCTCTTCTTCCTTCGGATCCTTCTCCGAGTCTTCCTCTGGATCCTCTTCTTCGTCTTCTACTGGCGCTGGAGGGGCCGGTGCTGGTGCGGGAACTGGAATTGGTGGTACTTGGTTCTGCTCAGTTCACGAATCCTCCAAGTGGACTCAAGGACTCTATCTTCGAGCCAGCCAGCCCTCAATTGCTCAGCACGAACGTCCCTAACTAAAATACCTCGAACTCTCTTACTCTCAACTTGCTCTTTCTCGAGCACTTCAGTCTTACCGGTCAGCTGGCGTATCAGCCATCCCTGTGCTTCAATAGTCTCTTGCATTCTCTCCAGCTGCTCCTGATGCTTCCTCAGTACAACTCTAAGCAGATCGTCCCTCACTTCTAAAGAGTTGACCGGGTCGACCGGTACAGCAGTGGTTGGACGGAGGACGACTCCCCTCCTAGAGCAAGTCTTTTCCTGGCAGCTGAGCGTGTCTCCACACCACGAGGTGGTGAGGGTTCGACCATGGGTGCCTTCCCCGATGCCCTTGATCGTTGAGAACTGTCGGATGATGATGATGACATAGCCTGCCGGGTTGGCGAAGTTAGTTACGAGCTGCGTATATCATAATATATATCATATAGAACAATTATAGCATAGCACATAACAAGATATCACAGTTCAGTGCTAGATAAGTCTAGTGTCGTGTAACAACTATAGTTTAGGTCTACTTTAAATGCAAACCTGGTTCTCTATAGCTAGTGGCTCTGATACCAATCTGTCACACCCTCAATTTCCACTTGCGGAGTTTTACCGCGAGGCATGTGAAAAAACCAGAATCTCAGACACTAGCAATGTCGAACGACTCTATATGATTTATTTAAACATTTTCCAAAAACAGTTATTGTAAACAAGCATAGTCATTTTCAAAGTATCAAATTTTAGCGGAAGCATTAATGTAAAGTAACGGGCGCCAACATAAACGCCAAAACCAAGAGAAAAATCCAAAAGTAAATGTTCATAAAGACTCGATAAAAATGTCTTGATCAATTGCAAAGTGAGTTCACAAGTTCCGTTTAAAAGTTGGTTCCCCCTGCTATCCCTAACCCGGGATAACGACATAGTTCCATTATCACTAACCCAGAATAATAAGGTTGTTTAGTAATTAAGTTCAACGTTAACATGCAGGTAGCGAGCCTAGAGTTATGTAACATAAGAGTTCGCGATCGAAGTTGACGGTTGTTGCCTCTGTGTTGCCAAGTCTATCACTAACCATGGCGAAAGTTAGGCCAAATTGATCACCCGTTGACCATTCCCGATCGGCTAGCGCGACTAGCTCAGGTGGGGCTTGTCGGGCCCAGTAGTACTACTATAATTTCCCCGCCATCTAACCCAATACTAATGATCCGAGAGTTGATTGAGGACTTCCGTGATAAAAGCTACTTAGTGACCATAACATACATTAACATTAACTTAGTTACCGAATAGTTAACGACGTTAATTTCACATAACGTAAAAATAGAGTTGTAGAGCGTATACATGTTTCTCCCCCTGTTGTTCAAAAACCGGATAAAATAGGGGCCGTGAACTCACCTTAAGTTGCTCGTTTAGATAAGTGCAAAGGAAGTAAAGGTTGGAACCGCTAATCATGTCCAAACATGTCAACCGGTTCAAAATTAGTGTGTGAACGCACACTGACACAAAACCCTACGCGTAACTAGCACACAGTACGAAACACGTACTTACAAGTTTAAAACCATAATCATACATGCAACGTGTCACTATACAAAATAGAGACCAACAACTTGTCATAAACACAGGATAGCACATACAACACTTAGATACACATAAATGTAAGTTATCATGTTTCAGCTTGTACATTCAGAACTAGGCTGTTTTCGGGAATCTTTATAAAATAGTTCACACGTTCCAAAAATTCTAATTTTATTACAGAAGGTGTCAATTAGACTGAAAAATGTTGTGTAAAATGTTCAAGTCCTAGTTTCTTACCAATTATTTATAAGAATTTATTTACTAGGCTTCAGTCAGATTCGTCACTTTCTGACTGCAGTCCACGGGAAAAATCATTTAAAAATACTCGTTTGTCCGATTGACGAAATTCCAGTTAGAGATTTCTTCGAAAATCTAGGAGTATCTACTGTATAAATTTCGTGACTTAACTCTTTTCGGTTTACAGGTTATGACAGAAAACATTACGTGGATTTTCTGCAGAAAAAACGCAGCTTCAGCTGCTGCACAAAATCATTAATTTAAAATAGTAAACGACTTCAGAATAATGTGATTCCAATGCCATTAGAAGCGTTTTCCGAAAAGGTATGTTTTACGCTTCAGAAAATCAATTTTTCGATTTATAACGGTTCATTTACAGCCAACTGAAGTTGGCTGTCTTCGCGCATCAGCTTACTGTTTTACCCCTAAACTCCACCCGAAACCCTCCGAATGTTCACCACGATCCATAATAATGATTTGAAGCATGTTATACTTTAATTATCATGCATCTATATTCAAAATTTAAAAACCCTTTCAAAATTTCAAAACCCTAGACATACATCATAGTTTTTTTTACAAAGAAAAACGCAACCTATGTTTCTTACACGCAAACACATCATCATGACGCAACAATTCGCATACTCATCCGAACCAATCATACACAACAACACTTTTTCATAACAATATCATACAACACATGATCATGATCGAGACTACACAAAATCATAACGTGAATCATAACACAATTAAACCCTAACCTTGAAACGATGACAACTAGTGAACCGGGACAAGCTTGAAATCGATCCGAGGGGTGTGGGGGCTGTTTGCGCGAACCAAGGGGGGGGCTGCTGCTACCGTCGAGTTCACCAAGGGGGAAAGGTTTTAGGGTTTGCCAATTTTTTTAAAACACCGCATGCATACATATGTATACATACATAAGGGGGCCAGGGGGTTTGGGCTATTCCTTGGGCCACAAAGGAGGGGGTGGCGGGTTGGGTTTGGTCCGCAAGGGGTGTGGGTGGCGGGTTGGGCTTGCTAGGTTACGAAATCAGAACGCTTCATAGGCTCGGTTCGGTTCGGCTTATAAATAGAATTTACTAACCATTAATTTTTAACTCGTTAAATAACTACATACATTACGACTCGACGATTATTCGCGACACGAAATTTATAAAATATTAAATCACGTAATTGGAGCGTGACGCAATAAATTCACAAACGTCTAATAACATGTAGCACGTAATTCAGATACGACTCGTTAAAATTCCCAAATAACGTGTATTCCCTAAATACTAAAGTTAGTGTAATTATAGCTTGCGCGTAATTAATTATCCGAATTAAATTGGCGTAGAAACAAATGACGATAAAGTAGTGCGTTTTAAAATACCTGAAAAACCGGGATGTCACATTTATGGTTTTATTCTTGAATCTTTCCATGATTTTGATTATGTTTCAAGCATTTGGTTGATGTATTATGTATTATGTATTATTGTAGCCTAAGGGCAAAAACACTAGTAATCCTTGCTTCATAAACAACCATTAGTATGTTAATCATGTTTGTAATGACACTTAACAACTTTCTAAGTTAATCCTTGATGATTAGTTTGCAACCTTGTTTATTGATGTTGGATTCTTGATTATAGTTAATTATCTTGAATGACTAGTATGTGGTTAGTTAGGATATTTGCAAGAAGAAGCTTAATTAATCATGTATTAGTAGACTTTTAATTTGTTAAAATGTTTACACCATGAAACTAGAAATAAGTATTGATTTAATAAGGGGTAATTAATGTTAATCAAGAATACTTTCGTTCATGGAAGGACCTTAGCCGGTTAGATGATGTTGTTACGGATTCTTGACATAAGTTGTAACTTTGTTAATAATTTAGGCCAAAATTTCTATCTTAGTGGATTCATGTTCAAGATTTGTAAAATAAACTCGGTTGTGATTTAATCTAGTTTATGCTTGTCTCGGTGGTTGGATTGTGTTTATCGATGTCTCTTTCCTTGATTAAGCGAGATTAGAAAACTCCTAACGGATCTCTAACATATCTTTAGGGGATTTTCATAGACATTTATCAAAGGGCATTAAAGAACAAATTTAGGTGGTTAAAGTGTGTTTATCGTTTTAACTTTCCAAAGAGTTGTCATGTTAGGATTCCCGAAAAAGATACTAATTGTCTTTAAAAAATGGAAAAGTGACCAAGTGTTTTGATGGCATGTCCAACTTAGTTAACATATTCCGGTTGTTCGTAAAGCAAGGCTATATTTATATTTTTCATATTTGGAGTCTATTATGTTTTTTTGAAAAAAAGAAAAAGAAACAAAAAGATTATGTTTTAGTCATTTTCTAGTTTAAACAATTTATCCACTTATCTTTTCTACCGGTAGAATAACGAAAAAGGTTTAGTGTTATCGTTTCCGCCTGCATCCTTGGATCGATACTTGGTCCTTACTGATACTTTACAACATTTATGACGGGGTACACTTGCCCTTTCGTGTGTGTTTTAATATTGAAGTATAAATCATTTTTATAAATTTAAAACCAAATCGTGTGTAAATTCATTGTAAAAATATGTAAATACACGCACACGTCAGGTTTTTGGCGTCTGTTGCCGAGGATGTGGCGATTTTTAGGAATGACCCGAGTCAATATTTTACCGGTGTACATACTTGTTAATATTTGTAAATATTTTTTGATTGATTATTTATTTATTCATTTGTTAACATTTTTATTTAATTCATTCGTTTTTATGTTTGTTTAAATATTTGTTGAATTTTCATTTCTTGTTCGAATTCGAACTAATTATTCATTTATTTCTCAAAATTTTGGAACCAAAAAAACCATTTTTGTCATCACTCTTTCAAGTATTTTTATGAGTTTTCGATTTTTATATAAATTTTGGCCTACCTCTGAATTTTTACGTATCAAATTCTTTAAAACAGAAAAAAATTCATTTTATTGCAGCAAAAAAAGAACATTAATAATATAATATTTATATGTGCCAGTTTTCGTTTGCAGGTTAATGTCCTAAACCACACACCCATCGCTGTTGAACCTTCTGATGAACCCAAACGTGATCTGAGAAGGCGACTTCGAGAGAGATCCCGCGTGGTTGTGCAACAAATTGAGGCAGCTATGGATGAGCCGGTGGTACCCTCTGAGACTGATAGCTCAGAGGACGAGGGAGATATCACCATGGCGGATAACGACCGACCTTTGAATGAGACGAACCAACCCGGATGTGGAGACCTGGAGCCAAGCATTGCCCGACTGACAGTGGTAGCACCAAATTTTGAAATAAAATCTAGTATAATAAATATGGTACAAAATTCGGTGCAGTTTGATGGACGAGAGCACGAGGATCCTGGACGACACATTGCTGCATTTCTGGAGGTGTGCTCTACTTTCAAGATACACGATATTTCAGATGATGTATTTCGGTTGCGACTTTTTCGGTCTTCATTGCGAGACAAGCTAGATCTTGGCTTATGTCACTTCCTGCTGGATCCATTAGGACTTGGGACGAGATGGTGGAGCTATTTATGCAGAAAATACTTTCCTCCAGAGAAGACTACCAAGTTGAGGAACCGGATCATGACATTTCGATAGGATGACGAAAAGTCTTTACATGCAGCCTGGGAGCGATTCAGAGACTTGTTACTTGATGTTCCACATCAAGGTTTCTCTAAGAGGCAGTTAGTTCTGACTTTTTACCAGGGGCTCAACTAAGACATGCAGGAGCGTTTAGACGTATATGCAGGTGGGGATCTAGGGATGAAGACGCCTTATGAAGCTTACACGATTATTGAGATAGCTGCATTGAAGTACAGTTCACGTCTGGAAGGAGAGAGGAGCTGGACATCATCTCGCTCAGGAGTTCATGCTGTCGATGACTACATGGCTATCACTGCACTTTTCGGCGTTGTCGGCAAGGTTTGATAGATCCCAGAATGTATCACAGGCTAGTTCTGGGTGTGAGCAGTGTGGAGTATCGTACGAGCGAGGTGAGTGTGACCAGGGAGTTATTTTTGCGGGCCAGGAGGAGGTAGATTTCGTCAGCAATCAAGCAAGGCCGCAAAATAATCCCTACAGCAACACGTATAATCCGGGATAGAGAAATCACCCAAAATTTGGGTGCAGAGCTAACACGGGTTACTAGAACCCACTCGGATTTGCTCAGCAAGCTCCAGCACCATAGCAGGTTCAAGGCCAGTCATTCCAGCTTACAATCAATCCTACCAGCCACGTCCACATCCATATCAACATCAGGGCGCAGGGAGTAGTTCCTAGTAACAAGCCCCTTTAGGAAAATTCCAAGCTGGAGGAGATGATGGCCCAACTTCTAAGTAGCTCCACTAGTGCAAATCAACTAGCCGAGAAACGTTACAAGCAAAATGAAGAACGTTTCTTAGCTCACGAGGGAGAGATACGAAGTCAGAAGGCCTTGATTCAGAACATAGAGAATCAGGTTGGGCAGTTGGCCAAAATGATGTCTGAGAACCCCCGGGTGGTCTCCTGGGCAATACTAAGCCGAATCCACGAGGGCATGTGAATGCCGTGATGACGAGGAGTGGCAAAACCACGGGACCTGACACATCGGATTCACCACCGATCACTGAGACGGTCCAGACTGATGCTTCGGACGAGGTGCACGCTAGGCGAGGCCCAACAAGAATGACACAGTTCCAGAAGCTGGTCAAAGATTATACTCCCCCCGTTCCGTACCCAGGCAGGTTGAAGAAACATAAGAATGAAGAACAATATGGTAAGTTTCTCGAGTTGTTTAAACAATTACATATAAACATACCATCTGTTGAAGCCTTAGCCCAAATGCCTAAGTACGCAAAGTTCTTAAAGGACATCCTCTCAAACAAGCAGAAACTTGAGGATATGTCCTGTGTTATGATGAACGAGAGTTGCTCAACTATTCTTCAAAATCGTCTGCCTACGAAGCAGCTTTACACTTCCTTGTCTTAGTGGCAGCATGTCTACCAGTCACGCGTTTGCTAACTTGGGAGCGAGCATTAACCTATTGCCTTATAAGGTTTTTGCCGAATTGGATCTAGGTGAGCCTTCGCCGACGAGGATGAGCATTTGACTTGCTGACCGTTCAATTAAGTATCCACACGGGTTTATTGAGAATATGCTTGTCAAGATTGCCAAGTTTGTATTTCTCATGGACTTTGTTATCTTGGATATGGATGAGGACTCGAGGGTGCCTTTGATACTCAGACACCCATTCTTGAATACTGGCCGGATGATTGTAGATGTAGTCGCAGGCCAGATTACACTCCGAGTGAATGATGAGCATGTGACCTTTGATATAAAGCGGTCAATGCATCACCCACAGAGTCAGGATGACGTGCTCTATTATGTTGGCATTGTCGACATTGTTGGGATTAAACCCTAACAAAGGAACAGATGATATCAAAGCCAAATACACTATCCGAGCTTTGGTCCAACTATCAGAGGTTACAACATCTGATCTACCCTTACATTGCTTTCCCTAAACAACTGCTCCTATCATCTGATCATTCAAGAAGCAACGGTCTGATAGAAGAAACAAGATCAGAGGATAGAGATCAGTGCTTAGACTAGTTTTTACTTTATTCAATGTAACACTGCTATGCATTGATAGTTTAGTATAGTAGTGTTTTAGTTAGTTACAATTTTTTTTGCTGTCACTATCAACCATGACGTCACAAAAGATGCTCAGTGGTTAGATAGTTAGTATAAATAGGTGAACGTTGTAACAGTTAATCTTGTCTTCCTGAAAAAGATCATTTCACACTTTATCTTCTTCATTTCTTACTATCAAACGATTGTAATTGGCTAAGGGGGAGTTTGTGAATCACATGCAAAGTTTACCAACTTTAAAGCATGATGGTGATGAAAACAAATGACCGATTGCTTGTAGTAAAAGTTTTCCATTAATTCCGCTGCATATCTTTCTAATTCAATCCATTTTCCATTCTTAGAAACAAAAACTTCATGTGATTTAAACTTAGATCCTGACAATTGGTATCAGAGCTTGGTCAATCGATTTTGATTTAACAGTCAAATTGATTTGAATAGATCAACTCTTTGTGCTAATTTGTTTGATAGTTTTACTTGAATACAGAGTTTTATTACTACAAAAGTTTTAAAAACACAAATCTGTTGTAAACAAGAGAAATGGCACAAAACACACCAGAATCCAATATTAGATCCATGTTCAAACCACCTATGTTGAAACGAAATGAATATTTTATTTGGCAATGTAGGATGGGTCATATTCTCGCCCAACAGAACATCGGATGTTGGAGATCCGTTGTATTTGGACTTCATGTTCCCATGGTTCCAAGTACAGAGGATCCCCACATGCAAGTCCCTAAGAAACTCGAAAATTACTCTGAACATGATTTCCTCAAAATTGAATTGGATGCCAAGGCCTTTAGCATTGTTGATTCGGCTTTGCCCAATGAGATTTATGCTGGATTACTTCATTGTAATCGTGCTAAAGAGTTATGGATGCTCTTAAAGAGCAATTCGTGGTACTAAAGAGGTGATCGAGAATAATAGAGAGGTTTTGAATCAACAGTATGAAACATTTTTGCCACGTTAAGGGTGAGTCATTAACCCAACAGTTCGAACGATATAGCTGTCTCATCAGTGAGCTCAAATTGGTAAATGTGGAATTTCCAAATTGGACTGTCAATAGTCGTTTCTTGAGATCTTTACCTAAGAAATGGGAGACTGTAGCTTATGTCACTCGAACAACTGTTGGCTACAAGGAAATGACCTTGACACGACTTCATGGACGACTCCTCACTTATGAGAGAAAGTTCAACCAGAAAAAGAAGTTGCAAGAGTCAGGGAAAATGATTGATCACTATACTTTGGGAAACACTGCTTTATATAGTCATGAGGAGGGGTCTAGCTATGGAAAGGATCAGAGTTATGATCATTACATTGACATAACATCTGGAAACAATTTCAACTCTGATCTTAGTACACCCAATTTTGCCTTTGCTGCAAATAGTGAAAGCCAGACCTCTAACAATTTGTCTTTTTAAATGAATGACTTACAACATTTTGAACCCACTGACCTTGAAGAAATGGACATTTAGCATCAGCTGGCACTTTAAAGTGTTAGAGCAAGTAAATTTTACAAAAGAACTGGTAGGAGATTTCCAGGATTGCATGGGGGTTGAAAGTTGGGTTGGATAAGTCTAAAATCAAGTGCTACAAATGTAACAAGATGGGTTACTTTGCCAGGGAATGCAGATCAAAATCTGCAGTGTTAATTGTAACACATCCTGGCAACAATCCTCAAAGCACTATCCACTATTCCCAATATACCCCTGCACCTCAAATGCAAAACACTGCATATTTTGCACATCCTGTTGCTACAGTTCCTGTCCATTATGTCCAAGCACCTGCACCACAGATTCAATATGTCTAAGTACCACCTCAAATACATGTGTAGTAAATACCACAAGTTACTCAACCTACTCAAACCACTACTACACCAGCAGAGGTTAATCAACAAAGCTTTTTAACACAAGGTTTTGTTGATTGGAGTAGTTTGCCTGAGGATTTAACTGATGAAAATTTTGCTCTCATAGCCAAAAATAATTTTGAAAATGAAAATATATGTTTAATGGCTATAGAGACTATTGTTGAGGATGATGAATTTGTGGAGCAGGAGTTAAAGTCTGATGTGGTTGATTGTTGTGAAGCAGTGGTTATACCAGAAGTTACACCAGTGGTTGAAGTGAGTGTTGTTGATGTTGAAAAAGACACTCTATCTGACCCTTGGGATAAGCAGGTGTGTGAGGAAGAAGAGTGTGATTGTGCTCTTATGGCTGCTTCAAAGGTATCACCTCAGATCCTTAAAGATCTATTTCTGACAAATGTTTTGCAAACATAAAGTAGTGAGTGAAAACCTGAGAAACAAAATTTTAGAAGATGAACTTAATTTTGAAAAACTTGTTAAAGAGTTGAAAACAAAGTTAAGTGAAAAAGATTCTGAAATGAGTAGCCTAAGGCATGAATCAAGCATAACCAAAGACCAGCTCCAAACTATGGTAGAAAAATACCAGGTTTGCATAGGATTTTGAATCTACCCAGATCACTTGTGAAAAATGGGTAGAGTCTTGTAAAGGTTATGAGCTTATGCTTGATGCTCAAATCAAGAGCAACATAAAGTTTGGAATAGGCTTTAGAGATTTTGACCAGACTTGTGAAAATGTTGCAAAAATTGATTCTGAGTTGGTTGAAATAGTCCCAACAAACTTGGCTGGTGAAGAAATTAAAATCACAGATAAAAATGGAAACAAAATCATTCTTGAAAAACCAGAGGTTTTAGCAAAAGATAAAGAAATTGAAAAATATCAGTTTAAACCAACCTGGTCAGATGAATGTGATATTTTGGAAAACTTCAAGCCAATGGACTTTTCAACCACCGATGGTATAAAAGCACTGGTGATCCCTATCAAAGACTTGCCAGCAGAGGTTACACCCACTACTCTCAAAAAGTCTGATAGGAAAAGGAAAGAAAAGGTTAAATACTTGTTTTGTGAATTTTGTGAAAAAAAGAAATCATGTGGCTACAGATTGTTTTCTTTTAAAAGCCTATGACATAAACAAAACTTGTGTCATACCCAAATCTCCTAGATGCACCATCTGCAACAAAACAAATCACATGACCCAAGAGTGTGCCTATCTTAAAGTCTTTCATCAGAAGATAAAAGAGATTAGAGTAAAAGCTCTTGAAAGAGAATCTTCAAGCTTTTCTGAAAACAAATCCGAAAAGGACTTTGAATCAATTGAAACAGATGTCACAAAAGCTTTAAATTAAACCTCTGTTCACAGAGAAATTCAAGTGACAGATGCACCTCCATCGAACCAATTTTCAAGAGGTAAAAGCCAGCCTAGTTATCAAAACGTGCCTATGGTTTATGGGACTTACAAAAGGTCTTCTAAGCCAAGGGTAAATAGGCATCCTCATGGTTACCAACAGCTGATAAGAAGTGGCTCACAGTAGTGGTTACAAAATCCTGATCTAACCACTGCTCACTTACCTGAACTTGAGTCTGGATCATCTGATACCCCATCCAAAGCCATTCTGGCTTTGGAAACTCACCTAAACTAATTATTTCAAAACATGTGCAGGGAGCTTCTACTTGCCTTGACAGTCTTTGGTATGTAGATAGTGGGGGCTCCAGGCACATGACATGATGTAAAGCCCTGCTCAGAGATTTTAAAGCTCATGGAGGGGGTGATATATCCTTTGGAAATAATTCAAAAGGGAAGGTGTTGGGGTCAGGATGTGTCTTAGCTGGAAAACTCAAGTTTGAGAATGTGAATCTCATTGATAATCTAAAATTCAATCTTCTGATTGTCTCACAAATGAGTGATAAGGGCTATGGTTCCTTCTTCACACAGGAAACTTGTCAGATAGTAGGCCCAGAGGTTGTTTAAAAGATTAATCAAATAATTGCAGAGAGCAAAGCACAACTTACTGCTAATAGGGTAGGAAATGTGTATGTGGTAGACATGGTAAAAGATAATCCTATGTCAAATGCATGTTTGTTCTCAGTTGCCTCAAGCAAAGAAACAAAATTCTGGCATAAAAGACTAGGACACACAAATCTAAAAACAATCTCCACTCTCTCAAAACAAAGTCTTGTCAGAGGTTTGCCACACAAAAAATTCAATTGTGAAGAACATTGTGTTTCCTGTTTAAAAGGTAAACAACATAAAAGTTCTTACAAGTCAATTGAAGAGTCCAAAACAAGTCATTGCTTGCAGTTACTTCATATGTATTTGTTTGGACCTGTGAAAATCATGAGCTTAAAACACAAAAGGTATTGCTGGTGATAGTTGATGATTTTTCTAGGTTCACATGGACTTTCTTTTTACACTCTAAGGATGAAACAACAGACATTTTGCAAAACTTTGTTAAACAAGTTGAATAGCAATTTCATCTTCCTGTAAAATCTTTAGGAGTGACAATGGGAAAGAGTTTAGGAACAAAGAGTTGAATGCCTTCTGTGAGTCAAAATGGATTGTTAGGCAATATAGCATCCCTAGAACTCCAGAATAAAATGGGGTTGTTGAAAGGAAAACCAAACTTTGATCGAATCAGCAAGAACTAAGCTAGCAGATTCTGGTTTACCCTTGTCTTTTTGGCAAAGGCTGTAAACACTGCTTGTTATGTTCAAAATAGAGTTTTGATAAACTCCAGGCATCAAAAGACTGATTATGAATTGCTTTATAAAATCATACCTCTGATCTCTTATTTTAAAGTCTTTGGCTGCCCATGCTTCATTTTAAATTTAAAGGATTCAATATCCAAGTTTGCAGCCAAAGTTGATTGTGGTTATTTTCTGGGACACTTAACCACTGCAAAAGCCTACAGAGTTTTTAACTCTAGGACCAAGTGTATTGAAGAAACTCTGAATGTGAAGTTCAATGAACACTCATCTTTGAAAATCCCAGCAAATCCTGCTGAATTGTTTGACCTATCCAAATTTACATTTGAAGATGTGTCTGTTAAGACTAATCATACAGGTACCCCACAGTAATCAAATCAAGAGCAAGGATATGATTGCATCCTTCCAAATTTCAAAATAAATCCTTCAGGCAGAGGAGCAGATGTTAGTAGCAATGGTGAAAGCTCTGCCAGGTCAACAGTGGTTAATACTCAAACCTCTGCCAGCTCTCAGAACCAAACATCTGTTGATAAAAGTCCACAACAAATGGACAAAAGTCAACCCACTTTCACATCCATTCCACCAATTCCTCCACCACCATTCCAATCAGAGGCTGGACCATCAAATTCACCAACAGAGGATAGCTCAGATGATACACATTTGCAAGCTTCACCTCAGAATGCCATTGTCCCATATCAAGGTGAATTGATTTTCCTCAAAAGCCATCCTGTGGATCAATCTATTGGCAACATCAATGAGGGAGTGCTCACCATAAGCCAATCCCAAAACATTTGTCTTTTTGTTGGCTTTCTATCACTCACACAACCTGTCAAGTACCAAGAGGCACTAAAAGACAATAGTTGGGTAGAAGCCATGCAAGAGGATCTCCTACAGTTCAAAAGATAAAAAGTATGGGAACTTGTACCACTGCCAAAACATGTAAGTCCTATTGGCATAAAGTGGGTCTTCAAGAACAAAACAGATGAAAGGGGCATTGTTGCCAAGAACAAAGAGAGGCTCGTGGTTTAAGGCTATAGATAGGAAGAAGGCATAGACTATGATGAAACATTTGCTCCAGTTGCAAGATTGGAGACCATCAGACTGTTCTTAGCTTTTGCTGCCAACCACAACATCAAGGTGTATCAAATGGACATCAAAAGTGCATTCCTGTATGGAAAGATCAAGGAAGAAGTGTATGTGTGTCAACCTCCTGGTTTTGAAGATACATTTCATCCTGATCATGTTTACAGGTTAAACAATGCACTATATGGTCTAAAACAAGCACCGAGAGCCTGGTATGAAACTCTATCCACCTTTCTTTTATCCATTGGTTTGACCAGAGGTAGGATTGAGAAACCCTATTTTTATAATGGAAAGGAAAAGATTTGATGCTTGTCCAAATTTATGTGGATGACATCATTTTTGGATCCACATGCACTGCCATGTGTGAAGAGTTCAGAAAACTCATGGCAGCAGAGTTTGAGATGAGTGCGATGGGTGAGTTGCAATGTTTTCTTGGTTTACAAGTCAAACAAATGCAACATGGCACTTTCATCCATCAAAATAAGTATGTGAAAGAACTACTTATGAAATTTGATATGGATGATTGTAAACCTTGCAGCACACCCATGGCAACATCCAAGCTAGTCACATTTGACCGAAAAGATGACCTTGTTGATCAAACATTGTATAGAAGCATGATTGGGTCTTTATTGTACCTAACTGCATCAAGGCCAGACATCATGTTTGCAAGATGTGTTTGTGCCAGATCACATTCATTGCCAAGAAAATCAGATCTTATTGCTGTAAAAAGGATATCTAGATACATAAAAGGTGCTCCCACACTAGGTTCTGGTATCCAGCTAATGGTAACATTGAGCTTGCAGGGTATTCTGATAGTGATTTTGCTGGATGCAAAACAACAAGGAAGTCCACATCTGTAGGAGCCCAATTCCTAGGTGATTGCTTAGTGTCTTGGCAAAGCAAAAAGCAAGTTGCAGTTTCTACATCCACTGCTGAGGCAGAGTATATAGCTGCTGCAACTTGTACTGCTCAACTTTTGTGGCTTCAAAATCAATTACTAGATTTTGGTATCACTGCTTTAAAGACTCCACTCAAGATTGATAGTCAAGCAGCAAAAATATCATCAAAAATCTTGTCTCTCATTCCACCACTAAGCACATTGACATCAGACATCACTTTGTGAGGGATTGCTATGAAAAAGGTTTGATTTCTTTACAACATGTCCATACCAAAGATCAATTGGCAGATGTGTTGACAAAAGCACTTGATGCTCACACTTTTGACAATTTGATATCTAGGCTTGGAATGCTAAACATGGATTAAAAAAAAAATTCTTTGTGATCCATGTAAATAGCAATAAAATGTTTTTAGAAAATCAAAATCCATCCTTAAAAATAGTTTAAAATTGAATTTTTCAATAAGTCCTCAAAGTCTGTTCAAAGCACTGATAGCATAAAAACACTGATCATTTAGAAAAATCTATCCACTGTCAAAAGTGTATCCTCTGATAGCTGTAAATATTGTTCTTACCACTGATCAAAATTTCCAACAGTGTTTAGCCAAACAACTGTCTTCCATTTTCAAACAGAGGATACACGTGGACATATGTTATTTGGCAGTCGTTGCATCAGATGCCACGTCATCATCACTTTTTCATAAACACTATAAAAACCTTGTTCTATCCAGAACAGAGGTTTCACCAAACTGTGTCGATTTCACAAATCTCAAAATAGTTTGCACTCAAATCATGGCTCCCAAAACAAAATAAAAGGGGAAATCAAAACAAGAATTAGCACCATTCAACTTGATCATCAAAACCCCACATAATTACGCTGGAATCTTACTAGAAACCGAGGTCAACACACGATACCACACAATGATTCGGATTCTAAGAGAGTCAAAATTTAAACATATGCTCGAGGTCAAAACCAAGATTTACATCGATTCTCTTCGGGATTTCTGGAAAAACGCTAAGGTCAAAACATCCGCTGATGATGTTCCTTATGCATAGTCTCAAAGGTTGGGGGTACTCCTATGCAAATAAGTCCACAATCGATCCCTCAAGTTTTTCAACTGAATGATATGGCACATCCTGTGTCCTTTCCTTTAAGAGAGATGCAAGCAGAGTTTGTGGAAAGGGGTTACACTGGTCAATTGAAAGGTATGACAATCTTTAAATCCCATTTTCCAGCAGAGATGAAATTCTTTTTCCATACTCTTTTAAAATGTCTCTCTGCAAAATCTACTGCTTTCAATGAAATTCCATTGAATATGCGATATCTGGGATATGCAATTTTAACTGAATCAGGTTCTAACTATTCCCAGGTATTGTTCAATGATATTGTAAATAATTTTAAAAATATCTCAAAAAGAAAAGCTTTCTTGATACATCCTCGTTTCTTGAGTGTTTACTTGGAAGACCGGATCAGATCTGAAGCAAGTAAATAAGGTGCAGAGAGCACACCTGGCTGCCTAACTCATGAACTTTTTACACGTTTAACAAATCAAGAAAAGGTTTCCAAAACAGAAGTAGAGGAGGATGAGAAAATTTTACAAGAACAAAATGTTCAAACTCTTCCTCCTGCTACTGAGCCCACTACTCTAGGTGATCAGAGCATTGCAACCACTGCTCTGAAACCCACACTTAAAATCACCAAAAAGAAACCAACAAAAACATCCAGAAAACCCACCAAACCCAAAAAGGGTCCTCTTGAAGACGAGATCCCAGAGATAAACCTGTGACAACACCGATGTCACTAACCACTGCTGCTACTTCTTCATAGCAGATGGTTGAGAGATCTCCACCTGGTTATGAAACTCCTCCTGCATCCTCACAAAAGGATCAGGTTGTAAACATAGGGACACCAAATTATGAAGCTCTAGGACCACTTGGTTCTATCTTCCACAACCCATCTCCCAGGGCAATGTCTCTTTCTGCACCTATTCCTTCACCAATCAAATCACTACGACAAACCTTTATACCCTTGCGGAATGCAATAAAACTAGAGCAGACATTATCCAGCACTTCTCACCAACTTATCAATGAGAATATACTTCACCATGATGCTGGGTTTGATTCTCAATTCTTTGCTAGCCCATCAGCAAATGAGGAGGCTACATCCCTTGGGTTACATGTAACCCTTGGTGATGATTCAACTAGAGCAGCCACTACAATTGCAAAACTACCTAGTTTTCCTTTAGACAGTGGTTACATTTCTAACTCTCTGTTGAAGCCAACCACTGCCGAGGCTACCAAGGTAACCTCTAATGTTGTGGGAAGTCCCTAGTACCAAGAATAAAGGGCATCTAAGGGTGAAGCTAGTGTTAAAACACATGCTAATGATCCCTTAGATATAACTACCTCCTCAGGTAGGTGATCAGATGATCCTATTAAATTAGGTGATGATCTAAAATACAAAGATTTGACGGAGAGAGTATCAAAGCTTGAAACTTTTGTTGCTGAGAACAAAAATCTTGTGAAGCAGTTGTTAGCTATAAAGAGCCAACCCTCTGTTTTAACCACTGCTGATCTACAACAAGCCCTAGACCCTCTGTTTCAGCAACAAAAGCACTTCTCTGATCAACAACACAAACATCAAATGCAGGAAGTAAGAAACATGGTTGAAGCTAGATTCATGGATACAAGGGCAGATATTAAAGTAATAAAAGCTCATCTTCTTCAAACCACTGGTACTGCTCCACCCACAGTAATTTTTGTAAACACCGAAGATGATGCCAAAAAGGGGGAGAAATCTTTGGGACAGAAGAAGCTTAAAATTGATGATCAAATGGCAAAGCCAATTGATGATCTAACAGATGATATCTTGGCCAGGGAAAATGAGAAGAAGAAGAGAAAAGTGTATCTTGATGGCAAGGTATTGGTTGAGCAAAAGATTAAGCAACAAAAAGAAAAGGAAGAGGTTGGTACCTCAGCAAAGAGGAGACCTGCTAGAAAAGTAAGGCAACCAACATCCACACCTTCCAAAACTGAGCATGTTATAAATCCAACCATTAAAACCTTTGCTTCCCAAAAATCAAGCACACCTACTTCAACTTCCATACCCATTTCCACCAGAGCAGATGTTACAACAACTGGTGTGTCAACATCTGTTGGCACAACAGAGGTTGCAGCAAATGCAATCTCATCCACTGCCATGGTCATTTTCAATACATCCACCCAACCTTTACCAACACCAACCAGAATTCCAACTCACCCATCATCACCAGAAGTCAAATTCAAGAGGATAAGGACAACAAAGGTTGTGAATGAAGAAGAGATCTTTCCTGCTCCTACTCCTTTATCATCACAACCACTGACCTCCATATCAATGCTTCCACATCTACAACTCAAACCACTGATTCCCTTACAATTATTCCTGCAGCAAAGAAATATCCTCTTGATTTACCAGCAGTCAGGGAAGAAATTCTAAGCTTCTATTCTGAGGAAGACCCTGACAAAAGAACTATATTATCTCTTGATGGCCATCCAAGACCTGCAAATGTTGATGACTACCTAGAACTTAAAGTAAAACAAGTAGAGGATATAGCAAAGAGAGACTCAGTTGGTAAAAGTGATAGAGAGATACAAACCACCATGTCTTTTCAGCTAAGCAAGGCTAGAACATTGCAAGATTTTGTCAAAGATCTGAGCAACAAGTTGTTAGAAAGGGAAGATCAATATCTTAAAAGTAAACTCATTGAACATATAAGGAAGAACAAATAATATAAGGCAACAAAGGCACAATTCAAGGATTGGAGTATAGATAAGCTGAGAGAAGAAACTAAAAGAATGCAAGAAATGTTAAAAGATCCTCTCAAAAAGCCAACTCCTCCTAACTAGGAAAAACATAAGAAAGACATGCCTGAAAGAGCCTTGAAGCTTAAGAGGATGAATGAAGAATTGATACAGAATCACTATGGTTCAAGGAATCAAGTGATAAGGTGGGGAGAAGCCAGGGTGATTGATACTTACAAGATGTTAGAAGAGAGGAGGAAGAAAGATCCAAACATGCCTCCCAAACGAGTTTACCATCCATCAAACGATGTTAAAACTCAACACTCCAAAAAATCTATCTCATCATCTGTCCCTTCCATCCTTGCTTTCAATCAACTAAAAAGGCAAGAAAAGATAGATGAAGAAGACAAGAGAGTGTTTGAACACATCAAAGAGGGAATTAAAAATATGGTTGACTATCACACAGATGAAGCTAGTGAATAGCTCATATCATATTTGACAAAGATAGTTCAACAAAAAGCTCTTCAAACCTCAACAAATAAAAGTCATCCAAGAAAGCCAGAAGACTCAAACATTCTAAAGTGGAAAGTCGAAAAAGGCTCCCACGAATTGACACTGCTCAAGTCTAATGGTGATGCTATCAAGATGAGCATGGAGGCTGCATATGAGCTAAATGCAGAAGACCTTCAAGATCTTTTGGATCTGACACTCAAAACGGATGATGATGATGAAGTTTCTCTGAAATTTGAATTACAGTTTAAAGGCCAAATCAGAGAATTTCTGTTGAGGAATAAAAACCAAGAATAATCAAGTATTTTGGCATCATCTGTTCCAGGGGGAGATTGTTTGAACCCTAACAAAGGAACTGAAGGTCCATGATCAGGCGGTTGTAGACAGAAGTTAGTGCATATATAACAGTGTTGGTAGAATGCTATTAAGATTGGAGTAGAAACAGAATGCAGCGGAAGTCTTCATTCATACCAAAAGAGTAAACATCTTTAAGTCCAGCTGCCGGAGTTCCTGGAGAGAATCCGGCAGCACCTCCCCGTAGGGATTGCAAAAAATTAAGTAACAAATGAACAACACACCTATATATAGGCAACAAGTTCGCTCGAAGTGTGCATAGGACAAGTTCGGGTGAACTTGTCCACCATATGACAAGTTCTGGCGAACTTGTCCTTCATATATCAAGTTTGGGTGAACTTGTTCCCATTTTCACTATACACTCCGTATTTTGGTCGTGTGTTCGATTCTAACCTATACAATATTCAACACACGCTCAATCTAGCCTATTCGACAAGTGACGAACACAAAATGCATCAACAAATTCCCCCTTGTTCGTTACTGTCGAAGCTTGATCTTGATCTTCAAAACTCTGAACCGTGTTTGAATATTCTGCAACTTCAATCAAGGTGTTTGCCGATGTCGTCAAAACGCGTCAACAGATTCCCCTTTAATTGATGATCCGGATTTGCATTATCAACTTTAAAAACCGCTGAAAACTCCAGTTCAGATCTTTGGTTGGATGGTTTCCGACTCCTTTGATTTATTTGACCGACAAATTTTCTCGAACAATCATCAACTCGAAGCTAATCAATGCAGGAGCTTCTCCATTTCGACGATAACCGCATCCGAGTTCAGTTTTTGAATACGCGTTGAGCATCGCGAGTTTATTCCGCACACTCTTAAAATATCAAAAACTCAACCGACAATTGATAGAAACTTCGAATCACCGCATCGGAAAACTTCAAATCAACGAATACCCTCGAAAATCTGAAATCCTGATTTCCATAATCACAGTTAAGCACCCTTAGAAAGATTTGATCAGCAAATCAGTAATCTGCTCAATCAGCAAATCTTCATCGGAAAGAAATAATCGGGTAACGCATCGAATCTGAGTCACATACTTCCATAATCAAAATCACATTCTCCCTCTTCAGTCACAATAACAGATATATAGCTATCTCCGCTGAACCTGGCGCCTTGAAACTACAAAACATCCCTATTTCCGGCTTACGCAATCAAAACAGTTTATTTGCTTTGCAGAGTTAATGATAAGCAGTCGTGTATGCGCCAACCCCTCATCGGAGATCAGGACCTAAATCCTACATCCCTTAATCATCAACATGTATCATAATCTGAAAACTCTGAACTTCCTGTGATCACAGAATCCCAAATATATAGTCTCTTTCGTCAGCAACCGGTACATTTCTTTGTCTGAAAGATCTGATCCCATAAATCATCTTCTTTACTCATGGTACCGCGTACAACCCGGGGCAACTAAAACTACAGAGCATCCTTATCTCCTGGCGGTTAGTCCAGTCAATAATTCATGTGCAAAGCAGAGTTAAAGATAGGCAGTTGTATGTGCTTCCAAACCATACGCGCGATTCAAGTGTCAATCCACAACCATGACCGCAGAATTTGATAAACAACTTCTCCAAACTCAGTTATGTAACTACCCGCTTTTAAACTAGACATCAATTTGAAATACCCAATGAATCTCGATCCTCTGCATTCCCCGATAATCTGCAATCGATAACCACCCGGATATTGTTGCAGGAGTCACGAATTTCAAAAATGCTTGGATCTTCATATATCGTAAAATTTTTATTCCCCCTCATTTTTTGCAAATTCTGACCACACTGAATTTTTCACTGAAATTCCCCTAAAATCCGGAACTTTCAGTATTTAACAAATACGGATTTAACGTTTAGGCCCATTACTATTCACGACACCTAAATGATCAACATTCTGCATTGGTATCAATGACTCTCCCGTTATCTTCAAAATTTTGTGACCGTATCACCAAATCTGTACTCTGAAGCTCTAGACAGTGTCCCCGAACATCCCAGTTCGTTCATCGAAAACTTGAAAAAATTTTCTATCGCCAAATTTTTATCGACACTCATCCCATCAATACGATCAACAAAATTTTTCCACGCCTTGGACAAGTTCGAGCGAACTTGGTCACTATGTTACAAGTTCGGACGAACTTGATCAAAATGTTATAAGTTCAGGCGAACTTGATCAACGTGTTACAAGTTCGGGCGAACTTGAACCAGCCCTTTTTTACATTTTTCGATCAAGAATCCTTATTTTTTTGAATTTCGAGATGATTTCACCATAGATCTGGTCGAAAATGGTTTTCTAACAATCTTATCCGTTTAATTTTACTTTTTATCCATGGATTGTATGTTTATTTGATGATTTACGTCCAAAACCCCTCCTAATGTCCATAAATGCCCAAATTCTGAGCGTAGGTGATAACCGTAGCTCTGATACCAATTGAGAGTCCGTTGAACGGATCATTCGGGTCCTAATTTGGCAAACCTAAGGTAAACATGCGGAATCCGTTTGCATAGGTGACATTGTAGACAAGTTTGTTACTGATTAACACCGTTTCATTAATGAGTAAACGATACAGATACTGGAAACACTTGGACAGAGCTTCGCCGTCCAGTACACAAAATCTCTGAATGTTACAAATGAGAGCTCAACTATCCTATTTATAGTGATACAAGTTCGCTCCAAATGTGTCGTGGTCAAATTCGGGCGAACTTGACTTTCACAGGACAAGTTCGAGCGAACTTGTCCATGTACACTACAAGTTCGGGCGAACTTGCTCATTCACATACATAAACTTAACGTTTCGCTCTTAAACACAGACTTGACGTTATACGATGACGTAGGAAATAGACATATGCATCAACAGCTCCCCATTGGATGTTGTCGTAGTCATCATTCTTCAATTGAATTCATGAGTCTTTAATATTTTCTTGATCTTTATTTCCTGAATAACTTTAACTTCCTTGATCTTCATAGCATCTACAATCCTTTTCTCTTTTCTTCTCGAGCTTGTCTTGATAAAACTTTAATCACCATGCTTCCCCTTACTTTGAGCTTTCTGTTATCTTCAATCAACGTGTTTTATCCAACTCCCTTACAAAAACTATTTTCTGTTTCAAAGTTCCTCATACTCACAAACAAACATTTTAGATTCAAACTCTGAAATTTCTAACCAAAAACATTTCAAATTTTAATCATCTTTATCTGTTTTAAACCCTTTCAGTTAATCAATTCCAAATTAATGACCTTGAAAATCTGATTCATGTATCAAGTTCAAATTAATGATCTTGATTAAACATTTTGAAACAAACTGATGTATTTATTCAAATGTAAGTTTCAACTTAATGAACTTTTAAAGTTTTAAGATCAAATTTTCAAAAGTTTTTAGATTTTGTTCAGCAACTCTTGAATTTGAAATCAGTTTTTCATCATCAGTGGTCGAAACTAAAAGATAAAATAATCTTTTTGTGTTTTATGAAAAGAATATCAAACTCTTAGTATCTACAAACATATTTACAACCATATTTTTGTTTAGTTTGTGTTAAAGGATCATATCAATTTTTGAGACATATCACTAGTACCGTTGACCTCTTCATGATATTAAGTTTTAAACAAATTTACCTAGATTGTCCATATATTTGTCCACTTAAACTTTGACACATTTCTCAATTGTTCCAAGATATGTTAGATAGATTTTTAAGAAACTTGACTTAACTATGGTTCCCATCTCAGAATATACTCCCGCATCAAGATTCCATAGATTTCATCTTACAGGTGAGTATAGCGTAATTGATATATGTATCTGGGTTGTGCGAGACCTTGAGAACTCAGGTTAGTATCACCGTACTGACAAAGAGATGAAGGCTCGACTTTAAGGTGTTGTTCCAATTATGGAATCTTTTGAGCACTGCAATTGATTAGATCTTTCGATTCTTTTCAAGTTTGCATGCAATTTTAGAGTTTTTAGCAAAAGCATTATAGAAGTTCTAGGCTATTATTTCGGCAAAATCAGAAGAACTTGTATAATACCCCAGATATCAATCATCTATAAAGACCTCGTATCTCAGAATCAGACAATCTCTCAAACGAAATTTCGGAGTACTAAGTCCATATATTCGAAAGATGTTAATCCACAAGTTTAAGCAGTTGTAAAATTTAGTTTATATCCCGGAAACAATTTACTGAACGTGTAAAGCCTATCGACACATCCACAGTAAGACTTGTTTATCACTTTTTAAACTTTACAGTTCTTTAGCATATTGTGATAGTCCACTGATGTACTATCATTTCCTTTTTACACACAACTCTTTTTGACTTTTTAAATGCTTTTGTACTTTTTGCTTTTAATATGTTTTTGGATTTTCTGAAAAAAAATTTCTCCCCCAAAAATTCAAAAACATATTTTTGGAATTTTTGATTTATATAAAAACATTGACCAACTGATGAGAATCACTGCAATTCTCCATCCATTACTGCTTCACAATTTTTCTTTTAAGCACTCTCCCCCTCATGATGACAAAAACTACGACACTTTTGAAATTTTCAATAGTAAGGGCTCTGTGAAATTTTTCAAATTTTTCTTCAAAAAAATTGTAAAATTTTCAAGTAAACGTTATTGGAATGTTTTTCCGAAAAATTTTCTCCAAAAATTTTCAAAAAATGTAAAGTAAACGTTATAGAAATGTAATTAGGCCTTTATATAGAACTTGATAACCCTGCCCGTCTTCATTGTGAGCCACGGAACTCCATTCTCAGTAATTTACTTTCATCTCAGAAGTTCCTACACAAAAATTCAAACAATTAGTTGAATAGTGACACCTAAGCCTTTGCAGTCTTAGGCGTTGTTTCTTCAACCTTAATTTTGATTTTCTTTACACAATCATATTTATATTGGACTTTCTCAAGTTTTGGAAAATCCTCTAAACTTTCAATTTTCACTGATTGTGTAAATTCTTTTTCTTTGACCAACCATGATTGATTTTTCGTTAAAGCTTTCTTGAAATACAATGTAGAAACTCTTTGTTCATTACCATTCGATGATTCACCAGTTTCAAAATTTGTAAACTTAGTAATAACTGGTTTCACCTTGTTTGTAGTTTCTGTACATTGTTTCAAAACCTGAGTTGATACTCCAGAATTTTTGTTATCAATATGTGCAGGTTTAGTTTTAATTTGTAAACATTTACTAGCAATGTGTCTAGTTACTCCACATTTATGACACTTCCTGTTCTCATATCGATCTTTTCTATCAAACCATACACTCAAATCATAACATTGATTTGAAGCGTGGTAGCCATCTTTCCTGCTTCTTCTGTAACTTTGATTTAACTTTGAAGCACTGTGGTCCGACCTGCACCACTTATTTACAATTTTTTGTGAATTTCTATAATGATTGAATGACCATACCGATGAGCTTTTGTTTTTGTTTTGAAAACTTTTAAAACTATTTTTTTCCTTTTGTTTTCATTCTCCATTCTGCTTAGAAGGTTTTTGCGTTGAGCATTCACCTTTCTTAGAAGATTATAGAACAGGTTCTTGGAATTTTTATTTTAGTTTTAAAAATATTTCATGTTTATCATTTTTAGCTCTTTTATCATCGATATCATCATCACAATCCTCAATTATAAATTAGTGACTTTATCACTTATTGGAATTTCCTTTTTATTCTTATTGATAGGTTTTGGACAAATATGATCTAACATCAATGACGAGGTCACAAAACCTTTCAATTTCTTTTCTAAATCATCAATTTTATTTTTAGCAATCTCAGCATCTTGTTCAAGTTTCCTGATTTTTTCAAAATGCGAGTTTATTATATTTTGTTTTTCAAGATCATTTTTATTTAAAACAAATTTTTCATTTTCTAAAATCTTTATTTTATTTTCAAAAAACTTTTCATTTTCTTTTAACTTTTTATTTTCTAATGTCAAGATTTCCATATCTTTCAAAAGTTTGACATTATCATATCTGGATTCTTCACAACTTGAGCACACAAATTTAGAACTTGAAATTTCATTTGTTGATACACTTGATTTTTCATTCTTTTGAGTTGAATCTATCTTGAATGTACCTGTAGAAAATTGAACAACTTCATAATTATTATCCTTCTTTAGTTTTAAAACTTTCATATTCTCAATTACAGGAACATGATCCCAAATGTCGGTAATAAATCCATAAAGATGATTGATGGTAAATCAAAATTTCTTTCTTGATTCATTCACGAAATCATCCCATTCTGATGGTAATGCATTTTCTAATTTCGAAAAACTTATCTTCAAGACCTATATAACATCCATCGGAATGGTCTAAATACCTATGCATAACATTAAAACGTTTTATTAGCTCAAACACCGATTCATCCTTTTACATTTAAACATTTCAAATCTTTTTTTTCCAAATGATCAAACTTCATGATGATTCAAATCAGAAGATAATTCTTCCCAATCATTCATTTTTTCAAAGTTAATATCTCTCATTCTGACGAAAATTTCAGTTTTCAAAAGTTTTATGTGATAATTTCAGTCAAGTTCGGGCGAACTTGATCACAAGTTCGTTCGAAATGATGTTTACAAACATGATTTTTTTCAACTTTAAGGCATGAATTCGTTTGTTTTAAGCTCTGATCTTTTCAAGGTTTTACTATTATGGATTTTAAGTATTATACTTGAAAATCAGTCCATTTTGTCCGTGTAATGTCCAAGAAAAGTTTAAAAAGAATGAACTGAGTAGAAGATGAGATGTTCTATGTCCAATGTCTTCAAATTAGGCCAATCATGCTCTGATACCAATTGAATGTCCGTGATCAGGCGGTTCTAGACGGAAGTTAGTGCGTATATAACAGTTTCGGTAGAATGTTATTAAGACTGGAGTAGAAACAGAATGCAGCGGAAGTCTTCATTGATACCGAAAGAGTATACATCTCTGGAAGTCCAGCTTCTGGACTTCCTAGAGAGAATCCTACAGCACCTCCCCGTAGGGATTGCAAAAACTTAAGTAACAAATGAAAAACACACCTATATATAGGCAACAAGTTTGCTCGAAGTATGCATAGGACAAGTTCAGGCGAACTTGTCCTTCACATATCAAGTTCGGGCGAACTTGTTCCCATTTTCACTATACACTCCGTATTTTGGTCGTGTGTTCGATTCTAACCTATACAATATTCAACACACCCTCAATCTAGCCTATTCGACAAGTGACGAACACAAAATGCATCAAAAGGAACAGGTGATATCAAAGCCAAATACACTATCCGAACTTTGGTCCAACTATCAGAGGTTACAACCTCTGATCTACCCTTACACTGCTTTCCCTAAATAACTACTCCTATCATCTGATCGTTCAAGAAGCAAAGGTCTGATAGAAGAAACAAGATCATAGGATAGAGATCAGTGCTTAGACTAGTTTTTACTTTATTCAATGTAACAGTTCTATGCACTGATAGTTTAGTATAACAGTGTTTTAGTTAGTTACAACTTTGTTAGTTGTCACCATCAAGCATGACGTCACAAAAGATGCTCAGTGGTTAGATAGTTTGTATAAATTGGTGAATGTTGTAACAGTTAACCTTGTCTTCCTGAGAAAGATCATTCCGCACTTTATCTTCTTCATTTCTTACTATCAAACAATCATAATTGGCTAAGGGGAGTTTGTGAATCACATGCAAAGTTTACCAACTTGAAAGCATGATGGTGATGAAAAAAATTGACCCATTGCTTGTAGTAAAAGTTTTCCATTAATTCTGTTGCATATCTTTCTAATTCAATCCATTTCCATTCTTAGAAACAAAAACTTCGAGTGATTAAAACTTAGATCCTGACAGACACTTATGTGAGCACCCATTTCCAGGGCCACGATTGAGGAGATCCATTCAGACACACATCTGTTATGTGGGGACCTAGATGGCATTACACAGGAAGCCACGACTTTGAGCAGCCAGTCTATCAGATTGGTGATGATGGTTCCCAGAGTCTGGATCGATTTACAGAGATTGATCGTGAGGTTGAAGAGAATTCGAAGCCTTCAGTTAAAGATCCTCCGTCCTTAGAGCTTAAGGAGCTTCCTCCACATCTCGAGTACACGTTTCTAAACGAGGAGCGACGTCTGCCAATTATAATCTCATCATCTTTGTCAGACGAGGAAAGGAGCAAACTCCTCAGTGTTTTGCGGCTTCATAAGAAAGCCATGGCGTGGAAGATAATGGATATCAAAGGAATCAATCCCTCCTTCTGTACTCATAAAATTCTCATGCAGGACCGCTATAAGCCGTGTGCACAGTCGTAGAGAGAACCCAAACATGCAAGATGTTGTCAAAAAGGAGGTGGTAAAATTGTTAGATGCACGTTTGATCTATCCTATATCCTACTCAGTTTGGGTTAGTCTCGTGTAGGTAGTGCCCAAAAAGGGAGGTATGACGGTAGTTACGAATGATAGGAAAGAGCTTATTCCACCTAGACAGTCACGAGAAGGCGAGTTTGCATCGAATACTGCAAACTCAATGACGCCACCCGCAAGGACCACTTCTCGCTTCCATTCATCGATCAGATGTTGGAACGTCTATCGGGGAAGCCTTATTATTGTTTTCTTGATGGGTTTTAGGGGTATTTCTAGATTCCAATTGCTCCTAAGGATCAGGAGAAGACTACCTTTACATGCCCCTTTGGCACATTCGCCTACTGGCGTATGCCTTTCGGGTTGTGTAATGCACCAGCTACCTTGCAGCGCTGCATGGTAGCGATTTTCCATGATATGATCAAGGATTCCATGGAAGTATTTATGGATGATTTTTCAGTTTTTGGGGATTCCTTTGATCAGTGTTTGGAAAATTTAGAAAAGATGTTAAAAAGGTGCGAGGAAACGAATCTTGTGCTGAGCTGGGAAAAATGCCACTTTATGGTGAGAGAGGGCATAACTCTTAGGCATAAGATCTCACGAGTAGGCATGGAAGTCGATCCGGCGAAAGTTGACATCATTTCTCGACTTCCACCTCCAACCTCGGTTAGAGCGATACGGAGCTTCCTAGGTCATGCGGGGTTCTACAGGCGATTCATTAAAGACTTCTCAAAAATCACTAGACCATGACCCGTTTGTTGGAGAAGGATGCTCCGTTTATCTTTTGTGAGGATTGCTTGAAGGCCTTTGACCTTCTTAAGCAAAAGCTTGTTGAGGCCCCTATCTTAGTCGCACTGGACAAGACTTTGTCGTTTGAGATTATGTGCGATGCAAGTGATTACGCGTTAGGGGCCGTGTTGGGACAGTGAAAGGATAAGCACTTCTATCTGATATACTACGCCAGCAAGACTCTACATGATGCTCTGGAGAACTACACTACTACAGAGAAAGAGCTTTAGGCGGCGGTTTTCGCATTTGATAAATTTAGATCGCATTTAGTGCTGTCGAAGACGATTGTATACACCGATCACGTGGCCATCCGATACCTGTTCAGCAAACAAGACGCTAAACCGCGTCTTATCAGGTGGATTTTATTGCTACAGTAGTTCGACATTGAGATTCAGGATAAGAAGGGTTCATTGAATGTTGCGGCCGATCACCTTTCCATATTGGAGAGCGGAGATACTAAGGATGCGCGTTGGGAGCCGATAAATGACAATTTCCCGCATGACCCTTTAATGAGTGTCGAGGTGTGTGATGATTTGCCCTGGCTCGCTGATTTCGCGAATATCTTACTTGTGGGATCCTTATCTAAGGAATGACATATCAGCAGAAGAAGAAGTTTTTCTCTGACCTCAAGCATTACATTTGGGACGACCCATACCAATTTCACGTCTGAGCGGACCAAGTGATCCGTAGGTGTGTGTTTGGGAAAAAGGCGACTGACATATTGCATCATTGTCACGAGGGGCCCACCAGAGGTCATCATGGAGCTAATTTTACCGCGAAGAAGGTGTTAGACTCCGGGTTTTATTGGCCCACAATATTCCATGATGAACAAAAATGGGTCAGTGCGTGCGATGCTTGCCAGAGGGCAACCAATATATCCGCACGTGATGAGATGCCTCAGCATTGGATCTAGGTTTGTGAAGTTTTCGATATTTGGGGTATCGACATCATGGGCCCATTTCCTCCCTCACGCGGGAAAAAATGCATCCTGGTTGCGGTAGAGAATGTGTCAAAGTGGACGGAGGCGCAAGCCTTGCCCACTAACGGTGCCATGGTGGTCGTGAGGTTTTTGAAGAGTTTGTTTGCCTGGTTTGGTGCACTGAAAGCACTAATCAGTGACCGAGGGACACATTTCTGCAATACTCAGCTTGAGCGAGCTTTTTGCTGATATGGTGTTCACCATAGGTTAGCCACGCCCTATCATCCGCAAACAAGTGGGCAAGTGGAGGTCACGAACTAGGGGTTGAAAAGAATCCTTGAGCGGTCGGTTGGTCAAAACCGATTGGTCGGAGAAGTTAGATGAGGTGCTTTTGGCATTTAGAACGGCATACAAGACGCGTATTGGGACTACTCCTTTTAGGTTGGTTTATGGAAAAGCGTGCCATCTATCGGTTGAGTTGGAGCACAAGGCGATGTGGGCTCTAAAGACGGCTAATTTGGATCTTAAAAGGGAAGGAGAAGTCCGGTTCTTACAGATTCATGAACTTGAAGAGTTGCGACATCATGCCTATGAGAGCTCCGTGTTGTACAAGGAACGGACCAAGAGGTTTCATGACAAGCCCTTGAAACACCACAAAGAATTTCGAGCAGGAGATCTTATTTTGCTTTACAACTCTCAGTTGCGTTTATTTTCGGGAAAGTTACACTCCAGATGGATGGGACCTTATACGGTGAAGGAGGTGTTCCCGTACGGTACTATCCCGATTGAGAATGCCGATGGTGTAACTTTCAAGGTGAATGGCCATAGGTTAAAGCTTTATGTTACCGGGCCGGTCGATTCGACGGTGGAGGTTATCGAACTCCACACCCCACACGCATGATAAGTGTGGGGAGGAGAGTCTATGCTATCGACTCGACGATTAAAAATGTAGCATGCGTGTTTTGCACGCCTAGGGGTAGATTTGTCTTGTTTTCATATTTTTGTGTTTTTAGCGTTTTTGGTGTAATTTTTCGGTTCCTCGTCTGTTTATACAGTGTTTAATCATACCAAGCGAAGAATTTGAGTTAGAAAAATGTTATATCAGGTTGTTTCTTACAAAAGTGGTGGAAGTTGGTCGAAACATCCTCTGAAAATAGCTTTAAGCAGTGCACGCACGTACCGTGCCACCATTAGCATGCCCGTGCCGATCAAGATCAACATTGCAGTTGCACTGTCGTGCGTTCCGAGAACCTGGGGCGCCCATCAGCAGACTTCGGAGACGCACGGTCGTGCACCCTTGACACGCCATGCCAACGTGCGGGGACAGTTTTGTCAGACGGGTATTTAAGGAACTTTTTTGCACCTAACTTTTCATAACTTCTAACCCTAAAGCCGCACTTCCGTGCCATACTCCCCTCAAAAATCCCCACATTTTGCATTATCTCTTAAATTCCTCCACAAGGTATGTCTTTTACTTAGATTTTTTGTTTTAATCATCTTCTAGGCTTCGGGTTCTTGTCTTTCTTCAAGAAATTTGGGGTTCTCTTCCTAAATACAAACGAACCCCTTATTCTTGAAGAAATTGTACGTTCCGTGAACATTAGTCGGGTTTCCACTACTCAATCACCCATAAACTTGTTGCATTATAAAAGAATTTGATTTTATTGCTACAGTAGTTCGACATTGAGATTCAGGATAAGAAGGGTTCATTGAATGTTGCGGCCGATCACCTTTCCATATTGGAGAACAGAGATACTAAGGATGCGCGTTGGGAGCCGATAAATGACAATTTCCCGCATGACTCTTTAATGAGTGTCGAGGTGTGTGATGAGTCGCCCTGGTTCACTGATTTCGTGAATATCTTGCTTGTGGGATCCTTATCTAAGGAATGATATATCAGCAGACGAAGAAGTTTTTCTCTGACCTCAAGCATTACATTTGGGACGACCGTTACCTATTTCGCGTCTGAGCGGACCAAGTGATCCGTAGGTGTGTGTTTGGGAAAAAGGCGACTGACATATTGCATCATTGTCACGAGGGGCCCACCAGAGGTCATCATGGAGCTAATTTCACCACGAAGAAGGTGTTAGACTCCGGGTTTTATTGGCCCACAATATTCCATGATGAACAAAAATGGGTTAGTGCGTGCGATGCTTGACAGAGGGCAACCAATATATCTGCACGTGATGAGATGCCTCAGCATTGGATCCAGGTTTGTGAAGTTTTCGATATTTGGGGTGTCGACATCATGGGCCCATTTCCTCCCTCACGCGGGAACAAATGCATCCTGGTTGCGGTAGATAACGTGTCAAAGTGGGCGGAGGCGCAAGCCTTGCCCACTAACGGTGCCATGGTGGTCGTGAGGTTTTTAAAGAGTTTGTTTGCCCGGTTTGGTGCACCGCAAGCACTAATCAGTGACCGAGGGACACATTTCTGCAATACTCAGCTTGAGCGAGCTTTTTCCCAATATGGTTTTCACCATAGGTTAGCCACGCCCTATCATCCGCAAACAAGTGGGCAAGTGGAGGTCACGAACTGGGGGTTGAAAAGAATCCTTGAGCGGTCGGTTGGTCAAAACCGATTGGTCGGAGAAGTTAGATGAGGTGCTTTGGGCATTTAGAACGGCATACAAGACGCCTATTAGGACTACTCCTTTTAGGTTGGTTTATGGAAAAGCGTGCCATCTATCGGTTGAGTTGGAGCACAAGGCGATGTGGGCTCAAAAGACGCTAATTTGGATCTTAAAAGCGAAGGAGAAGTCTGATTCTTACAGATTCGTGAACTTGAAGAGTTGCGACATCACGCCTATGAGAGCTCCATGTTGTACAAGGAACGGACCAATAGGTTTCATGAAAAGCCCTTGAAGGACCACAAAGAATTTCGAGCAGGAGATCTTGTTTTGCTTTACAACTCTCAGTTGCGTTTATTTTCGGGAAAGTTACACTCCAGATGGACGGGACCTTATACGGTGAAGGAGGTGTTCCCATAAGGTACTATCCCGGTTGAGAATGCCGATGGTGTAACTTTCAAGGTGAATGGCCATAGGTTAAAGCTTTATGTTACCGGGCCGGTCGATTCGACGGTGGAGGTTATCGAACTCCACACCCCACACGCATGATAAGTGTGGGGAGGAGAGTCTATGCTATAGACTCGACGATTAAAAATGTAGCATGCGTGTTTTGCACGCCTAGGGGTAGATTTGTCTTGTTTTCATATTTGTGTTTTTAGCGTTTTTTGGTGTGATTTTCGGTTTCTCGTCTGTTTATACAGTTTTTAATCATACCAAGCGAAGAATTTGAGTTAGAAAAACGTTATATCAGGTTGTATCTTACAAAAGTGGTGGAAATTGGTCAAAACAACCTCCGAAAATCGCTTTAATGAACATTCTGTTGAACTGCAGTGCACGCACGTACCGTGCCACCATTAGCATGCCCGTGCCGATCAAGATCAGCATTGCAGTTGCACTGTCGTGTGTTCCGAGAACCTGGGGCGCCCATCAGCAGACTTCGGAGACGCACGGTCGTGCCACCCTTGACACGCCATGCCAATGTGCGGGGACAGTTTTGTCATACGGGTATTTAAGGAACTTTTTTGCACCTAACTTTTCTAACTTCTAACCCTAAAGCCGCACTGCCGTACCATACCAATTTCCCCTCAAAAATCCCCACTTTTTCAAGATCTCTTAAATTCCTCCCACAAGGTATGTCTTTTACTTAGATTTTTTGTTTTAATCATCTTCTAGGCTTAGGGTTCTTGTCTTTCTTCAAGAAATTTGGGGTTCTCTTCCTAAATACAAACGAACCCCTTATTCTTGAAGAAATTGTACGTTCCGTGAACATTAGTCGGGTTTCCACTACTCAATCACCCATAAACTTGTTGCATTATAAAAGAATTTGATTTTCGGGGTGATTGGGCCTGATTCTGCAAGTTACTAGGCTGTACATGTGTTTGATGCTGATTTTCGGAGTTGCACAGAAGTGCCACCGTCGGCACGGTCCTGCCGACCCGATGTGTTGCGCTGATCTTGGTTGCACCACCATTGGCACTGCCAGTGCAATCAGACTGCACGGCCGTGCCACCTTTGGCACGACCTTGCCAATTTCCCAGTTCAGAAACAAAATCTTCGCAATACTACTTTAGGCTGCTCGGTTCATAATTTTTTCAGTTGCACATGTTTCTGACCTAATCTACTCATGCAGATGGACCACGAATTCCTCTACTTCGATCAAAACGATCAACAAAAACATCCCTACATCACCGCATTGAATGACTTATGGCAATGTCAGGATCAATTTGGTGAACCAAGAAGACTAAGCTGGTTTGTCATGCAAGAAATCAACCAATCTGAACGAATGCAAGAAATCTTATTAGTCTCGTTCGCCCGACTGCTAAACATTAACCACCCGTCTATCATGAGTTCACTTTGGAGCTCTTTGCTACTTACACATATGAAAAACCTAAAGCAAGCAGAAATCCAGACATTCGTAGGAAGAAAAGGATTAACTTCCGACTGGGTGGTTGGTGGCACAATTGGACCGTTGCTCAGCTTGGAAAAGCTTGGAATTTACACAAGGGATGAGATAAATTCTAAACTTTTTACCAAACAATACACATTTGAGAGCGAGCAGCAACATGCAGCATTCTGGGCTAGGGTAGCCGCGGGTCCACCTTACATTCCCCGATCGGCGAAAGCATCTTGGTTACGGGACCCGCTACTCCGGGTCATGCACCACATCATGAGTCATACTATCGCAGGCCGCATGGACAGTTCAGGGAACTGTCCCACACCAAACACGGTCTATCTTTATGCGCTTGAAGAAGGGGTTCACATCAACCTCGCAGGCAGATGACTGAGTTCTTCATTCATAGTTCGGGGAGGACCGCCAGTAGCGAGATACACAAGGGTGATTACGTCACCCAGCTCGCTTACGCGCTAGGGATCATGACTGATGAGGTGATTGCCGGGTTGACGTTGGAGAAGGAGGGATATCTCGTAGATGTTCATCCGTTGAAGGTAGTGGGCTTGGTCGTTGACACCGAAAACGGCCCAAGATTGAGAGGTTCAGACGGTGAGATTTGGGATCCTCTTCCGCCACTACCACCAGGGGATGAGGAAGGAGGAGACACGGTCATGCATGACATGCCTGTACATGAGGAGGGTCATTTCACCTGCAGCAGTCATCGTAGCATCAGCAGTACCAATACCAGCCTCAGCAGGATTGGACACCAGGCATCCTGTCATTTCCTGAGTTCTACCGACAGTTCCAAAACATGCAGGTGAACCAGGATTTCATGCGACAAGAGATGCACGCTAGATTTTTCGTATATTTTCGGTGGCTTTCATGACGCGTTCCCTTACTACTTTGGTGACCCCCCGCAGTTCCCATTTGGGAACCTGAATAATAATGTTGGGGCAGGTCCATCAGGTGCCGGACATGACGACGATGATGAGTAGTGCGAAGCAGGGGTACTTGGTGCTTTTATCTATATATTAGGAGTTTGTTTGCTTTTGCATTAGGTGTTCAATTTGGCTGTTAGTTAAAACACCTTCGGATATGTATTTCGCTTTTTCAGACTTTTTCTTTCATTTTCTTTGTTTTTATGTATGGATGGTTTTTATTATTATCTATGTATTGTTTTTATTTCGCGATCAGTTTGTTGCCGTGGTTTTTGGTTGTTGTGGCATTTATGCACGTAAAACACTGGCAAGACGTACAATACCGAGTTGGCGGATCATTCTTGCATCTTCTTGGGTCCTCAGGGGAGTGTTATTCTCCTTTTTCTCTATTTTTGGGTTTCGCATTGGGGACAATGCGAAGTACAAGTGTGGGAAGGGGGTTTAACATTGTAACTTTGTTTATCCTAAAAAAACTGCTATATTAGTAACATAATATAAAATAAACACCTATATATATATTCATATTTATATACACGAAAAAAATCGATTAAATAAACCGGTTAGTTGTTGTTTTAGAAAGCATTGGATCCGATAAAGAACCGACAAGCCTAATAAATTTAGAAAAAAGATAACTAAAAACATGACAAACATAGAACGACTTACATGTTAATTTTCACACTTTTACCCATTTCCTTCCGTTATGTGAGCATGTTTTTGAGCCTTATATTCTTCATATGTTTGTTCATTTCAGATTAGGAGTGAGCCGGTGTTTTCGTGTAGTTTAGAACTTGTCACTAGCATACTTGTCGAGACCATAAACATGTGAGATTGTGTGAAAATGATAGAGGCACTTAGAAAACCTTTTGTTTTTAGCCATTTTCTTTAGTTTGTTTCCCGTAAACCCTACGTCACCCACTAGGATTAACCACCTTGAGCCTTTTCCCATGTTTTTCTTTCTTTTACCAAACCAATTAACCCACCTAGCCAAATTTAGCCTTGTTATTTTTAAACCTTTGTGTTAAAACTTGGACAAAGTTAACATTTAACTAGCGCCTTTTGTATTTAGTTCTCTTGTGTACAAAAGTATTAGAGTTATTATATAAATTAACCAACAAAAAAATCAGATAATAAACCACCCTAAAATAAGGGTGAAGACGACAAAATTCGAGTAATTTTAAGTGCTAAAATAGTAGGAAATCGTCATAGCTCGAAAATACGGAAATCGTCTTTTACGCGTTATCTATGTGGAGTTTGTGTTTATTTATGCTCGTTAAACGTAACTTCCGAAGTTTTAACTGCTTAGTCACTTGTAAATTTCCATTCCACACCTTTCACCCTAGCCTATCATTACAACCCATAAAGACCTCTTGATTTACACCTTTTCGCATGTTAATTGGTGGAGATTAGATTTTTTGACAAGCTTATGATATTACACGATACGTTGTCTAGGCATAGAGTGTTTATACAAACACATTTTATGTATGTTTCACAAATAAAGTCAAGTGTGTGTGAACATTGTGAGATGTGTGAAGATTTGCATGCTCAATCGAAAGTGGAATCATGACTTTTTGATTATCTTCACATATATTTGCATGCGCTTTTTTGGTCTGGATTCTTTGACGATGTCTTTCGAAAAAAAGCCGGTTAACTATTAATAGGTGTATGAGTCATGTAGTTTGTAAATTATGTAACCTTGTTAGAAATTCTCTTTTATTCTATTTTGATTTTAGTTTGCTTGAGGACAAGCAAAGTTCAAGTGTGGGGAGGTTTGATATATGTTAAAATACACATACTTTAGTCCCCTATTTTGTCCCCGTTTTACGGTTTTTGGCCATAAAACCGAAATATTGGCACTTAATCATGTATGTTTTGGTTTACAGGCCTTAAATAGCGTACCGGACAAGAAGATGAAGAAAAATTGGATGTCCTAGGCAATTGGCAAAGATAAAAAGATTATGTTGAAGTTCAACACCTTTGGGACGACCGTGCGGATGTTGGCACGACCGTGCAAATGCGAGGAACCAGACCGCAACACTAGTGCCAGTACCACCAATTTCATCGGCACGCACACCGTGCGTATTCTCGCACTACCGTGCCAACCCTATTTCCCAGAGAGCACTGCTAGTGCGACTGGTTGTGCCTGCTGAATCTCGGAGATGCACGACCGTGCAACCATTGGCATGGTAGTGCCACTGTTGAAATATCTGCCAGATATGCTTACGTCACGAGATCACCTGAACAGTGCACGGTCGTGCCAAATGAAAAGTTAAAAAAAACACAAAAGGCATTCTGTTCGGATATACTGGATTTTTGGGAGCGTCTTTGGCGATTTTTGGGCTTCGGGAACAACAAATTTTGATCCGAATCAAGCCCCCATTACGCCGAGAAGCTCCGGTACCATCCGGGTCTTCAATCTTATACTTGTTTACGGTTTGATTCTTGAATCTTTCCATGATTTTGATTATGTTTCAAGCATTTGGTTGATGTATTATGTATATTGTAGCCTAAGGGCAAAAACACTAGTAATCCTTGCTTCATAAACAACCATTAGTATGTTAATCATGTTTGTAATGACACTTAACAACTTTCTATGTTAATCCTTATGATTAGTTTTCAACCTTGTTTATTGATATTGGATTCTTGATTATAATTAATTATCTTGGATGATTAGTATGTAGTAAGTTAGGATATTTGCAAGAAGAACCTTAACTAATCATGTATTAGTAGACTTTTAACTTGTTAAAATGTTTACACCATGAAACGAGAAATGTATATCAGTTTAATAAGGGCTAACTAATGTTAATCAAGAATGCTTTCCCTCACGAAAGGACCTTAGCGAGTTAGATGGTGTTGTTACGGATTCTTGACGTAAGTTGTAACTTTGTTAGTAATTTAGGTCAAAATTGCTATCTTGGTGGATTAATGTTCAATATTTGTAAAATAACTCGGTTGTGATTTAACCTATTTTATGCTTGTCTTAGTGGTTGCATTGTGTTTATCGATGTCTCTTTCCTTGATTAAGTGAGGTTAGAAAACTCCTAACCGATAACTAACTTATCTTTAGGGGATTTTTCATAGACATTTATCAAATGGCGTTAAAGAACAACTTTAGGTGGTTAAAATATGTTTATCGTTTTAACATTCCAAAGAGTTGTCATGTTAGGATTCCCGAAAGGGATACTAGTTGTTTTTAAAAAATGGAAAATTGACCAAGTGTTTTAGTGGCATATCCAACTTAGTTAACATATTTCGGTTGTTCGTAAAGCAAGGCAAAATTTATATTTTCATATTTGGAGTCTATATGTTAAAAAAAAAAGAAATAGAAATAAAAAGATTGTGTTTTAGTCATTTTCTAGTTTAAACAACTTATCCATTCATCTTTTCTACCGGTAGAATAATGATAAAGGTTTAGTATTATCGTCTCCGCCCGCATCGTTGGATCGATACTTCGTTCTTATCGATACTTTACTACATTTATGACGGGGTACACTTGCCCTTTCGTGTGTGTCTTAATGTTGAATTATAAATCATTTTTATAAATTTAAAACCGAATCGTGTGTAAAATTCATTGTAAAAGTATGTATATACACGCACAGGTCATTTCTTTTTCCCTGACTTGAACAAAAGCTTCTGCTTCTATCCATTTGGAGAAGTAGTCTGTCATAGCTAGCATAAATACTTTTGCTCCAGGTGCTTTTGGAGTTCGCCTACTATATCCATCCCCAATTTCATGACTGTCCAAGAGGAAATTATTGGATATAAAGGCTCTGCTTGCTGATGTAGGATGTTGCTATGTCTTTGACAAACATCACATCTCCTTGCGTACACTATAGCATCCTTCTTCATTGTAGGCCAATAGTAACCTGTTCTGAGGATCCTTGAGAACAATGATCTGCCCCTAGTGTGATTCCCACAGTCTCCTTCATGAAAATCCTTCAAGACTTCTTGAATTTCTGGATCCTCAATACACCGCAAATAGGGACCTGCAAGAGAACTCTTATACACCATGTTATTTAATATAGTGAATTGAGATACCTTAATCCTGAAGGCTATGGGATTTTCCCCTGGGGGAATTTCCCCACTCTGAATATACTTCAAAATTGGAAGGATCCATGATCCTGAATTTGACTACACATCATCACTATGTACAATTGCAGTATCCTCCACTGCTTCATTTTCCTCAATTGTAAGAGAAAGAATATGGATGATAGGTATCCTCACATCCTCTGGTATTTTCAAGGATGATCCTAGGTTTGCTAAGGTGCATTCTCCTCTCTAGGCACATGTGTTAAGCTGAAAAAATCAAAAGAATCTGCGAGTTTCTGACTATTTCTAATATTTGATTAGTTTTTCTCCTTTGACAGTATATGATTCATTAAAATGGTTAGTAATTAGTAATGATCAATATACACTTGAAGATACCTGATCCTCATTTGCTTAGCTAATTGCAAACCTGCTATTAAGGCCTCATATTCTACTTCATTATTAGTAGTTTGAAATTCACATGCAATGGATTGGGGTATTATGTCCCCCTGTGGCGATTTTAGTAGTATGCCTAGTCCAGTTCCTTTGAAATTTGAGGCTCCATCTGTGAAGAGTATCCAAGGATCCTTGGTCTCCTCAATTTGTTGAACCTCTAATTCAACTTCCCTTTGCAGATCACTACTGAAATCAACCACAAAGTCAGCCAAACGCTTGAGACTTGATGGCAGTCCTTGGTCTATATTTTATGTCACATGCACTAAGCTTGACTGCCCACTTTGCCATTCTACCTGACATTTCAGGTTTCCTAAGAACATTCTTAATAGGAAAGTTAGTTTTCACAACAATAGTGTGAGTTTCAAAATAATGCCTAAGTTTAGTGGAAGCCATAATTAAAGCATGAATTAATTTTTCTAAATGAGAATACATGGCTTCAGCATCAACAAGGCTTTTACTTACATAGTATACTGTATGTTGTTGGCCTTCATGATCCTTAACTAACACTGCACTTACTGCTTTACTTGAAACATCTAAGTACGAGGATAATGGCTCACCATATTCTGGTTTCATCAAGACAAGTGTTGAGGATAGATAATCCTTGAGAGCTTTGAGTGCTGCTTCATACTTCTCAGTCCACTCAAATTTCTTATTCTTCCTCAGTATGTCATAAAAATCCTTGCACTTCTCTGAAGATTTTGAGATGAACCTATTTAAGGTTGCGATCCTTCTTGTTTGCCTCTGTACATCCTTTGGATTGGTTGGAGACTTGATGTTCACAATTGCTTTTTTCTGTTCAAGACTAGCTTCAATCCCCCTTTTGGTCACCATGTATCTAAGAAATTTTCTAGCTTTGACACCAAAATGACACTTTGAAGGATTTAGCTTCATGTTGTACTCATCAAGGATGTTAAATGCTACTTCAAGATCCTTAAGATGATCTTCTACTTTCTTTGACTTGACCACCATGTCATCATTATAGAACTCCATAGTGTCTCTAAGTTGTTCTTTGAACATCAGATTCACCTGTCTTTGGTTAGTGGCATCTGCATTTCTTAATCCAAAAGGCATAGCAATATAACAGTATATGCCAGTGGGAGTTATGAATGTTGTGTCCTCTTGATCAGATGGTATCATATGAATTTGTTGAAATACAGATGAAGCATCCATAAAAGTAAGCAATTCATGGCCCGTTGTTGCATCCACCATGGAGTCAATGTGTGGAAGTGGGAAAGGATCCTTGGGACATGCTTTATTTATCAGTAAAGTCAACACATACCCTCCACTTTCCATTTTTCTTTTAGAAAACCACCACATTGGCTAACCATTTTGGATACTTGACTTCCCTAATTATACCTGCCTTCAAGAGTTTGTCCACTTCTTCTTGGATAATGACATTCCTTTCAGGTGCAAACTTTCTTCTCTTTTGATGGATTGGCCTGAAAGATTTATCAATACCCAATTTATGAGTAATAATGTCTTTAGAGATAACTATCATATCTTCATGCTTCCAAGCGAAGGTAGACTTTCTTCTCTTAAGAAGGATACCAGATCCTGCTCTATACTGTCATGGATCTGGATCCTATAAAACTTTAGATTCAGGATCATCAAGGTTCAGTACTATATCTTTGATGTCTTGCTCCCTTGCCTCCATGACATCCCCTGGAGGATACTTTAATTGCTATGTTGCCCTTGGTTTCGAAGTTGGCTTCATTGAAGAGGTGTAACAGTTCTTTGCCTCTTGTTGATCACTTTCTATTTTCACCACTCCCCTTGGGGTTGGTAGCTTCACACATTGATGATATGTCGAAAGAACAACTTTCATATCGTGTATCTAGGGCCTACCAAGGATCACATTGCAACAAGACAAACAGTCCATGACACATATTTTTTCTACAAAGTTTACCCCCTCAATGTAGATTGGGAGTTTGATGTTGTTGATGCATATGTCTGTTGCCTACGTCATCGTATAATATCGAGTCAGTATTTAGGAGCGAAATGTCGAAGTTTATGTATATTTAGGGACAAGTTCGTTTGAAATCGTAGTGTTGTAGTCAAGTTCGGCCGAACTTGACTAAGCAAGTTCGCCCGAATTTGCACTCCCACCAGCGAACTTGTGTTAGTATAAATAGGAGCTTTGATGTTTCATTTGTGTTAGGACATAGAACATCTCATCTTCTACCCACTTCTTCTATTTTTAACTTTTCTTGGACAATTCACGGACAAAATGGACTGATTTTCAAGTATAATACGTAAAATCCATAATAGATAAACCATTGAAAAGATCAGAGCTTAAAACAGACAAATTCATGCCGAAAAATTGAAAAAAACCATGTTTGAAAACACATGTTCGCTCGAACTTGACTGAAAAATTCACATTTTTCATCAAGTTCTCCCGAACTTGATTGATTTTTCAAGGTTTTAGGTTAAGTTCGCTCGAACTTGCTTACTTTTCAATCAAATTTTATCAAGTTCGCCCAAACTTGATTAAATTTTGTTGAAAATCTAGTATAAGTTCGCCGAACTTGCTTGTTTCTCTTCAAGCTTATACATGTTCGCCCGAACTTGCTTGTTTCTCTTTAAACTTATACAAGTTCGCCCAAACTTGTTAAATAGCTGAGTTTCACACGCTGTGACAAGTTCGACCGAACTTGTCCAAGGTTTCCAAAAAAAACGTGTTGGACATTATATATCGTTAGATTCGTATTGACGAGACGAGTTTAAAACTCTAATCTGGTAAAAACTATTTTACGACAAATTTTAAATGTTTTTAACGTACTGATTGTCGCAGTTTTTGCTAAAATTGTTTGTTTGCTAATCATTTTTCAAGTGTTTTGAACGACAGATTAGTTTGGAAAACAAAATGGAGTCCATGAAGCCTCCTATGTTGATGAATATAGATGAATATGATGTTTGGAAAGGAAAATTTGAGAGCTGGGTCAAAGCTACGCATTTCCGTAGTTGGGTCGTGATTGAGACAGGTTATGTCATTCCTAGAGATGATAATCAGCAAATTCTGGAGAAGTGCAAATATTCTACTCAACAACAATATGATTGTTTTGCTGAAAAGAAAATGATTAATCTGATACAGCAGTCGGTGAAAGGAAATATCTTGAATCTGCTACCAGAATGTGATACGTCACAAAAGCTATGGAATGCTCTACGTGCTAATATCTGGAGCGTGCTGAGATGATTAAAAGCAAGAAGGTAAAGTCAGAGGTAAAAATTGTTGATAAAGAAGTGGTAAAGGTACAAATTGTGGAGGTCGAAAAACCTTGCACAAAGTGTAATGAATCTGTGTGCTTAAATTCTCAAAAATTCAAATCTATTAATGTCAAACTTTTGAAAGATTTGGAATGTTTGTCATTAGAAAATAAAAGTAAAAAGAAAATGAAAAGAAATTTGAAAATCAAATAAAAATTTTAAAAAATAAAAAATTACAAAATGTGAAATACTTTCAAAATAATATAAAAATTTTAGAAAATGATAAATCTGTTTTGAATAAAAATGTTATTGAAAAACAAAATAAAATAAACTCGCATCTTGAAAAAATTAGAAAACTTGAACAAGATGTTGAGATTGCAAAAAATAAAATTGATGATTTAGAAAAACAATTGAAAAGTTTTGTGACTTCATATGTAATATTAGATCAGATATGTCTTAAACCGTTCAATAAGAATAAAAAGGAAATTCCAATAAGTGACAATGTCACAAATTATGACGATGTCATAATTGAAGATTATGATGATGATACCGATGATGAAAGATTAAAAATGATAAACATGAAATATTTTTAAAACTAAAAGAGAAATTCCAAGATACTGTTCTACAATCTTCTGAGAAAGGTGAATGCTTAACGCAAAAACCTTCTAAGCAGAATGAAGAACGAAAACAAAAAGAAAAACTAAGTTTTAAGAATTCTGAAAATTTTCAAAAGAAAAATAAAAGCTCATCGGTACGATCATCCAATCATTAACAAAACTCACAAAAATTTGAGAATAAGTGGTGCAGGTCGGACCACAGTGCTTCAAAGTCAAATAAATTTTACAGAAGAAGCAGGAAAGATGACTAGTACATGTCAAATCAATGTGTTGATTTGAGTGTTTGGTCTGAAGGAGAGAATGGTACGATAACAGAGTGTGTTACAACTGTGGACTTGGTGGACACATTGTTGTTAACTGCCTGAAAAAGAGATTTGATACAAGAAGATGCTATAAATGTCAAATCAAAGGTCATATTTCCAGGGATTGTCCGACTAATCTGAAAAGAAGATCGGTTAAATCTCAGGGGGAGAAAAGACCAGAGGAGAAGAAAACAGATAAAAAATGAGAAAACTGTAGAGAAGCCCAAAGAACAAAAAGTCAAGTTATCACAAGGGCAAAAAGACAGATTGAGAAAAAAGAGAAAAAAAGTTAGAGAGTATTTGGAAAAGATTTTGTCCTTGGATACGTCTAAAAAATCAGATAAAAGTTCTAATGAATCATTTTACTCACAATCAAGTAAAACGAATTCATCAGATACAAATCTGAGGACAAAAGAGAGCAGTGGAGAAAATTTGATAATTCAAACAGTTAAAAAATCAAAGAAAGTAAAATTTTCAAATAAAGTTTCTATCAAACTGTTTGAATATCATAAAGAGTGTGAGTATTTGTTTATTTCAGATGTTAATGATTTTGGTAAACCTAAATCCAGAATGGATTGGGTTCCAATTCAAAACCGATTAAAGTTTGTTTGAATGTGCAGGATAACCAAGCTTCAAGCCAAAGGTCATTTCAGAAGCAGTGGTTGATCATACAGAGGGACAAGAGACAGGAGTGATATTCCACACAAACAAAATGGTAGCCTCACGTTCACATTCGTAAAAAGTCGTTAAATGGTTAAAATGGAAGATTCTTATTTTCGATTTTAATAAGATATTTTCAATTTTAGGGGGAGAAAAAATTTAAAAATTTGTAAAAAAATTCTTGTAAAATTGAAAAACATCGTTTCGAAATCATTTTAGATAGATAAAATGATTGAAAAGCTAAAAACAATAGAAAATCTTAAAATATAAAAAACATTGAAAAATGAAAAATGAGATTACTTGTGTGCAAAATGATAGTACATCAGTGGACTATCACAGTATGCTAAATATTTGTAAAGTTTAAGAAGTTATAAACAAGTCTTACTGTGGATGTGTCGATAAGATTTACACGTTTAGTAAATTGTTTCAGGATATAACTTGATTTTGCAACTGCTTAAACTTGTTGATTAACATAACTTGGATATATGGACTTAGTACTCTGAAATTTTGTTTGAGAGATTGCCTGATTCTGAGATACGAGGTCTTTATAGATAGTTGATTTCTGGGGTATTATACAAGTTCTTCTGATTTTGCGGAAGCAATAGCTTAGAACTTCTATAATACTTTTGCAATAAACCCCTAAACTGCATGCAATCTTGAAAAGTATCGAAAGATCTGATCATTTGCAGTGCTGAAAAGATTTTTAAATGGAACACACCTTAAAGTCGAGCCTTCATCTCTTTGTCTGTACGATAGTACTAACCTGAACTCTCAAGGCATCGCATTATCCTAATACAGATATCAATTACGCTATATTCACCTGTAAGATGAAATCTAGGAAATTTTGATACGGGAGTATATTCAAGAAGTGGGAACCACAGATAAGTCAAGTTTCATAATTCTTACCCTAAAATATCTTGGAATAATTGAGAAATGTGTTAAAGTTTAGGTGGATAAACATATCGACAATCTAGGTAAACAAGTTTAAAACTTAAAGTCATTAAAAGGTCAACAGTACTGGTGGTATGTCTCAAAAACTGATATGATCCTCTAGCACGTTTTCTCGCAAAAATATAAACTGTAAATATTACATTTTAGTTTGTTTACATTTCTACATTCAATATTAAAAATCCAAAAAGATTTTCTTTCAAAATCTTCCATGGTAACTTGATAATGTTGAATGTGAGCCGGACCAACGAGACTGTTAAGAAATTGTTTGTGTGTGGATACGTGTGATTGTTCTTAATCGTCAAATCTTAGAGTTTCGAAGCATCATTTGAGGGAGAGCTAGATAAACACGTTGATTAAAGATACCAGAAAGCTCAAAGAAAGGGGGAGCATGGATGCTAAAGTTATTCAAGATATAAAGATCAAGAGAACATTAAAGACTAAGGAACTTAATTGAGGAATGATGACTACGGAAACATCCATGGGGGAGTCTGTTGATACATATGTATGTTGCCTACGTCATCGTATAATATCGAGTCAGTATTTAGGAGCGAAATGTCAAAGTTTATGTATATTTAGGGACAAGTTCACTTGAAATGGTAGTGTTGTAGTCAAGTTCGCCCGAACTTGCACTCCCACCAGCGAACTTGTGTTAGTATAAATAGGAGCTTTGATGTTTCATTTGTAACTTCAGAGATTTGTCACGACAGAGGCGAAGCTCTGTCAAAGTGTTTCCAGGATCTGTAACTTTGAATATTAATGAAACGGTGATTAAATAGAAACAAATGAGTGTATCTAATGTCGCCTAAGAAAACGGATTCCGCACGTTTACCTTAGGTTTGTCATATTAGTGCCCGAACGATCCGTACAACGGTCCTACAGATGTCCCCCAACATGTTCTTCGTCTTTCCGCTAAATCCTACAAGTACTGATGATCTCAGAACTATTTCTGATTCCGAGATGTTCATCCTTTTGAGGAGATCTAGTTGAATGATGTTCACAGAACTCCTTCCATAGATAAGGATCACGGTCATCCTCATCAAAGAATACGATTTTCTGTTGAGTCAGAGTGGAGGTTCGGATAGGCCTGTCTCCATTTTCCAGCTTGGTATCCTTGGCATGCCTCTTCGCTGCAGAGAACGAGGTTCCACATATATCAGAGCCTCCGAAATGAAGTTGATGATTTGAGCGTCTGCAGGTGGTGTAGGAGCTCTTTCTAGCACTTTTTTAGGATCCTGGATCCTTGATTTCTTCCTTTCGAGCAGCTCTTTCAAGTGACCTTTGCTGAGGAGGTAACCTATCTCCTTTTTGAGTGCAATGCATTCATCGGTAAGGTGGCCAAAGTTTTCGTGGTATGCACACCACTTTGATTTATCCTTGTATGATGTAGACTTTTCATTCTTCTTGGGCCATCTAGCTTTCTCACCTAGATTCTGCAGAGCAAACATCAATTCACTATTATCAACAAAAAAACAATAGTCAGATATATGAGGATGTTATTCCTCATCTTCTTCTTGTTCAACTGAATGAACATTTTGATTGTCATGCTTGGAGTATTGCTTGGACCGATTGTTCTAGTAGAAGGATCCTTGCTTCTCTTGTCTAGATGATCCAGATAACCTGTCTTGGATCCTTTTGTCAACCTCTAGTCGAATGAACCTTGGGCCCTGTTCCTTACTCCATCTAAGTTCCTGCAAGGTGTCATAACAAGATCATGATAGAAAGGAGAATCTTTTTGTAATCCCATCTTAAATGCTTCTACAGCAGTGGCAATGTCTAAGTTTTGGATTTCTAAGGATTCTCTACTAAATTTAGTAACATAATCTCTAAGTGATTCATGGTGATCCTATATAAATCACTTCTTAACCTTTCAAAGGTTCTACTACAAGAAAACTGATTATTGAATAAGTTAACTAAGTGTGAAAATGAAGTTATAGAATAAGGAGGGATACTTAGTAGTCATTTTAGTGATGATCCAGTAAGCATGGATCAAATCCCTTACATAAATAAGTTTCTTTCAATCTTTCTGGGATGGGGTTGATCTGAATCCTTTCTCTCTACTGAGCCACATCCTATTCTGGATCAGTGGTACCGTCGTACAACTTCACATTGGAGGTTTGAAAAACCTATGGTATCTCAGCATTGCATATGGGAGGTGCAAAGCGAGATATTATGTGACTCCATCTGGAATCTCATGAATGGGTTTGACCACTCTTAGGACACTGGATATCATGTCCTTGAGTTTTCGCAACTCCCTGGCCATGACCTGGTTGATCCCTGCATCCTGTATGTAACCATAGCTAGTATCAAAAGATGTACTAAAGTTATTACCTCCTGATTGGTTTGAAGTTGGTATCCTAGAAGTGAATCTAGGATAAGATATGCTTGGTGTAATAGTGGAGCCAGAAGAAGCAATGGTTTGCATAGGGATGAAATCCCCTTTGTGAATTTTAGAGTTTCTCTGTGATTGTCTCCCTAAGGATTCTTGATCCTAAAAGATGTTGGATCCCGAATACGTTGGTGCTAAGGGTCTTGATGGATAATCTGTGGATCCTTGAACCCGAGCTGAGGATCCTTGAGGCTGAAGATAGGATCACTGAGACTTCTACATTCCTTGTGATCGTCCCGGTTGGTAGAAGGATCCTTGAGGCTGAGTCGTCTCCAGTGATCCTTGCCGAAGGATAGAGCATCCTTGAATCTGGACATTGGATCCCCAAGATGCTAGGTTGTTGATGATGGAGTAGCAAAATCCAATGACCTAGGCATCAGTGGAGGCTAATCTTTTGTCGTTCTCTTTTGCTTCTTGATCTCATCAATTTTGCGAAGGATCCTCTAGTTGGCTTTGTGTTGCTGCTCCATGTAGCCTTTCATCTGCATCAGCAAAACAAAAATATCAGTGTTATTAGTTGTAGAGGAAAAAACAGCAGAGGCTTTTGATCCAGTGAAGACGGATGATGTCTAGGTTTGAAATGAGGTAACCGCCGACATGGCACTTGATGTAGCTTTTCCCTGAGAGGCCATGAGGTTGATGGAAATGAGTGTAACTGAACGAAAGTTTGTAGAATTAAAGCACCACTTTGCCTCACGGTGGGCGCCAAATTGTTTTGGTAAAAATCAGTTTAAGGATAATGTAACCAAATTTTGAATGTGAGGTAGAGTGCTAATGTGTATGAACAATCAAGTGATCAAAGTATAATGTAAAAATGACAATGAACACCGATATTTATATGAGGAAAAAGCCCTTGACCCTTGATAGATCTCCGACACAAAAACCTCGGGTGATGGAAACTACCGATCACCAGATTTGTAACAAAAATAAATCACGATCTTTGTACAACTTCAGAAAACAGTGAGATCAATACAATGTAGACTAGTGTATAGCTTGCGAGAGAGTATTAGAGAGTTGTGTGTTCGAGAGTTCTGTTGTGATATATCTAAAATGAGCTCACAATTCCCTTATAAAAATAGAAACTAATACGTAACAAGCAATGCGAAAATAATGCGAGTATCCCATGTTCTCCATAACGACTACATGCCTCCAAACTCGTGCGAATAGAGAGCATATTCCCCGAAATACTAGCATTGACCAAGTCTAATTCGTTATGTACATGCGAATTCAAGTTTTAAACAAAGGATAAAATCGTTAGTTAATGTAAACAATAATAAGGATCCGTGATCCTCAGCCTTCTTGCACCATCTGTTAAAGATCGGCGATCCAGGCCAATCTAAGGATATGTGATCCATAGTATTAAAAATTAACCCCTAACATTAGCCATGTCCCGTTTCATTCCAGGCCAGCAATATTATTCTTTCAAGTCTCGGTACATTTTGGTTGCTCTCGGGTGAATCGAATGACGCGACTTGTGAGACTTATCGAGTAGAAGGTCCTTGACACCACAAGTGTTTGGAACCCAAATTCTATTGAATCGGGATTTCAACCCGTTTTCTCCGTCTTCGGTATCTTTCACTAAACCCTTCACACATTCTTTTCTTCCATTCTCTTCTTTTACCGCTTCTACTTGTGCCACCCGGATTTGTTTGAGTAACCCCGATGTGACTACAAGTTGCATATGTCATACCCGAATAGGAGCGTCACCTCCCTTTCGACTAAGGGCATCCGCCACTACGTTGGCTTTTCCCAAGTGATAATGGATTTCGCAATCATAGTCCTTCACCGTTTCTAGCCAACGTCTTTGCCTCATGTTTAACTTCTTTTGATTGAATAAGTACTTTAGGATTTTATGGTCAATGAAAATAGTGCACTTCACCCCGTACAAATAATGCCCCCAAATCTTTAAGGTAAATACTATCGCCGCCAACTCAAGATCATGAGTCAGGTACTTTGTTTCATGTGTTTTCAATTGTCTCGAGGCGTATTCCTCTTTGCATGAGTACGCACCAGAGACCGAGCTGAGATGCGTCAAAATACACAACCATGTCATCGGGTAAAGTCAACACTGGTGCACAAATTAATTTTTCTTTTAGCAAACATAATGATTTTTCATGCTCGTCATTCCAAATGAACTTGTCATTCTTGTAGGTCAACTTGGTCAATGGGGAGGCAATTTTGGAGAAGTCTTAGATAAATCTCCTAGAGTAACCCGCGAGTTCCAAGATGTTTCTCATCTCCGAGGGGTTTCTCGGAGGACTCCATTTCGACACAGCCTCAAGTTTAGACGGATCTACTAATATTCCAGCGGCACTTATAATATGCCCGAGGAGTTGCACTTCCCGAAGCCAAAAGGCACATTTCGAGAATTTAGCGTAAAGCTTTTCCCGCCTAAGTGTTTCTAATACTTCTTGTAATTGACGTGTATGATCTGCCTCATTCTTCGAGTAAACTAGAATGTCATCGATGAACACTAATACTGACTTGTCCAACATGGGCTTGCACATTCAGTTCATGAGATCCATGAATGTTGCGGTTACGTTTTTTAGCCCGAAGGACATTACGAGGAACTCATGGTGCTCGTACTGCGTACGGAAAGTCGTTTTTAGCACGTCTTCATCTTTCACCCTTAACTAATGATAGCCCGACCTTAAGTCGATTTTTGAAAACCAACTTGCGCCTGTAGTTGATCAAATAAATCATCGATCTTCATAAGTGGATATTTGTTCTTTACCGTAAGCTTATTTAGCTCGTAGTAATCGATACACATGCGCATACTTCCGTCTTTCTTCTTCACGAACAATACCGGCGCTCCCTAGGGGAGACACTTGGTCGGATAAACCCCTTGTCAAGCAAGTCTTGCAATTGGGACAATAATTCTTGAAGTTTCGATGGTGCTAACCTATATGGTGCCTTGGCCACCGGTTTCGCACCTGGGACTAGTTCAATACCAAACTCCACTTCGCGCTCAGGCAGTATTATCGGTAAGTCTTCCGAAAACACGTCTTCAAATTCCCGTACGACGGGTACATCCTTAATCTTTGGCAACTCTTTCTCCGAATCACGTACTTTTGTCAAATAAGCCTTACACCCGTGTTGACGAGCCTACGGGCTTCCATCATTGAGCATACTATAGGGTTGCAACTGTTTTCCCCATAAATAATGACATGCCTTCCGCTCGGAGATGTTAGTTGTATCTACTTAAGAAAGCATATCACTTTGGTGTGGTAGCGAGAAAACTAATCCATCCCAACCACCACTTGGAATTCCCCATTAACATAGGTATCAAATCAACCAAGTAATCCTCACCATCATTGTTTAATTTGCAATCCTGACACATATCACAAACAATAAAGCATTAATTATTACCTACTTCTCCTTCCATAGGCATAGGCAATTTCGTTAATGTAAATGAAGGATGTCGAATAAATCAATGTGAAACAAAAGATTTTTTTGCACCCATATCAAATAAAATACGTGCATGAATATAATTTACAGTAAATGTACCTGAAAGCACATCGGGCTCAATTTTTGCCTCCGCTGCGGTTATGTGGAAAGATCTTGCCCTGTCTTTGGGGCTTCATTCTTCATATTGGTCGCGTCCTTCTTTCCTACCAACTCCGGGCATTTTGTTTTCTTTTGACCCGGTTGGTAACATTTAAAGCATACCGATACTTTGGTAGGGCAATTTGAGGGCTCATGTCCTGCCTTTCCACACATGACACATGGTTTGTTTTTGTAGAAACACTTGCCCCGATGGGAGCGTACGCAAATCTTGCAACTAGGCGATCCTCCTTTCACATTTCCTTTCTTTGGAGATTTGTTCAGCTTTCGTTTTTTTGTGGGGCTTGGGTTCGCATCCAACGCCCTCTGTTCTCCTCTTTCCACTTGCTTTATTAATTCTATCTCACGTTCCCACACGGTGTTAACAATCTCCGTGAGATTTCCATAATTTGAGGGAGTTATAAATTCCCTATATTCAGCAGTTAGCATGTTGCGAGAGTAATAGATATTTTGTTCTTCAATATTGACTAACTCATCATAAAATCTCAACTTATTAAGGAAGATTCCCCTGATTTTGTCAATAGTCCCTCCCTTATGCTTTAAATGCATAAATTCTTCCTTGATCTTGTTGAGCACTGGCTTGGGACTATGATGTTTGAGAAAAGGTACTTTGAACCCTTCCCAGGTTATAGTTCTTGTAGCTTCAATCCTTTGTTCTTTCTTGAGGTTATCCCAGCCAATCTTTAGCTTGGCCTCTCAATGGGCCAGTTCCTTAAGCCACGTAGTCGCCAATTTCACAGTGAGTTCGTTCGAAGACTCCTTCATGTCGCTTATCCACATCTGACAAGCGATTGCGTCAACCTCTGTGTTATAAATCGGGGTTTACATGCCATAAATTTGTCATAAGGACAAGCTTTCTTCTCTTTATGTTTGTCTCTTACTTGATTGAGACTCTCCTTCAGTTCGGTCATTCTATCTTCTACTATGGATAGAATTGTTGTTTCTATCCTATCCATAAATCCCGGTAGGCTAGCTTCTAAGGCTTTCCCCCCTCTAACATATTTTCTCGTATCTCCTCCGTCATGAGGGATACCGTATCATCACCTGTTCCTCCTGACATCTCTTTAGCTGAAATTCCAAAACAATTTGCTAAACAACTTATGTAATCATTTCCATATTTTTGTATGGAAATTAATCCTCATCACTTGGTATTACACGTGATGTATCTTTCTTTTTCGGTATGGTTATGTATATAACTTGCCTTAATTGTTTAGGCTTAGTGCATTTCCCTAAGTTCGAGTGTATTAATAGACCCATCCCATACACTTTAAATCATTATCTTTTCTACTATTTTCAATTGAAATTCATTTCATAATTAATTTTTGCCAAGTGTCTTGATTAAGGCTCGAACCGAACACATTTAATCTTTAACCTTGAGCTCTTATTACCAACTTGTAAGACCCAAACTTAATGTACATAACGTATATTTTAAAAGTTTGGATTTAATCATTCATAATGCAAATACTTAACCATACACAAATTTATAGTTATATAAAACTTCATAAATATTCAAAGGCATTATTACATGTTAATGATGTTTGGTCTTACAAAACGATTAAACAAAACGTGAAAGCTTGATTTTTTATTGTGTTCGATTCTTCACAGTGCTAAATCATCATCCGTAACTTCATAACAACCACCCAGATTTCAAAATCATCAAGAACATTAATTTATAATGTATCTAAATAAACCCAAAATGTCAATAAAAATAAAACAAACATTATTGCCAAACAACCCGCCGAAGTTACGGCACAGTGGGGCTGCAAATTCCCAGCATGGCCTTTTATATGTAAAAAATCTGTAACTTCTCAAATACTCATCCATTTCGCTTCAAACATGTTTCTAAATGACCGTAAAACATATGCCTACGTAACTAACCCAAAATACTTAACTCGGATTCTTAATTTTTACAAAACGCACCACCGTTATGCGCACAATTATTTGACCCGTTTCATCTATTTCAGCATTTAAACTATATTTCCCACATCTTATGGTAAAGATTAATTCCTTACGACTTTACCCATTTTCCAGGCTTACTAAACTTGTGTTTTAGGCTCCCGTTACCCGGTTTGCGTTCACACTAGTTTGACCTGTTTGGCTAACTTTGGCCAAACATAAATTTCACTTTTATTTACCTTGAGGAATTCACATCCTCTATATTTTTACCCATTCCTTGGGTTCACCATATTGTAATCCGCGTTCCCGTTACTCGGTTTATGCTATTCGACCCGTTTGGTCCGTTCGTGTGAAATCCATCACTTATAATCAACCTAACGCTATTATTCTTTTATTCGACCCATTTCATTTGTTCGTGTGAAATCCATCACTTTGATCGAAAAAACGTTATTATTCTTTTATTCGACCTGTTTGGGTCGTTCGTGTGAAATCCATGACTATTGATCGACCAAACGTTATTATTATTATTACTTCCTCGTTCAACATATACCAATACACATAATTTAACAAAATACTTCGAAGCATAAAGCCACGTACATTAAAGCTTTCCTTTCAAGCGCGTGTCCGCCCCGGCTTGACCACTTGATGCTTAACCCAAATTGCCTATAGAGTTCAATCCAAGTTTATCATTTAGAACTTATAGTATAATTTATGTCAGGAAACTTGTCAAAGTCATAATTACAAGATCCATATCATGATTCTTTCATACTTTTCAACAATTCATATTTAGTTAAGCATCATATCAAACACCTTGTATGCATGGATTTTTACACTAAATCTATTAAGTTTCTATTTCATGAATTTGCCATGTTTTACACCATATGAAGTCAATGTGACTAGTATGTTTAAACAACATCTAAAGCTCACTATACTTGTGACAAACGGCAAATAACCGGTAATTCCGTACTAGCTAATCATTATTTTTAATACATAATCTCATGCATTTTATCGTAATTTAATTACGTAACTAAGTCATACGTCATATAACAAGTGTTAGGAAAAGTGAAACAGGCAATAACACATATTGTGTCCGTCACAACGCGAAACAAGTAAAACTATGTCCTAAAAGTGATGGTAGAAAGTGTTGGGCGCACTATTCACGGTTGCACTTTTCATATCAGCAAAACCATTGAACCGGATCTGAACGATGAATAACGACATACCAACGATATAACTGAGTTCATATATACATAAAAACCCCAATGTGGGAATATTACATAACTTTCTGGTATAACGCTCGAATCACAAAACTGTCCAAACTGACAATAAATATGACAATTTTAACGTGTCCGTAACATTTATTCAGCATTTCCGAGACTCCAGAATTATAACAAAATAATGCCAAGTACCGTAAACACTTTGAGTATATTAATGGGGTGTCCGAAACATAAACTTTCAGTGCTGCGACGCAACCTACACAACTCGTCCGTTCTTGATCCGACGAGCTAGTAAACAATAATTTTATCGCCATAACACCCAAACGCCTAATGAGCTAGTTAATCATTATTTGGGATCCTAAATCTCGTCATACATCTCTTGGTTGCGGAATTTCAACTTGCGAAATCATTCGTCGGTAGAATGCAAAAATGTCGTTTTCGAACCGATGACTAAACGAATTAGCATTAGCTATCAAAACACAACTTATACTAGTCTAGTGAACTAGTTAATACCAATTAGCATTCTAAATCCCTAATTACCCCTAATGGTGCAAGAAAACCCCTAAACACATACTTTATGTAATCACCAAAATGTCTAATAAATTAATAACTTTTATAAAAAAAAATATTATATTTTACCCCTCCTAGATTGGCGGATTCAAGTGGGCCCCACCCCACTTGAAAATTGTTGAAAATGTGAAGGAAGAAGCATGCTCCAAGATCTTGTTTTGACTAAGTATTGAAGAAGAATTTAAACACCACCTTCCATCGTTTCCACCATTCTCACTTCACCAAATTTCAAGCCAAGAACACCCCTCCAATCCCTCTTATTTTTGACACACGCACATAACCCTAACACCATCATTTTCCACCATTAAACACCTCCATTTTACTCACTTTCAAGATATTTCAAGATCATTTAAGCAACGATAAGGCATGGAGGATCATTAGAACACTTTGTTGGAGCTTAATCATCTTTTAAGCTTGTGTAAAGTTGTAGCCATCATTTACCATTTTTAAGCTCCTTATTATTTGTAGATTTAAGAAGTACAAGTTGATCATCTTAAAGTTAAAGAAAACTCTAACCAAAAACCCTAATCGCAACATAATAATCTACTAAACATAACCTATTATTGGAAACTAGTTAAGTATAATCTTGTTAATTATATTAAAGTGAGTTGTTTAAAGACTAGATTTATGATACGTATTTGTTTAGTTATTGTAGTACTTTGTATGAATGATGATCTTGCCATATGAGACTTAAAACTATGATTTAAACATGTAAATGTTTAAATCATATCATCACCTTCAAAAACTCATGAGCTACATAAATATATATGTACATAAAACATATTCTTGATTCTTGAAAGTTGATCTTGAAAAACTAGTAAACTTGATCTTAAACAAGTTATATAAACATGATGATAAAAAAGAAGTCCATTAAAGCCTTGATATATTTCTGGTAATCTTGAAAGATATAGGATTTTAGGGATTTCTAAAAATACAAATATAAACATAATTAAGTTTACATAAAAATGTTCTATAAAAGATGAACTTGAAAACTGGGTTATTTTAAAGTCTTGAAAAATATGTATAAGTGATATGCTCATGAAAAGTTGAAGGTCAAAGTATGTGATTAATGTTTGTAAAAGAATTTTGGTGAAACTTGATTTGGAAATTGATTATGATTATGGGATTAAACATGTTCAAAATACGTTATTTAAATGTGGAAAACACCATAGTTTAGGGGAAACTATGACGAAATTTTCTAAAAATCTATTCGCGATTAAAGTATGACTAATGGGGTGATTAATGGGGCTAAACGCGATAAGTGAACTAAATCATCATTAAGGAAGTTTAATGACAAGGGTTAAAACCTAACCTTCCAAGTATCTACTACATACATATATATATATATATATATATATATATATTTACAAGATAAAAATGAATGATATTTATTACATATATATTTTTGAAAGTAAAAATATATGTAAATACTTTGGCAAATCACAAGAGTATGTGTATGATATATGTGTATTTATGTATCTAGCATGATTAGGGTATACAAGATAAACACAATAATACCCAAATATACAATACCCAAATACTTGAAATTTACAAGTGTAAAAGTTCATAGATACATCTACCTTTACACAAAACTAAACAAATAATCGGGCGAGTGGGCGATTCGGACTACGGGCATATTTATAAAATTTATTCCTAAGTAATAACATATATTTCAAACCGACAATTAAGACATTTAAACTATTCGATAAATAAATGTATATATATCGTCACCAGCGACAAATGAGCATATCGTCATCACAAGGAAATACTACGACACTTGGACGATTTCTCAACACGAAAATTAATATATTAAACGACAATGACGACGCGTCTAAAACTATATATTTTTAGACACCCAACGAATATATATACCGATAACAAAAATACGGAATGTTGAAAGTATAAAAATTACTAAGTGACTTTATATAAGTATATGAATATACTTGAAATCTATACTTAGTAAAAATTACCAAGTGTAAGATTATAACACAAATTGGACTCAAATAATTATTGTGGGCTAGGCCCAATAACAAAAGCACATGGGCAAAGCCCAAACACATAATTACATGGGCTCGGCCCAATCACACGAATACATGGGCTATGCCGAAAGACAAGATAACATGGGCTAGGCCCAAAGATAAGATAACATGGCTAGGCCAAAAGATATCAATGACATGGGATAGGCCCAAAGATATCAATGACATGGGCTAGGCACAATGACACGCGTGGAAGGCACGAGGACATGTGAAGGGCGAGGCTTGTTCACACATGATTTAATACACGACAATATATATATATAATAATCAAACACACGAACTACCAACACTATAAAAACAATAAAGTTGTTCAAAGAGGGTAAATAAATACATAACAAGATTTCAAGATTAACAACTTGTACGAGTTCCAACGAGACCTAAGGGTCTAATGAATTTGATACACATGTAGGTTACACACACGTACGGACACTCGAATTTCATTCGTACGACTTACGGAACGCAAACCTGTGAGTTCATGTCCCCCTTTTCTTTTATACATTTTCGGTTTTATAACTCTCGGGAGGAAATACATGTTATAACAAATGGTATGTTAGCTATGGGATTAGATGATAACACGATCAATGTGCGTATGTAGGATGATGACAAGAGTAACCATTAATCACTTAGTGACCAAGGTGCAAAAGGTATAGATCTATTGAGTTTGAGGCGTGCTCCACTCCTGGTTGGTATACCCATAGGAGTTCTTTTGTGATCCCAATGATGTCAAAGTTGTTTCGGTTTGGTTGCTTACTTATGGCACATAATGTCAGGATGCTCGTGACACACTGATAGATCCTTAAACTCCATGAATGCTAATAGGATACTCAGATTTCATTACTGGATTACAAACATGACATTTTATACGAAAACAATAAATACATGAACTCGCCAACTTATGTTGATTTTTCAAACTTACATGTATTCAGGAAACAAGACTTGAGCTGGTGAAAGACCTCGGGAAAGCGGGAACGAGCATGAGAACGATTGCCTTTTTGGAGGATTTGTCTCTTATATCCCAACCTTGTATGGGTATATAGGTGACAAAACCTCAATATGCTTTTATGATGAAAACAATATTTTGTTTCAAGGTGTAATGTAACTTAAAAACTATATTTTGGTTAACGTTGTGAACTTGTTTAAACTTGTAATTCCATCTTGGGAACTTGTAAACTTTGGTTGCAAATCAATATATCTATGGCATCATTGTTTACACAATTGGATGCAATGATAATCTCATAGTCACACACATGCGCTTCCGCTCCGATTGCAGTGAACCGGGAAAAAACGTTTACTAAGTTTGGTCTACAATCACTAATGGCTCTCACATTAAAACAAATTTTATAACATCACAAAAATATTTTCAGAAATATGACAAAATGACAAATGGTTTTCATTGTGTCACGATAATATGAGGATCTATCACACGAGCTCAACCATAAATAACGAACAAGGATCAATACATGATTAGTCTAAAGGGAGTAGACACAAAACATTAAGAATTACACGTGAAACCAAAGAACAAAACTTGCATGGGAATCGGTGATTAATATGAAATATATCATAAGTAATAATTAATTACTAACATATATATATATATATATATGCATTGTACGGATTATTTGACAGGACCATGTCTTCTTCGTCGAGCTATGAGGAGGATTCGATGGAGTACGTGTCCGACGATGGATACGGCTCTGACGCTGAGGCCATAACCCACTATGAGAAGGCCATACCTCATGAAGACGGGGCCAACCACAAGGGCTCTGACGACGAGGACCTCGATGATTTCCAGCCATTTGCTCTCATCGATCCCGTGGTGGATGATGCCCCACTAGTAGACGATGTTCTAGCCATTCTGCATCCTCCGCATGACGTGATCATCTATGATCACCCTGAGGGGGAGCACGTGATTGTGCACCTAGTCGTACCTCCAGCCATTATCCCTCCCATCATTGACCAAGACGATGACGACGATGACATCCCTGTATTCCATGTCGATCATCCGAGGATGAGCTTGGAGATGACGAGGTCATCGAAGACATAGCCATCTTTGAGATACCATCCCCCGTTATATCCGTTATCGATATCTCTTCATCCTCTGCCGCCGATAGCGAGCACATATCGGATGATGCCTCATCCGCCGCCCCAGCTCCACCTTCACTGATACACCCACTCCCTGTAGCCTCACATGCCCATGTCGTCCCCTTTCCAACTGGTACCCCTATCCCTGGACCCGCGCGACACTACTCCTTGAGTGGTACACCACATTACCCTAAGCAGCCACCCCCGTTTTCACTAGAGGATCCACTTACCACCCTATACACGACCCTTATGATGCTGGACCCTCTCACCGGACAGGACCTCACCCTTAGCTAGACCATCTCACATGTATACCACTCGTCCCACACCTCCTACCGCTGACATGTATACTCCTATACCCCCACCGGGCATGAGCCTGACTGACCCTTACCATCCCTCTCACCTCCCTCCGGCTACTATGGAGGAGAGGGTGATGTCTCATGACATACAGATCTCCCTGCTTTATCGGAGGAACTGGGAGCTGGAGACCCAGCTTACTGCTCGCACCACTACTAGTGCACCACCACCCCCACCACCATCATCACCACAACCACCCCAACATCATACCCACCACCGTCACTGTGATACCCATGGTGAAACTAGGTACACCTTAATGGGTCCTAATCTTAGAGCATGATTAAAACAATAATTGCGTGTAAACTTTGCAAACTTGCATGACTTATGTGCTATGCTAAACAATATTTACTATGTCTCGGAGGAATCCGAGAGCACGTCATGGTTAACATGACACTATTAAGGACCAACGATGTGAGGTTGGTCTCCTTAGCCTTTAACAACGTGTTAAACGGGGACTTGGCGATTAACAGCGCATTAAACATTCGACTGTGATTATTAAGCCTTCGGTAGGGCCCTTTATGATTCCAAGTTCACGAAACATCTTGATTAAGATTAGAAGCAAATCGGAGCTCGGGCACGCAAAACGAGGCGGTTCCCGGTTAGGGAAACGCTTTGTTTTAAGAGCGACGATAGACAAACCAAACATGCCAGGAATGATCAGTCAATCCTAAAAACACTTAAACTACCCTAATACGAGGCTTTTATGATTAAAGCGTAACTGGGTTCGGATTTCGACGGTTATGCGTAATTTTTAAAACCAAGTCTTTTGACATTAAAACGCGAAAAACAGGTTCTGTTTCGCAAATCGGGGATGCGTGTGGGACCCGAAAACGAACCTAAACGCAAAACCGAAGATATAGATCATCTTTTAACACATAAAACGAAGCACGACAAAGCATAGGAGGGGTAGGGGCACCCCACTTCTAAACCGCCACCCCCTTTTTATATTATTTTTCTTTTTTTTATTCATTTTATTCACAAAATTCGGCCATCTCCTCAATAATATCAGCTGATCACCTTCATAACACAATCAAATTCAAGGTATACTCCATGTTCCAAGTGGTTTTGATAAGGTTTTCTTGATTAAACATGATCTAGTATGCAAAAACCCTTTTTAATCCATGTTTTTGGAGGGTTTAAACAAGTTTCTTGGATGAATAAGAAGACCTTGTGAATTCCCTGGTGGTATATGGTAGCCAAGATCACAAAACTTTGGGTTTTGATACCCTAATAAACACCTAATCGACCAAAATCGCATAACAATTCGATTAACCAAAAAACAATGAAACAAAGCTTGATTGACATGAACTATGGCATGTTTGGATTGTGATTGATGTGTAGGTACTGAGTATAGCTCCCACACACTTCTGGACTCAAGAAAAACCCGTGGAAACGGAGCTTGCGCTAGGTATATCGCCTTTAAACCCTAATCTAGAATAGGCAGATTATTGTTTTGACTATAACGTGGTCCGTGATACCCTGATTGAGTTGAAATTTGGTGTGGTGATGTAGGGTATTGGCAGGAATGTTCTTGTAAAATATTAGAATTTTTGGAATTTTCTACGATTGTTGGTGAATTTTTAACTGTTTTACCGTAAGAAATTCGGAAAAAATACCAAACGGGATCAATATATCACCAAACTTTACAGAAACATGAAGGAACATATAGAGAATGTTCTGGGAAATTTGGGAGTCCATTGACTGAATTTTGATTCGGATTAAAATTCTGCGTTTTTTGGAGTTTTCGGTAGCCAGAAACGCACTAAAATGAAATCGGAAAAATCCCATTTTTTTTGCAGGGAGTTCCTGGACATATGAGGGGCTTACTGGAATATTTTGAGAATTTTTAGACATGGGATGATATGCGATGTAAATTATTCAATTAAATAATGTTTACCAAATAAATTATTTAAGTTATAAAAATAACTTTATAAATTCCCAAAATATTTTTCCTGGAATTTATATATTATTACTCATTTCTAAAAAATTTCCTGAATTTTATAAAATATGTAGATTAAATGGGATTTTTCGGCTTTTAAGACAATTATTTTATACTAAATTCGGCGGTTTACTGGACAACGAACCTGCCGGAACTGGGAACGGGCCAAACCCTATTGTGACTATAAGTGGAACACCGGGGCTATTCGGGAAAGTTCCAGGTTAAGCTGGAAACTCTGGGTGTGTTCCACCACCGTTCGGGAGAATCCTCGACGGTGAAAACGGAAACTCAATTTTGGGCAAACTAGACTCCTCAAACGCTCAAACTCCCTTAACGGAATGTTAATCTTTCTTAAATAACAACATGTTGACACTATTGGTATTCCCGTACCATTAACCGAACATGTTAAACAACCGACTTTGGCTGGCACGCGAAACGGTGCTCGGAAGCCAAACTGGAAACTGATACTACCCTGACATCCATCACCATAACAATGTCCTATAGGCTCAATCCAAGGTGAAAACTCATGACAGGTCCAAGTTTTACCATTACCAACTTAGATACTGATTTGAGTCCCTACTTGCATGCGTGTCTTTAAAGTTGATCCAGTTGATTGACCACTTGTTGTTTGTAACTATTACTTTCCCTGTGAGTTTCACTCCCCCACTTTTAAAATGTTTTACTATTTTCTAGGGTGATTTGCATGTTACAAACTGTGTTAATTGCACCAACTTATGAGGATGTGAATTATCTAACGCACGAACCACATCCCCACTACAAGTGATTAACGTAAGCCGTGGATAGTACTATTGGTCTGACCAACCCAGTGCCACGTCTGACAGCGGCAACTAGGCTACTGCACTCGTCCTAACCTGGTTATGTTATTAGGCATAACTACACTGGGACGTTGAACTGCACGTGACGCAGTTGGTGGGACGGGAGGGTCTGGGATGACACGGCCCGAGGCAAAACAGTCAAGGTTTCACTTGTGCTTTCATGTAATTCCATCTGTGACCTATGACCAGTGCAATTAAACTTGTTGACGCATTTTGTTACGCAATAACCAAAACCAGTGGAACTCACCGGCAGCGTTTAGCTGACCCTTTTCAAAACTAACATGCATTTCAGGAAAAACTAAACAGGAAAAGGAATGTGCGTAAGGATGGATTGGATAGCGGAATGTCGCAGAATAAGAGCTGTAGTGGCTCGTAGTATTGTACTTGCACTTGTGGTTTGTAATATGATACTATTCGTATGTTATAATCGAGGTTCCCTCTTTATGTGATATCATGTTTTTAAATTATGGGGAATTACCATGTGTCTGCCGCACCCTGCAATTGTCTTCCGCTGCGAGTCGGGGTGTGACAGTCACCACTACCACTACCATCTTCACCACACCCTCCACCACAGTAGTATGTTTATTATTATCTTTCAGGGGATCAGACCACTTTTGACTATCTAGCTTTTGAAGAGTCAGCTTAGAAGATCCAGACTTTTGAAGACAAGTTGAAGACATAAGAAACAATGTAGAAGAAAATTTTACTTTTGTATTGTAAAACTTGTACTGACTAGGGCTATGTATCCCTAAATCCTTTTAATCTTCATGAACAAAATGTAACAAGTTGTTATTATATATGTGTTAGGGCTAAGATTTTTATGTTATGGATCACATATCCTGAGACTAGACTTGGATCATTTATCCTTCATGGGCGGTACAGGCACTCTGAGGATTGAGGATCCTTATTATTATCACTGTTATCTAATAATTGTTTCCTATATTTTAAACTTGTATTCGTAGGTGTCTCATGAAGTAAACTTGTCCTAAGCGGGAATCTCGTTGAATATGATTATATTCTGCACGTGCAAATGAAGCAAGAGATGTTGTGAAGATCGTGGGATAGTTGCATGAATTCGCATAGTTAGTTGAGGATATTTTTAGCTAGATTAATGGGGGTATTGAGCTAAATTAGAAAACATTGACACATTCTTGCGTACAATCTCTCCGCTACTCTCACTCTGGAACACTCACACACTAGGAATCATTGTACCAAGCTCAATACTTCCAAAGTTCTAATATATTTTCTGGAAATATAATCGGTGATCGGTAGTTTCCATCACCCGAGGTTTTTTTATCGGAGATCATTCATTGATCAAGGGCTTTTTCCTCGTACAAAACTTTGTGTTCACTATTATTTTCAAGTGATACTAGTTCATACAATTGTTCATCATTCAAGCACTCAACTCACAAAATCAGATTTGGTTACATTATCCATATTATGATTTTTGACCAAAACAGTTTGGCGCCCACCATGGGGCAATTGGTGCTTCAATTCTAAAATTCTCACACATTTCATTCATTTCTGTTCATCTTCATCAACCACATGGATTCTTAGGGAAAAACCACTTCAAGTTCCATGCCAGCGGTTATCTCGTCGTTGCCTCCTATTCCTCCTACACCCTTGAAGAATGCTGAGAATGCTCAAAAGAAGCAAACACCCGTTTTCTCAAAGGCTCCTACTGTTTCTTTCTTTACACCTACTAATAGTGATCTTTCTGCTTTGATTTTGCAGAAGAAAGGATACATGGAACAGAAAGACAAAACCAACCCGAGGATCCTTCACAAGATTGATGAAATGAAGAAGAAAAAGAGACCAGCGGAGGATCACTCTCCATTGATGCCCAGGTCATTGGATTTTGCGACTCCATCATCAACAATCCAGCATCCCAAAGGGTCCAGCGTTCAGTACCAAGGATCTTCCAACTATCAGCAAGGATCCTTGGCGATAAAATCAGGCTCAAGGATCTTACTTCCATCCTCAAGGATCATCTATCCTTCAACGGGATCACTGGGAGCCATAGAGCCTCAAGGATTCTTCTACGAGCTTGCAGGATCACGAGCAACCTACCAGCCCAAAGGATCCTATGTTCCGTATCAAGGAGCCTCATCTCAAGTTCAAGGATCCAACATTTTTCATGATCAAGAATCCTTAGGGAGAGCTTCAGCACCCATCTATTTTGGATCCAACATCTTTCAGGATCAAGGATCCTTAGGGAGTAAGCCATCTAGAAGCTCTGGCATTCACATAGGAGACTTCATTCCTATGCAGACCATAGCTTCTTCTGGCCCTACTATCACAACAGATACAGTTTGTCCTAGACAATCTATGAGGATTCCACTTCTAAACCAATCAGGAGGTAACAATTTCAATACATCTTTCGACACTAACTTTGCTTACATGCAGGATGCAGGTATCAACCAAGTTATGGCCAGGGAATTGCCAAAACTTGAGGATATGATATCCAGTGTCCCCGGAGTGGTCAAACCCATTCCTCAGATTCCGGATGGAAGTCATAGAGTGTCTCTCTTTGCACCCCACATTAGCAATACTGAGATACTAAAACGCTTTCGAACACCAAGTGTGAAGCTCTATGATGGTACCACTGATCTAGAAAAGCATGTGGCTCAGTACAGAGAAAGGATGGAGATCAACCCCATTCCCGAAAGGTTAAAGGAAGCCTGCTTGTGTAAGGGCTTCAGATCCACACTCACTGGATCAGCACTCAGATGGCTGCTGAGTCTTCCTCCTTACTCAATTACTTCATTTTCCCATTTAGTTAATTTGTTCAATAATCAATTTTTGTGTAGTAGGACTTTTGAACGATTGACTAGTGATTTTTATAGCACCCAGGGCCATGATGAATCATTAAGAGATTCCATCACCAAATTTAGTAGGGAATCCTTAGAAATCCCTAATCTAGATATTGCCATTTCTATGATGGGGTTACGTAAGGATTCCTCCTATGATGACCTTGTTATGACACCTTGCAGGAATTTAGACGAAGTAAGGACCAGGGCCTTAAGGTTCATCCGCTTAGAGGATGACAAAAGGATCTAAGACATTTTACAAGAATAATTGATCCAAGCAGTACTCCAAGCATGATAACCAGAACGTGCATGCGGTGGAACAAGAGGAAGACGAGGAGGATTATCCTCCTATTACTGAATATTGTTTTTCTACTGATAATAGTGAACTAATCCTTGCTTTACAGAACTTAGGTGATAAAGCTAGGTGGCCATGAAAGAATGAAAAATCCACGGCTAATAAAGATAAATCCAAATGGTGTGCTTATCATGAGGATTCCGGCCATCTCACTAATGAGTGTATAGTGTTGAAGAAGGAAATAGGTTATCCCCTAAGCAAGGGTTACCTAAAGGAATTGCTTGGAAGGAAACGATCAAGGATCCAGGTTTCTAAGAAAGTTCCTGAAAGAGCTCCTGCTCTACCAGCAGATGCCCAGATTATTAGTTTCATCTCCAAAGGTTCTGATATTTGTAGAACCTCGTTTTTTTGCGGCAAAGAGGCATGCTAAGGAAACAAAGATGGAAAATGGAGAAAGACCAGTTCGAACATCAACTCTAACTTAGCATAAAGTGATATCTTTTGATGAGGATGATTGTGTAGATATACAGGATCCTCATCACGATGGTTTAGTCATTACCTTGTTTATTTCTAACCACTTTGTTCGCAGGATCCTCAGTGACAGAGGAAGTCCGGTGAACATAATCCAATTGGATGTCCTCAAGAGAATGAATATCCCTGATTCCGAAATTACTCCAAGATCATCGGTGCTCGTAGGGTTCAGTGGAGAAACAAAATATACGTTGGGGGACATCAAACTCCCAATCTACATAGAAGGGTTAAATTTCTATTGAAAAATTTGTGTTATTGATTGCTTATCTTGTTGCAATGTTATCCTTGGCAGGCCATGGATAAATGATATGAAGGTAGTCCCCACAACGTATCACCAGTGTAAGGATAGTAGAGTGATCAGCAAGAGGCAAAAAAACTGCTACACATCTTCGATGAACCCAGCCTCAAAGACTAGGGAAGCATAGCAATTAAAATATCCTCCAAGAGACGTCATGGAGGCTAGAGCACAAGACATCAAGGATACTCTGCTAGATCCTAAGGATCCTGAATCCAAATTTCCATAGGACCCGGGATCCTAAATAGCATTGAAAAGAATTTAATATCCCTTCCTAAAGAGAAGGAAATCCACCTTTGCTTGGAAACATGAAGACATGACAAGTATATCAAAAGATGTTATTACTCATAAACTTGGTATTGATAAATCTTTCAGGCCAATACACCAAAAGAGGAGAAAATTTGCACCTGAAAGAAGTGCCATCATCCAAGAAGAGGTAGACAAGTTACTAAAGGCAGGTATGATTAGAGAGGTTAAGTATCCAAGATGGTTACCCAATGTGGTTGTTGTTCAAAAGAAAAATGGAAAGTGGAGGGTATGCATTGATTTTACTGATTTAAACAAGGCATATCCCAAGGATCCTTTCCCGTTACCCCATATTGACTCCATGGTGGATGCTACGCGGGTCATGAGTTGATAACTTTTATGGATGCTTCATCTGGATTTCAGCAAATTCAGATGGAACCATCTGATCAGAGGATACAACGTTCATGACACCCACCGGCATATATTGCTACATTGCCATGCCCTTTGGTTTGAGAAATGCAGTTGCTACATACCAAAGGTTGGTGAATGTGATGTTCAAAGAGCAGCTTGGACACACAACGGAAGTATGCATAGATGATATGGTGGTCAAATCTAAAAGAGCTGAGGATCACCTGAAGGATCTTGAAGTAGCATTCAACATCCTTGATGAGTATAACATGAAGTTGAACCCGTCCAAATGCCATTTTGGAGTTAAAGTTGAAAAATTCTTAGGATATGTGGTGACCAAGAGAGGGATCAAGCCAAGTCCAGAGCAGATCAAGGCCATTGTGAACATCAAATCTTCTGCCAATGCCAAGGATGTGTAGAGATTGACCAAAAGAATTGTAGCTTTGAACATATTCATCTCAAAATCCTCTGAAAAATGCAAGGATTTTTATGATATTTTGAGGAAGAAGAAGAAGTTTGAATGGACCGAGAAGCATGAAGCTGCTCTACAAGCCCTCAAGGATTACTTATCCTCTGCACTAGCTTTGATGAAACCAGAAGATGGAGAACCATTATCCTTATACCTAGCTGTCTCAGGTAAAGCGGTAAGCACGGTCCTAGTTAAGGATCATGAAGGACAACAACATCTGGTATACTATGTAAGTAAAAGTCTACTTGATGCTGAGGCCAGGAAACCTGAGAAGTCAGGTAGAATGGCAAAGTTGGCAGTCAAGCTTAGTGCATATGACATTAAGTATGAACCCAGGACTGCCATCAAGTCCCAAGCTCTAGCAGACTTTGTGGCTGATTTCAGTAGCGATCTACAAAAGGGAAGCTGAATTGGAAGTGCAACAACTTGAGGAAACCAATAATCCTTGGGCACTCTTCACGGATGGTGCTTCGAATGTCTAGGGAACTAGACTAGGCTTACTACTAAAATCGCCATAGGAGGACATTATACCACAGTCCATAGCATGTGAATTTCAAACAACTAATAATGAGGAAGAATATGAAGCGTTGATAGCAGGTTTGCAATTAGCTGAACATATGAGGATCAGGTATCTCCAAGTATTTGTAGATTCCTTGTTAATTACTAATCATTATAATGGCTCCTATACTGTCAAAGGTGAAAAACTAATCAAATATTTAGAGATAGTCAGGAAACCGGCAGAGTCTTTTCTTTTTTTCAGTTTAACACATGTACCTAGGGAAGAAAATGTAGAAGTTGATGCCTTAGCCAACCTTGGATCATCATTAAAGGTGCAAGAGGATGTGAAGATACATATTATTCATGTGTTGTCTCCTGCAATCGAGGAAAAAGAAGCAATGAAGATAGTAGAAGATGCTGCAATTATACCTGGCGATTAAGTGCAGTCAAATCCAGGATCCTAGATCCTTCCGATTTTGAAATACATTCAGAATGGAGAAATTCCTACTAGGGAAAACCCTAGAACCATCAAGATTAGGGTATCCCAGTTTACTATATTGAATAACATGCTATATAAGAGATCTCTTGCAGGACCCTATCTATGGTGCATTAAGGATCCTGAGATCTAAGAAGTCTCGAAGGATTTTCACGAAGGAGACTGTGGAAATCACACTGGGGGGCAGAGCAATATTTTCTAGTACCTCGGAATAGGGTATTACTGGCCTACAATGAAGAAGGATGTTGTGGAGTATGCAAGGAAATGTGATGCTTGCCAGAGACACAGTAATATTCTTCATCAACCGGCAGAACCTCTGAATCCTATATCCTCATCTTGGTCGTTCTTGAGGTGGGGAATGGATATAGTAGGCAAGCATCCCAAGGCATCAGAAGGAAAAGTGTTCATGCTAGCCATGACAGACTATTTTTCTAAGTGGATAGAAGCAGTAGCCTTTGCCCAAGTCAGAGAAAAGGAAGTCATATCCTTTATTAAAAGAAATATCATAACTAGATTTGGAAGTCCTTCTGAAATTGTTTGTGATAATGGATCCCAGTTTATTGGGAGTCCTACTACTAACTTTTGTGACAGCTGGGGGATTAGGATGATAACATCAACACCAGTCCACCCACAAGCTAATGGTCAGGCAGAATCGTCTAACAAGATCATCATCAACAACTTGAAGAAAAAGCTTGGATCCAAGAAAGGAAAATGGGCTGAAGAGTTACCATACGTCTTATGGGCAGATAGAACAACTCCCGAGAATCCTACGGGTCAAACTCCTTTCTCCCTAGTCTTTGGAGCTGAGGCAGTGATCCTTACACAAATGGTAGTCCGTACAGCCAGAACAAGCATTCGTGATCCTGACGCAACTGATGAGACTCTAACTCAAGACCTGGATACTGTGGAAGAACTTCCAGACATGGCACGGATAAGTTTGGCTAGCTATCAACAGCGAATGGCTTGTGCTTATAACAAGAATGTCAGGGTTAGAAGATTTCAAGTTGGTGACTTGGTGTTGAGGAAAGCATTTCAGAATACCACGAATCTTGCTGATGGCAAGTTAGCACCAAAGTGGGAAGGCCCCTATCTGATTGAAGCTAAAGCTCGAAAGGGGGCATATCGTTTGCTAACCATGGATGTGATCTCCTGCCAAGAGCTTGGAATGCTATTCACTTAAAGAAGTACTTTATGTAAGGATCAAGGATCCTTAAGGATTATGATATTTGGTTTGGGTTGAAGGATCCTCAAAGGATGCATGACCCTTGCCTCGGTAATTTTTTTCTAATGATTTCTTTATGATTATACTTCTTATTTATTATGGGAAAAGGATGTTAGATTCTTTTCATCCAATTTTATCAAAGTTTTAAGTGTTTGCTGACTTTTTTAAAGAATCAAGAGGTTAGCCACCTCTCCAAGGTTATTGGGCTCGTCCCTAGCTTAAGGTATCCATTACCTTCTACGGTTTAAAGGTTTTCACTTTTCACACGAATTGGGTTTTGACACCCCGCCAGTAGCGCACGTTATCCAAGTATAGTTCGAGGCAATGGGACCAGTACCCGCTTTAGGGGCTGACAATTTCATTGTTGTTGGCTATATGTAGGATCCTAAGTATAATGGTAGACGTACCATACACCCGTTCCTAAGGTTTCTAACGTTTTCCCGTTAGCTAAGGTTTTGGCATTTTCATGTCACTTAAGTTTGGTTAGTCGCCAGTGTGGGACATACACCAGCATCCTAACGTTTCTAACTTGTTCACGTTAGCTCAAGTGTATTTGGGCTTATCCCCAGTTATTTGGGCTTGTCCCAGTTTATTGGGCTTGTACCCAGTTTGTTGGGCTTATCCCTAGTGTGTTGGGCTTGACCCTAGTTTCTAATGATTCGATTAATTGATGTTTGGCTTAGTCCCAAATTGCACATTACTACAGGTTCTTGAAGCCTTACAAGTAAGGATCCACGATCCTTGAATTTTCATTAATTCCTATGCTTTATTATTGCGACTGTAAGTTTCAAGGGTTTAAAATCCTAACTTGGATTTCCTGGTACGATCTATTCTTACTTTATTTTTTAGTATTATTATTCTCAACCTTTGATTTGAGGATATATGTTTCATGGTCATATAATATTTAACCTTTTAAAGAACTTGTTATACTAAATGCTTAGTGTCCTTGCTAACAACCTTAAAATTTTCAAAGTTTTATAGAAATAAGTTAATCATTAAGAAATGGACATAACCAAATTTCAAAATGTACAACATTGAAGATAGTCAAAAGTCTAATATTATTAAGGCCCGTTAATATTTTTCAAAAGTATCCGACCCGAACCTCACCAGCAAAATGTGGACCATCTATCCAACCAGGATCGGGTTCATCTAACGGTTATAGTTTGTGCAGAAATTTAAATGCAGGAAATTAAAAGGCGAGGGGTATCAAAGGCTTCATCCTCCACAAACAGAAGGACCCATCCACCTTTGCCACCCCCTATTGTCTAAAGGATCATAGATCCTTAAACCTAAAACTATTGTTCAAAAGAGTACAAACCAAATTGTTCAAACCAATAACCACAAAACATAAAAAATGGGCTCCGGCCACGTCTAAATTTTCCATCATCGCCCATTTGTTCAGCTTACACCTTCGCTGCCTCATCCTCTTTAGTTTCACCACCTTCACCACTGCCACCGGCCACCGCTTCCTCAGGATCCTTAGAGCCGCTTGGTTCAGCCTCTAGCATAGCCTGCTCGGACTCTTCCTCATTGCCCTCCTCCTGCAGCCTTTGCTTCCATGCCTCCACATCCAATTCGGCCCTGTCAAAGGAAGGATCCATAACTTCTTGGGCTATTTGAATCCCTGCCTTCAGGATAGCCCTGACCGCAGAGATTTTGGCCTCGTCAGCAGCCTCCAACTGATCCTTGTTCGCATGGATTTCATCCACCACGGCCTACTTTTCCAAGCGGTTGATCTCCCTCTCCAGCTATGCAATCCTTTTATCCTTGGCAGTGTAGAAAGTGAGAAGATCAGCTACAGCTTCTTCTGCATCAGCTAGCCGTTTTCCTTGGAGAGCTAGGATTTGAGCAACTTTCTGCATATGACAATATCTAATAATTAGGATCTGTGATCCATGGAAAAGCTCACATGTCAAAGAATCAGTGATCCTTACCTCAGAGACACAGCTGTGGATATCTTACTCAAGTAGGAGGGCATCATTTAGCGGCTCAGATGGTCTCTTCCTCTTTGATCCAGACTTAGCACGAAGGGTCATGCCTTTAGTCTCGGGTTGGCTTGGGCCTGTGCCAGCTCTTTCTCAGATGATCGGGGAGAGATCGTTCCCTCAAGTTCTCCGGGGCCAACTAGGAAGCAGATTTGGATGAAGATTTAGCAGCGCCTGCAATATTAAAGTTCAGATAAGTACTCATAATTAATCAACTTATTTCAAATACTTATATACATATACATGCATGTATGGAAAGTTACTTGACATGGTGTAGGAGGCAGAAGTGGTCTCTTCTAGATCCCTGATCTTTGGATTGAAAGTTCTACCCATTGTGTCTAGGGCCCAGAAAGAAGCAACTCTTTCAGCGTTAGCAGGTATATCTCTCAAAGCAGCAAAGCTTGTCACTGCACACAAGCAAGTAAACAGTATCAAGAAGAACTTGTTTCTCCAGTTCGCATCCTGGGAAGATGATCCCCAAAAGGGATTGAATCTCTCGTCACAAAGAAGAACTTGTTTCTCCAGTTCGCATCATTTTTGGTGGTTTTGAGAAGAGGGAGGGACTGTTGAGGTTTTGCTTTGAAGAGGTATCGATGGGTCCGTGACTCACTGGGTTGTATAGGTGAGGAAGTTCGGTAAGACCAATGGTTAAACCCTCTATGCTAATAGTACTCTCCACAGCATAGGCATCGCTTGGATATAGCACAAGCCGGTGTGACTGAAAAAGATTTGGATGAACACTGGGAATGGATAGTTGAAACCTATTTGAAAAGGGGCTGCAGGGAAACAAACCCACGTTCTGGACTCACCGTCACTTTTTAGGGAAGAATCGAAAGGTTTGAAGATGGTACCCTCTGGGAAACAATGGCTTAACTGATCAATCTCAGGATTAGGGAGTCGACACATCTCCAAGGAAGGATTTTTGAGAAAGTTTTGGCTTCTAGGAGGGCTATCACATTCAGGTTCTTGAGTGGTGAAGATCTTGTGGACATTTCCGCCATGGATTTCGAGAAAGAAAGAGATGAAAGAATTAGGGATTAAAGAGAGAAAGAAAGAGAATACCTGTTGAGGCTCTGAGATGTGATTATAAATTGCAGAGATCAGATTTTAAATGGGGGATCAAGTCTATCTGTATCCTATTTATCATGATGGTTGTTGCAGGGTGTCCTATCAATGACGTCAGGACATTGCAACAGATATATCAAAGTTGCAACGGATAGTCCGATTCTAACGGAAATATGGCAAATCTGATAGCTTCTTATTCGCCATATTTGGGGCCAATTGTTAGTGCTAAGATTTTTATGTTATGGATCACATATCCTGAGACTTGACCTGGATCATTTATCCTTCGTGGGTGGTACAAGCAGTCTAAGGATTGAGTATCCTTATTATTATAACTGTTATCTAACAATTGTTTCCTATATTTTAAACTTGTATTCGCTGGTTTCTCACGAAGTAAACTTGTTCTAAGCGGGAATCTCGCTGAATATGCTTATATTCTGCACGTGCAAATGAAGCAAGAGATGTTGTGGAGATCATGGGATAGTTGCATGAATTTCGGATAGTTAGTGAGGATATTTGAAGCTAGATTAATAGGGATATTGAGCTAAATAAGAAAATACTGACACATTCTTGCGTACAATCTCTCTGCTACTATCACTCTCGAACACTCACACAATAGGAATCATTGTAACAAGCTCAATACTTCCAAAGTTGTAATATATTTTCTGGAAATATAATCGGTGATCGGTAGTTTCCATCACCCAAGGTTTTTTATGCCAGAGATCATTCATTGATCAAGGGCTTTTTCCTCGTGCAAAAATTTGTGTTCGCTATTGTTTTCAAGTGATACTAGTTCATACAATTGTTCATCATTCAAGCACTCAACTTCACAAAATCAGATTTGGTTACATTATCCTTATTGTGATTTTTGACCAAAACAATATGAAAGTGTATTTTCTTTATTTCGCACTGTATTTCTTTTATGTTGTGGTTGATATTGTTATGATGTGGTGAAACTATGTTGATATTTTATGATGTGGTGATTATCTACACATTGAGTTACACGATTATTATGATGATTGGTGTGTCCTTGCATGTTCGCGACCGTGTGATTTCGCTATATATACATATATTTTATTCATATTCGACGTGTTTATATATATATATATATAATTGACGAGATTTGTTATTAAATATTCGTCTGATTATGATTGATGTTTCATACTAGAAGAAGATGCCGCCTCGCCGAGGAAGGACAAACACTAACCCGCTACCGACGAACTAGAAGAATTGAACGAGCGCCACTCTCAGGCGATCGCGCAGTACAAAGACAACCGCACTGAACATAGTGGTGGCACTGGAGGTTCATCCGAGGGAAACCCTCCGACTGGTAATGTTTGGTTATTCGTAAAACCACACGGTACTCTCATCTATTCTATTCGTGCTTCTGATATACTCACTCTTGAATTTGTGCATACAAAGTTTCAGGTTGCACTTACAAGCAGTTCTTAGACTGCAAACCTCTGAATTATGACAGTATCGGAGGTGCCGTTTCCTTCATACGTTGGATCGAGAAGACTGACTCAGTCATTCAAATGAGCAAGTTCCCTGCTGACAAATGGTCACTTAATGTCACTGGACTCTTCATAGATGGAGCACTGTCATGGTAGAACCTCCAGGTCCAATCTAAGGGCGAAGATGCCGCATATGCCCTGACCTAGGAGGAACTAAAGGAGCTTATGAGGAAAAAGTATTGCTCAATGTTAGAAATTCAGAAGTTGGAAACAAAATTTTTGAATTTGAAGATGATTGGTTCAGATATCGCGGGGTACACACAACGATTTCATGATTTGTCTCGAGTGGTTCCATACTTGGTGGAACCCGAATTCAAAAGGATCGAGAGGTATATCCGGGGACTTGCTCCCAAAGTTCTAAGTCTGCTTACCTCTTCGAAACCCATGGAAATTGGTGAAGCAATTGATTTAGCTGTCAGCCTTACTAAGGAGGCTGTGCGTCAGGGAAAACTGCCTAAGTTTGGGGTAAACAAAAAGGAAACTAATGTGGAGACTACGTACTCCAACAAAAGGAAGTTCTCTCATTTCAAGAAAGGCCCACGAGGTGGTAATAACAACAACAATAACAAGAGGCAATCCACGAGAGAAGTCAAAGAAGCGAAGGGATATGTTACTACCACCAACAACAATACCAACTAGAAGCCTTATACTAGGGATGCGACAAAATGCCCCAAGTGCCCCTTCCACCATTACGGGGAATACCGAGGCCCCAAGTGCAGCAAGTGTGACAGGTTTGGGTATAACACTAATGCGTGCCGAGGAACGAACACTAGAAATCAAGGCTGCTTTGGATGCGGTGACAAAAGGCATTTCAGGAAGGATTGCCCAAAAGAAAACCAAACTCGGGGGAGAGCTTTCGTGATTGGAGCTAAAGATGCTCGCCAGGACCCGAATGTGGTCACCGGTACGTTCCCTATCAACAACCACTTCGTATCTATACTTTTTTATACCGGGGTTGAATTTAGCTTTATTTCTAATGAATTTAGAAATATACTTAGGGTAGAATCGAGTAAATTAGATGTTCCATACTCGATTGAATTAGCTAACAGGAACTTGGTAGAGTCAGGGGAAATTATAAAGAAATGTACCTTGGAACTGGGCGAACAGAAGTTTGATATAAATCTTTTACCCGTTCAATTAGGTAGTTTCGACGTCGTTATTGGTATGGATTGGCTATCCGATAATCGAGCCGAAGTCATATGTCACGAGAAGATCATTCGTATTCCCTCTCGGCGGAGAACATTTGATGGTTCACGGAGAGAAACATGACATGCCACTACGAATTATTAATTGCATGAAGGCTCGAAAATGTTTGAGAAAAGGATCCATCGCCTTTCTTGCCCATGTGGTTGACAAAAAGGCAAAGGAACGCAAGGTGGAGGACATACCGGTAGTGAAGGAATACCCTGAAGTCTTTTCGGAAGACTTGACTGGACTACCTCCACCACGACAAGTCGAATTCTGTATCGAGCTAGGGCTAGGAGCCGCACCTGTGGCAAAAGCCCCATATCGACTGGCACCCTCGGAAATGCAAGAATTGTCTACTCAGCTTCAAGAGTTGCTTGACAAAGGATTCATAAGACCGAGTTTCTTGCCTTGGGGAGCTGCGATGCTTTTCGTGAAAAAGAAGGGTGGAACCTTCCGGATGTGCATCGACTACCGGGAACTAAACAAGTTAACCGTCAAGAATCGGTACCCACTACCGAGGGCTGACGACTTATTCGATCAGTTATAATGTTCGAGCTTTTATTCGAAGTTTGATTTAAGATCCGAGTATCATCAGTTAAGAATCCAAGAGGAAAGTATCTCTAAGACGACATTTAGGACTCGCTACGGTCATTACGAGTTCCTTGTTATGCCCTTCGGCTTAACAAACACTCCCGCCGTATTCATGGATTCGATGAACCTGGTATGTAAGCCATACCTCAACAAGTTCGTGATCGTATTTATTGATGACATATTAATATACTCACGAACCGAGTAAGAACACGAACAACACTTGAGAACTATTTTGGAGCTGCTTAAGAAGGAACAATTATATGCCAAGTTCTCGAAATGCGAATGTTGGATTTGCAAAGTACAGTTTCTCGGTCACATGGTGAATGAGAATGGGATACACGTTGACCCATCTAAGATAGAAGCTGTTTTGGTCAAAAATTACCGAAGCAATTAAATGATCAAATTTAGTTTGTGTGGTAGTGTACTATGTAGTTTTGATAAAAATGTGTTGACGTGGTTGAAGATATAAACAGTTTCAGGATATAGTTACAGGATACAGAACTATATCAATTTGTAAAAACAATGCAAATAATGTAAAGGTTGACACGAGATATACGAGGAAAGCCCTTGATCTTTTTAGATCGCCCGCGAAAAACCTAGGGAGCTGACAATAGCCAGCTGCCTTGTTCTTCTTATTGACTAGAAAGCAGGAACTCCGGGATACTCCTTGGATCAGCTCTATGTGTTACAATGATCGAATAGTGTGAGTGTAGTGAGTGTTTTCGAGTGTTGCTGTAATCAGAAAGTGAAAGTGTACGAGATGGTGTCTCCTATCACTGATCTAGGCCCCCTTTAAATAGTAAACAAAGATAACTAACTATCCTACATTTTAGGGATCCTTCAAATATTCCCTTACGACCGTTGTAGGCCATTTCCTCAGGCTTCCAACGTCTTTCTTCTAACTGCCATGAACGAGTCTTCAAGAAGACCAAGTCTTGTGAACGTTTGTACCTTGCATACAAAGTAAACCGTTAGCAACGAGTAGGATACCCCGCAGGATGTTACCAATACCTGGTTCAGTATCCCGGTCGCTGTTTCTCTTTAATAATCGTTTATCTATAAATCTTGCGGGATTCGATATGGTTTTAGACATGGATTGGTTAGATCAAAAACCAAATCCACATTGTCTGTAGTAAGAAGCCTATCGAAATCAAAAATCCCCATCGGGTGATATACTCATCATTTGTGGAAAATCAACACTATGGATTAAGTCCAGGTCAATGCTTCTTGTCAATTGAGGAAAATTTATAATTTCCGACAAGTTAAGCTAAAAAAACAACATCGAACCTCCTTATGGAGTGTCGTTGATTTAACATCTCATAAATTCGTGATCGGTAATATACCGACACATGTCCTTACTCTTGAATGTGCCATGTTGGACGAGAGGGACTTATCTTGTCGTTATTTCAATTCATGACCGCTGAACGACAATTGATATATTCAATAGCCTAATCTTGTTGTTATGTCATTTTATGACCGCTGAACGAAAATTAATTTAATCAAAGTACTGATCTTGTCGTTATGTCATTTTATGACCGTTGAACGACAATTGATTTAATCAGAGTACTAATCTTGTCGTTATTTCATTTTATGACCACTGAACGACAATTGATTTAATCAAAGTACTGATCTTATCATTATGTCATTTATGACCGTTGAACAATTTAATCAAAAATACTGATCTTTTCGTTGTGTCATTTTATGACCGCTGAACGACAATTTATTTAATCAAAGAACTAATGGTGTCGTTATGTTATTATGATGACCGTTGAACAACATCCGATATGGAAAGACCGACATATCATTATGTCAATTTATAGACCTCTGAATGACACTGAATAAAGTCTAAGGGCTAAAGATGTCAACATGCCAAACATCAGCCTCTGAGTGACTCTTACAGACCATAACCATAGTATCGGATTGAGATGCATTTCCAGAATAGCGTTTAATACGCTCTTAAAATTTTAGTACGACTTACCACCCAAACTGATGGGCAAAGTGAGCGTATAATCCAAACTATGGAAACATGCTATGTGCATGCATGATACACAAGAATGTGTAGAACGCCCGTCTATTAGGCTAAAGTTGGTAGAAACCAACTCTTTTGACCATAGATGGTCCTAACTAAAAAGTTCTTACGAATCCGAGATATACTCAACTCTGCCCATGATAGGCAGAAGAGTTAAAAAAGGCAAAATCCTCAAGGAAAATATATCCCTCAGTAAAGGTAACTGGGCCTAGATTCATCAACCATTTAACGGGCCGACTCTGTAACTTTGAGTTACTAATAGAGCTAAGTGGAATCCATAGTCTATTCTATATCTCTAATCTAAGAAGTGCTTTGCTAATACGCACATGTCATGTTTCGCCATGGTGTTTAAACTTGAGCTTAAGGTTTATTGGAAAACCTTATCCATTAGGGACCATGAAATTTAAAAGCTCTATCGAAAACAAGTTTCCCTCGTTAAAGTAAAATGGGATTCCCAATATGGCCCAGAATACACGTAAGAAGTTGAAATCCAGTATGAAACTAACCTTATTACTCTAAAAAAATCTCGAGGTCGAGATCTCATATAAGAGGGTGAGGATGTAACACCTCGTAAAATCGTGTCCAATAATGCATTGACACGTGTCCCTAATCCTAACGATGCTTCATGGTAGCTAGAAGAGACTATTTTTGCCAAAATTGAAAACTATGGATGTGGAGGGACTAAAAGTGTTAACATGTGGAAACTAAGCCTCTGAGTGACCTTATACAATGTCTATATTCTCAATTGGGCCACTTGTTGGACATAAGGAACCATATGTGGAATTGTTTGAAAGTTTGTGTGACGAAGGGTTAAAAGCGTCAACATGTTAATTCTTACCTCGACCTTTTAACAAGCTGGGAGCTTTATGATGTTTGATCATACTCTCGGGAACGCCTAACATTGATCATTTAAGGCTTTATGCCATTAAATGTTAAAATACGAGAGTTTACAAGTTCAAGGACTATTTCCAGCAAACTGCGAAAGTTTGCCGATTCTCGTAGTTTTTAATACGGACCCCATATATAAATCTAAATACTTTTTATTCAATAAAATCTTGTGTTTTATTGATAAGAATGAAAAAATGTCGACTGTTGCAAAATTTCGGTCATTTTCGTGTTTGTTAAAGCGTTTTACGCATTTTTGCGAAACGCGTAACCGTACAACCAAACGAACTGCCCCCATTATATTTTCGGGAAAAATCAAAGTCACATATGCCTCAACACCTTTATAGAGCCTAAAAATTAGGTTAAAGGGGTTAAAGGTGACAAAACGCGACGAAACAAGTCCAGGGGCCAAAAGTGACAACAACTGAAACTTGTGTATACTGACCATGGTCCTTACGGAACGTATACACAGACCCATATGGTCTGTGTGGGGGTCTGCAGTTCCAAAAATTTGCTTAGTGGCCACTCCAAGCAACTTTAAACCATTAAATCGAATCTATGGACTAGTGAGCGGTATTGTACACGTTTAGGGACACTTGTAATCATCTTCAAGAGCCTCTAAACACCTGGAATCATCTTAGAAATTCTCCAAACACTATAAATAGGTGCTCATGTTTCCTTGTAAACTTGCACCTTTTCTTCATAATCTTAATCTCTCATATCTGGAAGTTCTTGAGCAATTGGGAGCATTCCTTTGAGTTCTATTCAGTCCCTAGGACCACTTGTAAGTGTTCCTTTCGTGGCTTATTAATTTTATAGGCTTTTAAAGCCGAAAGTCAAGCGTTTTCGATAAACATTTTGACTTTCTGTTTAGACCTTAAAGGTCCAGCCATTGTTCGCAACGAACATGGCTACGTGATCGTAATTAGGTAGGTGTTAGTCCCTCAAAAGGGCACATCCTAAGAATCACGTTTGCTTGGTCAATTGACGAGTCAATATATTAATGTTTTAAAAAGTCAACGGGGCAGATTTTGAAATAATTATGATCTGAGTTTAAAGGTTTTCTAAAATATGTTTTAACACATAAATAACTTGGTAATAATTATTAGAACATGTGTACATATGTTTGGCTCGTCAATTTCAGTTTTAGGGTCGGTTCGCAACCGAAAGTCGCGAAGTTTGACTTCTGCTTTGACTTTCGATTATGAACCGAATTAGACTAGTAAGTTACTGATTTAAGGTTCCGTTGCGATCGTAATATGATGTAGCATAACCCCTGAGGTTATATACACGATCGCAATAGTAATCTGAGTTTTATGCAAGTTTCCGTTATTCTGCCATACTTTGACTATTTTGCCTTCTTTATTAAAGATAAGGTTTTAGTCACCAATGAACTTTCAAATGATTTAGGTACTTGTTATGGGTGGAATTTTCTAACTCATATCCCGAAGATATATCCTGACTTCACATGTTAATTACAGCGACCAGGATACTGAACTAGGATATTGGAAACATCATGCGGGGGTATCCTACTCGTTACTAACAGTTTACTTTGTATTCAAGGTACAAACGTTCACTAGACTTGGTCTTACTGAAGACTCGTTCATGGTAGTTAGAAGAAAGACGTTGGAAGCTTGAAGAGGGAGTCAACAACGGTCATAAGGGAATATTCGCAACATCCCTAGAATGTAGGATAGTTAGTTATCTTTGTTTACTGTTTAAAGGGGGCCTGGATCAGTAGTAAGACACACGAAATCTCGTACACTTTCACTTTCTAATTGCAGCAACAATCACAAACACTTACACAATTCGATCATTGTAACACTTAGAGCTGATCCAAGCAGTATCCCAAAGTTGTATCCTGCTGTTTAATCAATAAGAAGAACAAGGCAGCTAGCGATTGTCAGCTCCCGAGGTTTTATGCCGATGATCTAAATTGGTCAAGGGCTTTCCTCGTACATCATGTTCAATTTCTACTTTTATCGCATCTACTTGTTATTTTAATATAGTTCATTTCCTGGAACTATATCCTAAAACTGTTTTCACAAACAATCAATTTAACATATTTTTACGAATCACAATAGCACGCTACCTCACATACTAAGTTTGATCACTTAATTGCTTCGGTAATTTTTGACCAAAACAATTTGGCTCCCACCATGGGGCAAGTGGTGCGATTTCTAATCAAAAGTTTTCTAAAATCACTAATCGGTTTTTATTCTCTAATCTTTTTGCGAGATTATTTTTTATGGCTTCTTAGTCAGGTTTGAGCTCTTCCTCGGTGCCCGCGTCAAGCTCTGCTGTAACTGGTTCATTTCCTCTTCCTCCTCCATCAGTCCAGACTTCTCAGCTAAGGAGTGAAAGCCAAACAGCTCGGGATGCTACTGCTGCTCAAAATGCTTCCAGATCCGGAGTTTCGGCAAGAACTCCGCTTTTTGCTTCTAATGATGAAATCTTATCTTTGTTTGGTAGTATACAGGATCAAATGAACAAACAACAAGAAACTAACCAACTCATGATGAAGGAAATACAACTCTTGAAATCCGAATCCAAGAGGCCTGTTGAGTATATCGTTACCCCTTTGCAGCCCAGGATGCTCAACTTTAGTTCGGCAGTATATATTAAGGATATTTAGGGCAATGTCGTACCAAACCATTCCCGGAGCAATGCTCCTGAAATACCCTCATCAGCCAGGATATCGACTGTGAGGGGCCCAGGATACGCTCCAGGATATGGCCAGAATAAACAGACAGGGAACTTATCTAATGATGATAATACTCTTGCTACTAACAATGTTGGATCTTCGCAGGATACAAGTGTAACCTCAACACTCTCCAGAGAGCTTCCGAAGCTGAAGGATATGATATCAAGTGTACCTAGGGTAGTGCAGCCTATACCGGAAGTATCCCAGGATAGTCACAACTTATCCCGCTTCGTTCGCCATATCTGTGATGCTGAAATCCCAAAGAGATTACAAACTCCCAACATGAAGCTTTATGATGGGATGACGGATCCTGAAGAGCATATTGCCCAGTATAGGGAGAGGATGGAAGTGAATCGTATTCCACCAGATCTTAAATAAGCATGTCTCTGCAAGGGCTTCGGCTCTACTCTGACATGATCAGCCTTGAAGTGGCTCTTAAGCGTTCCACCTCATTCAATTACATCATTTTGCTCATTTGGTTAATTTGTTTAACAGTCAGTTTTCTTGTAGTAGAAGCTTTGAAACACTAACAAGTGACCTCTACAGGATAACACAGGGACCTCAAGAATCCCTTAGGGATTACTTGAACAAATTTAGTAGGGAATCCCTGGATATCCCGAACCTTGATGTTGCTACGGTAGTACAAGCATTCAAGATGGGATTACAGAAGGATTCCCAATTTTATCAGGATCTTGTGATGAATCCTTGCAGGAATCTGGATGAAGCTCAAACAGGGCTCTAAGATATATCTGGCTTGAAGACGACAAGAAAATGCAAGAAAGGAGGAATTTATCCTCAACATACGAATCAACAAACAGAAAATCGGAGTCCTCACACAAACCATACCGCTCTAGGCCGTATGGTAAAAACGACAACAAGAAAGTGAATGTTGTTGAGGATGAAGATGGCGAAGAATATCCTGAGTTATCTGAATATCGTTTTTCTGTTAATACCCGTGAACTAGTATATGCCATGCAGGGTTTAGGAGATAAAGCAAGGTAGCCTAGGAAGAACCAAAAAAAGGCTGATTGGAAGGATAAATCCAAGTGGTGCGCCTTCCATGAAGATTTTGGACATGTAACAGAAGATTGCATAGCCCTGAGAAAGGAGATAAGCTATCTGCTAAGCAAAGGCTACTTGAAAGATCTTATCGGCAGGAAGAAGAATAAGGGTCAGGATACTGACAAGGATCCTGAATGAGCAGCATCGCCTCCCCCAGATGCCAAGATAATCAATTTCATATCCGGATGATCCGATATATGTAGGACCTCTTATTCTGCCGCTAAAAGGCATGCCAAAGAGGCAAAGGCAGAAAGAGGGGATAAGCTAACGAGGATGACGATGCTTACGAATGACAAAGTCGTAACATTCGATAGTGACGATCGGGATAACATCCAGGATCCTCACCATGATGGTCTGGTAATTACCTTGTATATCGCTAACCATTTTGTACGCATGATATTGGTGGACAACGGGAGCTCGGTCAACATCATCCAGTTAGAGACCCTGAAAAGGATGAACATCCCAGAAATGGAGATTACCTCGAAATCCATCGTGCTTGTAGGGTTCAGTGGAGAAGCAAAGAACACTGTTGGAGAGATAAAGCTACCTGTCTACATTGAGGGAGTAAATTCTATGCAGCGATTTTGTGTTATGGATTCATTATCCTGCTACAATATTATATTAGACAGGCCATGGATTCATGATATGAAAGTCGTGCCTTCCACTTATCATCAATGTGTCAAGATCCCTACTCCTTGGGGGGTAGTCAAAGTGGAAAGCGACCAGCAAGAAGCAAAGGAATGCTATTCCTCTTCAGGGCATGATAGCAATTAAAGATACAAGCCCAGGATATCATGGAAACTTCGAAGCAGGATGTTAAGAAGATTATCCTAGATCAAGATAATCCTGATATCTTGGTGCTTGTAGGGGCCAATATCCCTCAGGATATTGAGAGTCAACTTACTAACTTTTTGAAATGCAGCATGTCTACGTTTGCATGGAAACATGAAGACATGACAGGTATATCAAAAGATATTATAACTCATAAACAAGGAATTGACATGTCTTTCAAGCTAATTCAGCAAAAGAGAAGGAAATATCCTCCTGAAAGAAATGCGATTATACAAGAGGAGGTTGAAAGATTATTGAAGTCTAGGATGATTAGGGAAGTCAAGTTCCCTAAGTGGCTAGCAAACGTAGTGGTGGTTCAAAGAAGAATGGGAAATGGAGAGTTTGTGTAGATTACACAGATCTCAATAAAGCTTGTCCGAAAGACCCGTTCCCATCGCCTCATATAGATTCGATGGTGGATGCAACTGCCGGCCATGAAATGCTGACCTTTATGGATGCGTCTTCAGGATTCCAGTAAATCCAAATGGAGCCATCTGATCAGGAAGATACAGCATTCATGACACCTACAGGTATATATTGTTATACTGCCATGCCTTTTGGTTTAAAAAATGCAGGTGCAACATACCAGAGGCTGGTCAATATGATGTTCAAAGACAAACTGGGGGACACAATGGAGTTGTATATTGACGACATGGTGGTAAAATCCAAGAAAGTTGAGGATCATCTCCAGGATCTTAATGTGCTTTCGATATCCTGGACCAGTATAATATGAAGCTAAATCCTGCTAAGTGTCACTTCGGAGTGAGGGCAGGAAAATTTCTAGGATATTTGGTGACCAAGAGGGGAATAGAAGCGAGTCCAGAACAGATTAAAGTTGTCCTGGATCTCAAATCACCATCCAATATGAAGGATGTTCAAAGGCTAACAGGGAGAGTAGCGGCATTAAACAGGTTCATATCAAGATCCTCAGAAAAGTGCAAGGAATTCTATGATATCCTGAAGAAAAACAGAAAGTTTGAATGGGGTGAAAGACATGAAGCTGCCTTGCAAGAGTTGAAGCAATATCTTTCAAGTGCACCCCTGTTGATGAAGCCTGAGGATGGTGAACCCTTATCCCTATATCTTGCAGTATCAGGGAATGCAGTATGTGTTGTTTTGGTAAAGGATCACGAAGGTCAGCAGTATCCTGTTTATTATGTTAGTAAAAGTTTGTTAGATGCTGAAACCAGATATTCACATTTAGAAAAACTAATATTAGCTCTAGTAATGGCATCAAAAAAGCTTAGACATCACTTTGAAACACATAGGATTCATGTTAAAACCAATTATCCTATTAAAAACGTGCTTAGGAAACCCGAAATGTCCGGTAGAATGGCTAAGTGGTCCGTAAAATTAAGTGCATATGATCTAATATATGAACCTAGAAATGCTATAAAATCTCAAGCTGTAGCAGACTTTGTGGCTGATTTTAGTAGCAATATTCAAAATGAAGCTTACCTAGAAGTACAACAACTAGGTGAGAATTCAGGATCTTGGATATTGTATACTGATGGTGCATCTAACGTAAGAGGTGTAGGATTAGGGATACTACTAAAATCGCCACAGGGGACATATTACCCCAGGCTATTAAATGTGAATTTCCTGCTACTAATAATGAAGCTGAATATGAAGCCCTAATAGCAGGATTAGAATTGCCTAAGAATATGAACGTTAAATGTTTACAAGTGTGTGTTCATTCCCTGTTGATTACTAACCATTTCAACGGATCTTATGCAGTCAAAGGTGAAAAGTTAGCTGAATATCTTGAAATTGTTAAAAAATTAGCAGGATACTTTGAAAATTTTGCACTTGAACAGGGACCAAGAGAAGAAAATGCTGAGGCCGATGCTTTAGCAAATCTAGGATCTAATGTCAGGATACCGGAAGGAGTTCAGATACCAAAACTATATATCCTGTATCCTGCGATGGAACTTTTCAAGCCTCGGATAAGGAAGTAGCAGGTATCCAGGATCCTGGTGATGGATGTCCTGGAGAGGATCCTGAATCCTGGATGGCTCCAATCATGAAGTATCTACAAGTAGGAGATGTTCCAAAGGACGAGAATCCCAAAGCTTTCAGAATGAAAGTATCCCGTTTTACTATTATAAATGATGTCTTGTATAAGAAATCCCTTGCAGGTCCATATCTGAGGTGCTTGGAAGATCCTGAAACCAAGGAGGTACTTCAGGATATACATGAAGGAGATTGTGGAACCATACTGGGGGCAAATCTTTATTCTCGGAGGCATTAAGAACGAGATATTACTGGACGACTATGAGAAAGGATGCTGCAGAGTATGCTCGAAAGTGTGATGCCTGTCAAAGACATGGCAATATACTTCATCAGCCTGCAGAACCATTATGTCCTATCATATCCCCTTGGCCATTTATGAAGTGGGGGATGGATATGGTAGGAAAACTCCCAAAGGCTTCTGTAGGAAAGGTTTTCATGCTGGCAATGACGGATTATTTTTCCAAGTGGGTTGAAGCGGAAGCCTTTGCCCAAGTAAGGGATCAAGAAGTGGTATCTTTCATCAAAAGGAATATCCTGACAAGGTTCGGGATACCATCCGAGATAATTTGTGACAATGGCTCTCAATTTATCAGCAAAAGAACCACTGATTTTTGCAAAAGTTGGGGAATCAAAATGATCACATCAACACCAGTGCACCCTCAAGCTAATGGACATGCAGAATCCTCAAACAAGATAATTGTCAATAATTTGAAGAAAAGATTAGGAGCTAAAAAAGGAAAATGGGCAGAAGAATTACCATTTGTACTATGGGTAGATAGAACAACAGTGAAGAATGCTACTGGACAAACTCCATTCTCCTTGGTGTTCGGGGCAGAAGCAGTGATTCCAACAGAGATGGTGATACCTACCGCAAGATCAAGCTTACGGGATCCTAAAGTGAATCCTGAAGTCTTATATCAGGAACTAGACACCATAGATGAAACGAGGGATGCAGCAAAGCTAAGGATGACATCATATCAACAAACGATAGCTAAGTCATACAACAAAAATTTAAGAACTAGGAGATTCCAAGTTGGAGATTGGGTATTGAGAAAAGCGTTTCAGAATAAGACTAATCCTGCTGATGGGAAGTTAGCTCCAAAATGGGAAGGACCATACAAGATTGAGTCAGAATCAGGAAAAGGAGCATACCGGCTCAAGACCATGAAGGGAGAAAAGATACCAAGATCCTGGAATGCTATATATCTTAAGGCTTATTTCAAGTGAGTTAAGAATTTGATTTCTAACTCAGGATGGTATGCATTCTATATCTTTTAAATATATATTTTTGGTTTGAGTTATTTTTCTTTGAAACCCAATACTGACTTAAGCATCGGAGGGGTGTTAGCCAAGCTAACACCCACCTTAGTTTAAATGTGTTTTGTAGGATATGCTTCAGGATGCTTGCTCAAGATGAATAAAAAGATTAGAGGATTGGCCCTCTCTCTCACGTTTAAGGGATTTAGACCCCTTCACAGGTTTAAAGCTATTCACCTTTCTTTCGAATTAGGTTTAAACACCCCGCCTAGAGCGCAAGCATCCGGGTATAGTTCAAGATGGCGGGACCAGTTCATGTAAAAGTGCCTGACAATTTCGTTATTGTTGGCTATATCCCGGATCCTTACGGTATATGAGGATTGATCACCCTCTCTCGCGAAAGGATATTTTCATACTCTCTAAGGTTTAAAGGTTTTCACCTTTCTAAGTCTTGGAGTTTATACACTCCCGCCTGTAGCGCACGAAAACAAGGTTTAACCCCAGGATACCAAGGGTTTATCCCCAGGATATTATGGGTTTATCCCCAGGATACTAAGGGTTTATCCTCAGGATACTAAAGGTTATCCCCAGTGAAACTATAGTTTTTGAAAGATTTCATAAATGTGGCCATGATCTCACACATTCTTTCATGGAAGAAACGTTACAAAATTTGATCATTAAGTGAAGGGATACTCAAGTATGCCATATACTAACGCAATATCCTGCACAGACAGGGGACATCCATGTTGGGGACATTGCAAAGGATTCAAAGGCTGGAACTGAAAGTTATTGCACAAGTGTTTCTGGTATGATTTTTATTGAAAGCCTTGTCGACATAATCCAAATTTCATATTATTCAACCGAGTTTCTGTCTAACATTTTGATTAAAGGTAACAAAAATGCTGAACATTTCATCAGTATCCTGACCAGGATATTCGGTCAGGATATCCAAAACATGTTTTTCAGAATAATAACATAACAACATTAGATAAGGCTAAAAGGTTAGTTTATTATTAACATTCCAATATGTCACATCCTTGGCTTCGTCTTATACCAAGACTCATCCACCAAGAATGTGTTAAGGTCTAAAAGCATATAAACAATGATGACCAAAGGCTTCGTCCTGAAACCCAGGATCCCTCCACCTTAGGTCATCACAAAATACTAATGTTTAAGGTGCATGAAATATAAATTGTTCAAGTGCAGGAAAAGTAAAATTGTTAAAGGGATTAAAGACCATTCAAAATAAAAAAGTGGGCTCCGGCCTAGGCATCAAATATCCATCATCACCCACTTCGCTACCATTATGTTGCAGCACCTTCAGCAGCATCCTTGGCAGCATCATCAACCCCATCCTCACCACCAGCACCAGCATCAGCCTCAACATCCTTGGGAGCTTCAACCGCCTTCGAAGGCTGCTCGACCACCAGTTTGGCAGGGCACTCCACAGGTTTCCCTCCCAGGTCCTTTAGCTTCACCTCCCAGGCATTGATATTCCAGGCGGGGCATTCAAAGCCCGTAGCTTTGGCTTCATACGCCATTTTCAACCTGGCTTGGAGGAGGGAAATCATGACAGAACCTTTGAGGCCTTCCCGATAGGAGTTCATATCCTGCTCATGCTGGAGTTGGGCAGCATCCACCTTAGCTTGGGCATCTGATTAGCCTTTTGGATGGCAGCCTGAGCTTCCTGAGTCATTGCCTTGTATTTGTCCTCGTAATGTTGGGACTTGGCGGCAGCAATCTTTTCGTGGTTCTTGATCGTGACTTAAGCTTCCTTCAGCTTGGCCTCTAGCATCCTGTTGACCCCACACGCGTCCTCGTAAAGATGCGTCAGGCGACCGAGACCCAGCAGTCCGAGATACAGGTATCGGTATATACATAATATAATCAGGATATTTGTTCAGCATATCTGTACAGGATACGGGATAAGGATATTTAGCTGGTTAAGAGAAGAAGTCATCAAGGCACTGACTCGAGGAATCCCTGGTTCTCGTAGGGAAAAGCCTCATCGGTAGCAGGGGAGTCTGTTTATTTTCTCTTTCGAGAGCTGGTGGCACGTCGCTTTGTGGCAAGGGAAGGTCTAGGCATGGCCATGGACTTGGAACTGGTTGCAGGCTTGGATACAGAGGATGGCTTGCTGGATTCCTTCTTCACTTGGACAGGGCCAGAGTAGCTGTCAAGTTCTTCAAGATCAAATACCTCTGGGATTTTGGCTAGCTCTGCACAAAAGGGAGAATTCTCAATCTTAACTTTAATTTCATAATTACGTAACTATGTACGAAAATATATAATCTTTACCAGACATGTTGGATGAAGAGTAATGACTTGAACTTGGGTGATGAGACGAGAAGCTTCTGTCTCTATCAGGTAACTTGTAAATTGCTTTGATCCTTTCCTCAGATTCTGAAGTAGAAGGAGCTAGTTCCTTGAAATTTGCTACATGGAAGAAACAAGAATATCAGTTCAGGATATAACATCAAGATACATTTGGGGATATCCCTAAAACCCTAAATCCTACCAGCGGTCAACCACTTCGTCGGAAGGTCAACACCTTCGTCGATAGAGTCCCTCTTAACAAAGAAAAACTTGCGTTCCCAATCATCCTTGTTTTTTGTCACTTTAAGGAAGAGGGGGTTGTTAGAGGAGGAAAAGAGCAAGAATAGACTAGAACCGTGTGATCTTAGGCGATAGGCGATGGGAATATCCTCAATACGCAGGTCAGGAATATGATAGGTCTTGATCAGGTCGAGTACAATCAAAACCCTCCAGATCATAGGCATGGTTTGGGCGAAGCTAAGCTTGGTGGTACGAAAAAACTGCATAATAAACTCAGGAAATGGGTATCAAAGTCCTAAAGCAAAGGGGTAGGCTAAAAAACAGATCCACTCCTCGGATACTACATCTGATCGGAGATTTCGATCAAATGGCCGGATAACTGCCTTGTCGGGAAAAGCGTCGGAAGCCCTGAGGGCAGCGATGTCAGCATTATCGAAGGAGCACACCTCTTTCTCCGGATTCTTGAGAAGATTCTGTTGGGTGAATGTCGGGGTAGAGTCACTGGTATGCGATCGTGTACGAGTAGCCATGGAGGAATTGAAAACAGAGCAGAGAAAACAAAGAGAGGAAAAAGAAATAATACCTGATAACCTAAAAGATGGTGATAATTATCTGAAGAGTGGGAGAAGATATAGGCCAGAGATAGGATGTGATGAGTGAATTTTGCCATGGAAGTTACAAGTTGTCTTATCAAACATCTACCTCCCATTAAAAGCCTCGATCTGCGCAAAGAAAAGTATATCCGTTTAGATCAGAGGATCCCAACAGCTATATTTTTGGGGACAATTGTTATGGGTGGAATTTTCTAACTCATATCCTGAAGATATATCCTGACTTAACATGTTAATTACAGTGACCAGGATACTGAACCAAGATATTGGTAACATCCTGCGGGGGTATCCTACTCATTACTAACGGTTTACTTTGTATGCAAGGTACAAACATTCACTAGACTTGGTCTTGCTGAAGACTCGTTCATGGTAGTTAGAAGAAAGACGTTGGAAGCTTGAAGAGAGAGTCAACAACAGTCATAAGGGAATATTCGCAGCATCCCTAGAATGTAGGATAGTTAGTTATCTTTGTTTATTATTTAAAGGGGGCCTGGATCAGCAGTAAGACACACGAAATCTCGTACACTTTCACTTTCTAATTGCAGCAACAATCACAAACACTCACAACACTTACACAATTCGATCATTGTAATACTTAGAGCTGATCCAAGCAGTATCCTGAAGTTGTATCCTACTGTTTAATCAACAAGAAGAACAAGGCAGCTGGCGATAGTCAGCTCCCGAGGTTTTATGCCGGCGATCTAGATTGGTTAAGGGCTTTCCTCTACATTCTGTGTCAATTTCTACTTTTATCGCATCTACTTGTTATTTTAATATAGTTCATTATCCTGGAACTATATCCTGAAACTGTTTTCACAAACAATCAATTTAACATATTTTTACGAATCACAATAGCACGCTACCTCACATACTAAGTTTGATCACTTAATTGCTTCGGTAATTTTTGACCAAAACAGTACTGATGTGTTAACATTTTTAACATATTTTGATGTTACAAATCTGATCATAAACTGAGTTTTTGAATAATATCGTAAATTACGCTTAAAAGTGACCAAAATGCCCTTTCGGCGCATAGAACGGCTTTAAACATAATTTCTTATACTAAACTCATTTCCTACTGGTGTAATATCATAAATATGATATTTTGGGATAACAATTTATAAACTGAGTTTACGTTCTAGTTCTTGTATTATGTCCTTAAATGACGATAACGCCCTAATGGCACTTAAAGTGGTTTTTAATCATGAATGTGACACAAATCCTTTTACCTACTGATATTTTGTACTAAATAACATATCATAATCATATAAACCTGGTCATCACCTCTGTTTTGACGCAAGATCGCAAATATCGTCATTTAACGACTTAAACGCCCTTTTGGCGCGTAGTATGGTTTTAAACCATATTTACCAACCAAGACTTATTACCTACTGATTTTATGACTCATTTAAAATATTTCTTTTACATTAGGTACTTGTTATAAACTCAGAATCCCAAATAAGCTTTCGAAACTATGTGTGAAATGACCAAAAATGCCCCTACGGAGCATAGTTTGGTCTTAAACTATAAAACACACATATGTTTGATATCCTAGTGATATTATATCATAAATAAAGTGTTTTCACAAAATGTTTATGGTCGTGACATCAGATTATACGCAAGTTTCTTTTATACGTCGCTAAATGACTAAAACGCCCTTATGAGGCACAGTTTGATTTTAAAACCTTAACGGGCATACAAGTTGATATCCTACTGATGTTATAAGTTTTATAAAGTGTATTGGCATATGGAACTTGTTCATGACTCATGCGGTTACCCGATATCGCACATGTGCACACGGTTAGGCTTATGTAGCCCATTTACAAAAGATTACCGAAAAGGGTTTAACCTTATTATTTTCACTTCAAAATCCAGCATGTACTATGTTTACCCACATTATAAAAGTCATAGTACTTTTTGGGTCTAAACCACATTCTATTCGGTATACGCTTAATCTAGCGAACCTACTCTTAAGTATCGGATCATATCTAAAGGGACTACCTTTAGCCTATATACATTCTAACAGATAATAAATTTGTTTATTCCAGATTATAGTACCCCCCCCCCCCAGATAATCGGACTTGGGTAAATAATATTTAGACTTGCGGCATTTTCTAAATATAAAATTATTGATTGGAAGCTAGCAAAAATGTTAATACTCTTAACCCATTTCCCTATACGGGCTTGGGATACGGTAAATTATTACCGCTTGGTTGGGGTATGGGATCATTCGAGTGCCGGATTGTGGCTAGTAAATCCGCATAACCCATTTTAATATGTATTGTTTGATAACATAAACATTGGGGGTTAATACGACCATGTCCTGGATATCCTCGGCTCGTTTAATTGCAAATGGTCATGACTTAAAGCACGGGCCTGACAGATGCGAATGCTAAATAATTTACCCACAAGTTGGGGATAACTCCTTCCTGGGTTGATAAGTGGTGTGTCGGTTAATCACGTCCCGGTTTTCATATTGGGCCCCATATGTATTGACAAACATGTAAAACTGTATACAAGATCATTTTGAATTGTCACAAGTTATAAAAGATTTTTCGTGCCTTGTGCACCCAAATCAAATTTTTGAAATGTTTTCAAAATGAGTCTGTTAATTGTATTTACCAGCGAAAGCTAATGTATTTTCAAAAGATTGATCCGCATGTATCGAACCTTATTATAGACTGGGAATCCGGGTCGGCTAGAATGAAAGTTAAGGAATTTACAACCCTTATGCTTAAGGCCTATGATGTCTAAAGCTCTGTTATTAGATCATGCCTGTGGGCTTGTATCGATCGTTTGTAATACTTTTATATATTCAAGCTTTATTGAATTTTATATTTTCACTCCAATACTTCTGATGCATATTATTACATTGTGATAGTTGTTATCCAACCTTCATAATTATACCCATACGGGCCCACCGGGAAAACGGGGTGTGACAGGTAGCGTTGGTGGTTCAGGGGTGACTGGATGGTGTGGTTGCTGAAGGCGACGATTGTGACATCTGTGCAATTCAATCTTGTAACAACTTTTGAACAATTTGATGATTAATGAAACTTTGTGTTGTTTACAAATTTGTGTTTTTACTTATGACTTTTGTGCATTTTTCAATATTTGTTCGATTTTGATCTTTTAAACCTTTTCTGGAAGCGGAATCGCAAAAAAATAAAAAAAAACGTAATAAGTTTAACACGACAAACACTCTGGAATGATGACACAAGCTTAACCTACCTTAAATATCCTTTACATAACTTAGAAATAAGTTTTGAAGGGTTTGGTATGTTAAAAACAAGCTTATTCGATCACAAGGACTATTTATAACAAACTACGAAAGTCTGCCGATTCTCGTAGCAATGCACACTCCGGAACAAGTTTATAAGCTAAACATACCTAAATAACCTTTACATAACTTGGAATTAAGTTTTGAAGGCTTCGGTATGGCAAAAATATGCTTTTGCAACTTCAAGGGCTATTTTGCAAATTCTGCGAAACTATGCCGTTTCGCGTATTCTTAATCCAGAACATGTACACATATCCAAAAAATTTTGTGATCACTAAAATCTTGTATTTTAATGATTGGAATGCAAAAATATCATTGTTACGCAATTACGGTCATGCACGAGTTCGTTACGATTTTCATCGTAATTAACCGAAAACCGCAACCGTATGACCAAACGAACCGACACCCGAGACATTTTTTGAACATATTTCTAGTTCCCTATGCTTTATCGTCCTTATGAATCTTGAAAATGAGGTTAACGGGTGTTAGAAGTGCCAAAACGCGACGAAACGGGTGTAGGGGCCTGTTCTGCCATTTTTTGAAACTATATGCCAGCTAAAGGGCTTACGGACCGTATGCCCAAAGCCCTTACGGTCCGTAAGGACCCTCCAGCACAGCATAAACTTGGAAGCAGCTGGTTAACTCTCTTGTTGCTTCAGCAAACGAACTTGCCACTCTATCTTCTGCATTTAACAAGTGTTAGGACACTAATCTAATTCATTGATGATTCATGGACACATGTCATAGCCTTGTTGATCCAATTCATCTATAAATAGCAAGTTCTTTATCATTTTTGAAATTTTACAACACCCATTCTGGCTCTCATCTTCATTTATCTAAAGTTGCAACCATTTGAAGATCATTTTCTAAAGTTCTAAGGCTCTCCTAGAGTGTTTGTAAGTGTTTCATTCAGATCTTGTTCAATTCTTTTAGCGTATTTGAGCTAAAAATCAAACAGTTTGACTTTCTGTTTGACTTTCAATTCTGACCATGAATTGGTCAAAACAAAGTTCAATTGAACTTTGCAACGTGATCTTGGTCATGATGGTTATGGTCCTTAGTGATCATGCCTACTGATTACCACGTTTACTAGTCTTGTGGCAAGTCAAAGTTTCGATCAATAATGCGATAAATGTGCATTATACGACAGGAACTATTTTGGGGTATCAAAACCCTTTGTTTTGATACCAATTCAGTTTTATAAACTTAGTTAGACATGTTTAACATGTCTAACTCGTCACTTTTAGTTTAGTGCTTGTTTAGGATCGTTTGTCGAGCGGTTTTGACCACCGCTTTGACTTCTGAATCCGACCCATTTGGTTGATCTTTGAACACAACCAAATACATATTTGTGACCATGGTTGAATAGGGAATAACCCTCTGAGGTTATACCTTATGGTCATATCTTTTGGTTAGTGTTATGATAAATAGTTGTTATGATTTTCAATAATGACCAAACTGCCCTTTTTGCAAATGATTCAACTATAAGCTTATGTAACATAAATTTTGACATGTAATCTGATCAAATAACATTTTCAAACATGTTTAAGCATTAAAGACTTATCATAACACATATCTAACCATCCGATCACGCGTTTACGCAAATGACCCGTTAAAGTAGCGTAAACTACCTTAATGAGTCATTATGGGTCAAAAGCACTTAGGAACCTTTTCAAATCAGAATGTTAACTTTGTTAAACCATTTCATATGAGTTCCAACATAGTTATCCGATATTAGGACATACTTAAATTCACGGACTCTTGAGCTTTGGTTTATCTTCTTGAACAAGGATATCTTTGCAATCACAAGTGAGTACATAATTCCCCTCTTTTACTTTTCAAATGTTTTGGGGTGAAACATATTGTGCCTATAATTACTTTCGCGATTCATGACATTATACATGCTTTGATTACATAGTACATATAGTACATGATTTCCATTACATTCTGCGGCATATGTTGACTTAGCATATGAGCACATTGATTTACATTATTTCTTGCTATGTATGTTGACTGAGCATGCTAGCACATTGATTTCAAGGACACTTTTTGCGGCATATGTTGACTTAGCATATGAGCACATTAATTTACATTACATTTTGCTATGTATGTTGACTGAGCATACTAGTGCATGGTTTTCAAAGACATTTCTTGCTATGTATGTTGACTGAGCATACTAGTACATGGTTTTCAAAGACATTTCTTGCTATATATGTTGACTAAGCATACTAGTACATGGTTTTCAAAGACATTTTTGCTTACATTGTTCATGACATAATGGTGCGTTGGAGATTGACTTAATACATTCATTAACATTGATCACGCCGACCGGTAGTATGTAATGGTACCATAGGATTGGCAATCACGTTCCCACTTCCCGAGTTTGTTTGAAAGCGACTTTAGGGAATGACAGAATCCGATGAAATAGATAGACCTTTGACTTAATAAGGGTCTATTTGACTGTCAACAAGGTTTGAATGTGTTTGCCAACAATCTAAATATATGTTTTAAACAATAAAAGCATGACTTATAAAACAAAACGTTTGATTATTCAAAACATTGTTTTATACAAGACATTATGGCTATTCAAGACTTTGGTTTACATTTGACATTTTGGTTTACACAAGACTTTGTTTGCATGACATTGGTTTACAAGACATTAGTTTATACAAGTCATTTCTCTGGTTTATACAAGACTTTTTGATGGTTGGTTTATGGTGGGTGATTTAAATAACGAGACATATGTAATGTGATAAAAGCATGGTGGATACGCCTATGGTACTTTCTATATATAAGGGCTTTTATCATATTACATATCGTGGAGTTATCTAAATCATTCAAATAAAGTTCAAGACAAGACATTTTTATCTATGACATGACATTTTTACACAAGACATGACATATATTTTGGTTAATGATTTAACCATACATATTTCTTTTATATCATTCGGTTTATCTTATAATTTTTATAAAAGAAAACATTTTGTAAGTATTCATGGCCACTTTTTTTTAACTAAGTATTCCTTTAAACATTCTAGACCATGAATCTTAAACGCAAAACCTATGTTACTCACGGACAAATTTTATGATGACGTACTTTATTTTCACATATGTTTCAGGAGCGAATGCTTAAGGTTATGGGCTTTAGTGACTTAAAACATGAAGACAATTTAACTTATGTTATGTTTTATGTTTAAATTTCAGACAATGTAAACAAATTTTATTCAATAAAACTTAACTTATTATGCCATGGTTGTTGAAACAATAGTCCCGTTACGACACTCCCTGACGATTCCGTCGCGGTTTGTTGTTTTACGCGATCGGGGTGTGACAACGACGTGGGGATGGTGGTGTTAGGGTTTCGAGAGGATGGTGGTATCAGTGGTTGTTTAGAGGTGGCGGTAGGATGTCTAGAGAGAGAGTGTGTGTGAAATGTGTGTGAAATTGATTTATATATAATATTAAAATCATTAGGCTTCAAAGACTTGTTCATTATACTCTTGTGCATATAAGAGTTGTACTTTGTGTGTAAATGACTAAATTACCCTCGTAGTTAACAAACTTGATGGATGAAGTTAAAAATTTGGACTCAAAGGTTTATTAAAAGTGGTTGCATGGACTCAGGGCATTAAATATTTTAATTTTAAACTTAAGTGGTTAAGACTCTTAAAACATAGAGACTAAAAAAATAATTTTCTATTTATGATTTTATGCTCTTGAGGTTAGTTTGTTTCTTCTCTTAAATAATTTCATCTTAAATAGATACTTTAACTTTAACCTAGAAAGATCATCACACTTTCTTAAACAAATAAAATATCAATCTCAACGTGTTTTTAATTTATGGTTTTATGCTCTTGAGCTTAATTTGTTTCTTCTCTTAAATAATCTCATCTTAAGTAGATACTTTAACTTTAATAGGCGCTTAAGTTGTGAAGATAAATAATAAAAAATTATAGTTTTGGACTTTTGGCTATAATAGATGTAATAATGTGTATGGCTGTGAAAACAAGTAAAAATCAATCAATTAGTTTATATTATATATATATATATATATACAGAGGACAAGGATCCGTTAGGAACCACCCTTTATCGTAAAAACCACGAGAACCAGTGTGAACACAAACAGTAACACCTAAAAAAATCAAAAAAAACTACCAATTTTTTTTTGTTTTTTTAATATTTTTTTTTGAAAAAAGTCGCTATATTTACTCAAAAATAAAAAATTCAAAAAAAAATTGAGTACCAACTATCCATACACATGTGCTTTTTCGTCTTTTCTTTGATAAATTCCATAATACATTACAAACATTAGACAATTGTACTTTCATTTACACTACCATGTGTAACACACACTTTACTTCAATATTAGTAATGCACATGTGTATCTATATATATCAACATGAAATAAGGTGTTTTGGTACACTAATTTGAATACATTTTCTCTTTCATCTATCATACCATCCATAATACACTACCATGCACATGTGCATTTTCATCATTTCTTTGACAAACTCTGCAATACATTACAAACATTAAACAATTGTACTTTCATTTACACTACCATGTGTAATACACTACTTTTTACGTTACCAATATAAGAAATGCACATGTGCATCTATATGTATCAACATGAAATAAGGTGTTTTGGTACACTGCTTTGAATACACTTTCTCTTTCATCTATCATACCATCTATAATACACTTCCATTACCTCCTACCATCCATAATACAATACCATTACCTCATACCATTTATAATACAATACCAATACCAATATTTTCACTTTATTACATGTATATCAACACCGTTTATACCATCCAATCAACATACTACATCATAAAGTGACAATTATAATGAACCCATCAACCACTGAATATAACTAACCAAAAAACATATATATGAGCCTACTTATCATTCAAAATCACAAACTTTTTGTACCAAAACACCGTATATAATTGTTATACATAACGATGCACATGTGCATTTAATGTAAAATTGAGTGTATTATGGATGGTATTGTAAATTAAAGTGCAATTGTCTACTAGTGATAATGTATTACTGAATTTGTCGAAGTTATGATACATCATGGATAACTGTTACTCAAAAAAAAAGTTTTTTCTTTTTGGTAACGAAATATAACGATTTTTATTAAAAAATATTAAAAAAAATTTGATTGTTTTTTTGATTTTTTTTATATTTTTATTTTGCCATAAAAGTGGTTCTCGCGGTTCTCACAATAAAGGTGGTTCTCGCATGAACCTTACCTTATATACATATATATATATATATGTATATATATATATAGGGGATGGTTAAAATGAGAACCACCTTGAGTTGTGAGAACTATAGAAACCAATATTAGCCATTGATCAAGTTGGTTTTGATGGATGAGATTAAAAGACAATAAAACAATGTAATGATTGTGTTTTTATTAATGACATTTTGTTTTTTAGTAACAAAGGGGCATATTGGTCTTTTTACTATAGCTTTAATGATTGATATGATTATTGGTTTTGATATAATTAATAAGATTGTTTTTTAAAAAAATTTAAACATGCATTATTGATTTTGTTTTAATTCTCATATAATTTTTTATTTTAATTTTCTGGTTAACTTTTTTACACGTGGTTTTTACCTTTTTTTACGCGCGGTTTTTTACTTTTTCCGCGCCACTTTTAAAAAAAATTTACGTGCCGTTTTTAAACTTTTTTACGCGCGGTTTTAAACTTTTTTAAGGTGTAGGTTTAAAACTTTTTTGTGCGCCAGTTTTAAGTTTTTTTGCATGCGGTTTAAAACTTTTTTACGCGCGATTTTAAACTTTTTTACGCGCTGGTTTAGAACTTTTTTATGCACCGGTATAAAACTTTTTTTACGCGCGGTTTTAAACTTTTTATACGCGCCCGTTTTAAACTCTTTTTGCGACTCGGTTTTAAACTTTTTCTGCGCACCTGTTTTGAACTTTTTTTACGCCCTGTTTTTTAACTTTTTACGCGCGTTTTTAAACTTTTTTTACGCGCCGATATAAAAATTTTTTTTACGTGCCGGTTTAAAACTTTTTTTACGCGCGGGTTTAAACTTTTTTACGCGCCGGTATAAAACAAAATTTTACGACCCGGTTTTAAAACATTTTTTACACCAAATATTTTACGGTTTAAAACTTTTTTACAAAAAACTAGTGGTATTGCCCGCGTTCCGTGGCGGGAATTCGATTCGGTTCGTCACGGTATCGGCCCGATTTCCGTATGTTTACAATACCGAAAAATTAAGCAAATTACATACTTTCGTTTTTTTAAGAAAGCTAACAAACGTATTAAAAAACCAAATTAGTAAATCACTAAAAACTTGTATCACATATATAGTATGGGTTATAAAAATGAAAAGTAAAAGAAAAAAATTATTTATTTATTTTTCTTCACACCAAAACCAACCATATCAAACTAACATATATTTTTTACTACACAATACACAATAATAACTAACTAAAAGTTGCAGCTTAACAAAATTTTATTCTTGAAAAAGAAAGTCAAATTAACCAATCAGAAAGAAGCACCGACATAGCATATTAATATTATATATAATAGATTTTTTACTAAAAAACAAAATTTTTTATATTTTAAGAGAGATAGAGAGAGTACATATGGCATTTTGATGGATGAAAAAGTATGATAAGAATTTAAAGAGAGAGAGAGAGAGGGAAGACATGACATTTTGAGTAAATAACCAAAATAACCTTTAAAATTTAAAATAATAGTGTATAGGTGGCATGATCTGACTAGTGGAGAGCGGTTATCGCAACTGGGGATGGTTTTCATTTGAACTGATCCCTATATATATATATATATATATATATATAGGGTAAGGTTCATGCGAGAACCACCTTTATTAACCGCGAGAACCACCTTTATTGCAAAAAAAGAAATCTAAAAAAATCAAAAAGCACTCAAAATTTTTTATTTTTTTTTACTTTTTTTTAAATCGCTATATTTCTTACCTCTAAAAAATATATGTTTTTGGTTAGTTATATCTAGTGATTGATGGTTTGGTTATAGTTGTCACTTTATGATGTAATATGTTGATTGGATAGTATAAATGATGATGATATACATGTAATAAAGTAAGTATATTGGTATTGGTGTTGTATTATAGATGGTAGGAGGTTATGGTATTGTGTTATGGATGATAGGATGTAATGGATGTGTATCATGGATGGTATGATAGATGAATGAACAAGTGTATTCAAAGTACTGTATCAAAACACCTTATTTCATGTTGATACATATAGATGCACATGTGCATTTATAATATTGGCAACGTAAAAAAGTAGTGTATTACAAATGGTAGTGTAATTGAAAGTACAATTGTCTAATATTTGTAACGTATCACGGAATTAATTCAAAGAAATGATACATATGCACATGTGCATGGTAGTGTATTATGGATGAAATGATGGATGAAAGAGAAAGTGCATTTAAAGTAATGTACCAAAACACCTTATTTCATGTTGATACATATAGATGCACATGTGCATTTCTAGTTTTGGTAACGTAAACATTAGTGTGTTACACGTGCTAGTGTAAATGAAAGTACAATTGTCAATGTTTATATGTATTACGGAATTTGTCAAAGAAATGATAAAATGCACATGGATAACTATTACTCAAAAAAATTGAATTTTCTCTTTTGTTGACAAAATATAGTGAATTTAAAAAAATAAAAAATAAAAAAAAATTGGTGTTTTTTAGATTTTTTAGGTATTACTGTTTGTGTTCACACTGGTTCTCTCGGTTCTCACAATAAAGGGTGGTTCCTAACGGATCCTTATCCTATATTAAAATCTAAAAGACTAAGACAAGCTCCATGTTTTTTGCTTGATATGCCGCTTTTATTATGGAGAACTCTCTTAGGTGAAGATTATGGGAAAACTAAGCTCCGACTACCTTAAAGAATTAAGGAAAGAATTTTGTAAAAATTAATTTTTAATTATTTTAAAAACTTTTAAAATATATGGGATATAAGAAAATCTTTTAAGGGAAAAGCTATAAATTAAAGGCTAAAGCTAAGAAGTTTGATTTCATTAAAAATATTGAGAATCATTTCAAAAAACTTGAGTTCCTTAATCTTGAATTTAGTGATAAAAGTGCTTCTAAATCTATTACTACTGATAATTATAGTTTCGTTTGTCATATTAGAGATAATTGTAAACATAGTCTTCATACTGATAATTCACATTTAAACGCATTAACAGATTTAATTATAAATTTAGCAATAAATTTACAAAAAGAATCTAATAGTAATAAACAATTAATCGAAAAATATACAGAAGAAATTAGAAAATATAATAACAACTTAAATTTTATTAAAGAACAAAACGAATTATTATTAAATAAGCTTAAACAAATAAATATAGAAACTAAAACAATTAATATTGAAAAGTCAATTACAAATAATAACAACGCATTTAGTGAAGAAATTGAAAGAATAACACAAGCTATTAATAAATTACACATAAACAGTTCTGAAGTTATAAAAAATATTAATAAACCCATACCTTATAAACATTGGCAAATAAGAAAATGAGCTTTTTAGGACGAAGTAGAACTATTCAGGAAGCAAGACATTCTACTAGTAATATACAGGATATTATAACCTCTGATAATTTCTTAAATAGAATAATTAGAAGAGGATCAAGATCAAATAATAGTGATAGACATACGTTACACATAGAAGATGAAATAGATGTAGACAAAAATATAGACTTATATAATCAACATCAATTAGATGTATTAAATCCAAGAGTATTATATCAAACAGGAAGATTTAATATTAACACAACATTAATACAAAGTAGTAGAGAAGAAAGTTTAAGAGTAGTTGATAGGATAGTAACAATTGATTTATTATCTCCAGAAACTATACAAAAAATTAAACAATCAGGAAAACATTATATACATACAGGATTAATCATAATTGGAATAAAAGCTTTAGGAAGAAAAAATTTAGGAACAAAATTATTAGCTTTAATATTAGACAAAAGTTGGAAAAAAGAAATGAAAAAAGCAATAATCTCAGGAATGGAAGTAGACATGAGTCAAAATACAGCATTATTTTATTGTACACCAGGAATACTAAAAGATGTTAAAGATATAAAAAACTTAAAAATAGCATTACAAACAAAAGGTTACGAAAATTATGATGGTAATAATTTAGTGGTTAGTATAGGGGTATTAGGAAAAGTAAGTAATAGCTCAGGAATGAAATACAAAGTAAACATAGAAGGAATAGTACAAACAATGGCTTCTAAGTCAATAAGTATGATAAATCCAATAAAAATAGACCCAGAACAATTAGCAGGGTTAGAATGGAACCTAGATGAATTACAAGAAAATGAAAACACAGTTCTAGTACCTAATAAAAGTATTATATACGAAGGAATAGATGGAAAACAAAGTATTAGATTTGTAGGATTTAAAGAAGAAGATAACATAGAAAATATAGAAGGGACTAGTGAAACAAATACAGAATATAGTTTTATGAATATTATAGAAGACGAACTAATAGACGAACCAATATACGATAACGAACCAATATACGATACAGAAACAGAAGAAGTAGACAATAATGAAATAGATTTTAATTTCCTAAAATTTGAACAAGAAGAATGTTGGAATTATACACTACTAGAAGTAGAAGAAAATAATGAAATTATTACAGGATTTAAGAGTGAGGAAACTACTAAAACAATTGAACAAATAATAGATAAAAAATTTACAGAATTAAATATACAAGAAGAAGTAGATGATATGATTATAGAATGTATGACAGAATTAGGTATGACATACGAAGAAAGTTATAAAACATTAACACAATACTATAACTTACCATTAATAGAAAGTATAACACAAGGTAAAACAATGTTATCAGAATTCTATAAGCAAGATAATACATTTATGGCAGATGAAGAGAGAAAACGACCAAAATTTACACATGGAGAAGCAAGTGAAACACATGAAACTCATGGAAGAGAACCATGGGCAAATCCCTCAATTAATTACCAACAACAACAACAAACGTATAAAGGAACAGGTAAAAGAATGCCTATAGGACAAATATACAGTGGAAATATGTTATTATTAGAACAACAAAAGCCTCAATTATGGTTGATGAAATACTAACATGGGAACAAATAGTAGTACGAATGTGGGAAACAAATAAAAAAGATAGTATGGATATGTTTTCATATTTAGAAACAACATTAGGACCAATAGCATTAGGTATTTGGCAAAGTAAAAAAGCCCAAGATCCTACCTCAATTAATGCCTTAAAAGCTTTAGGAGATAATCCATATAATTTTACATCACAAATTAGAACACTTATTTTAGGAGTAGACCCAGCTAAGAATAATAGTTTAATACAAGATACAGCTATTAGAAATTTAGAACAGTTAAGTATTGCAGATATGAAATATATAAACGAATTTACCTTAGATTTTATAAGACTATTATCACAAACAGGAAAAGCTATGGATGATGATCTCTGTGATAAATATTTTATAAAACTCCCAGGAGATTTAGGAAAATCTAAACATGAATCATGGAAACAAACATATGGACAAATACAAAATCTAGGAATAGGACCAAGAATAACATATACATTTGGAATATTAGAAGAAAAATGTAAGGAAGTAGCATTACAAGAACAGTTAAAAAGAAATTCTTATGCATTTTGTAAAACAGCTATATATACACCACAAGCATATGGAGTATACGATAAAAAGAAAAAGATTAGAAAAAGTACTACATATAATAAAAATTATAAATCAAATTACAATAAAAATAAATATGTAAGAAAACCACAAACAAGAAAGTGTAAATGCTTTATATGTGGAGATGAAAAACATTTAGCTAATAGATGCCCAAATAAAAATAAACATATGGAAAGAACTAATTTAATAGAACAAATTAACGACTATGAAATAGAATCAATACAAACTGATGACTCGGATAATGAATCAGTATATAGCATATACAGCGAAGACGAAAAGCAAATAGCTAAAGTAACTTATACATATATGAATATACAAGAGGAATGTCAACACCAATGGATACATAATAGGGGAAATAATTATATTAAATGCTATAATTGTGGATTATTCCCTAGCATAGAAAAAAGATACCAATGTAATATATGTTTTATTGAAATATGTTATATATGTATTAAAAAATTATATATGTATAGAGATTATACCAACAACATCTACATCTAACAATAATAATATAAAAATGGAAAAAATAGAAAAATTAGAATTAATAGTTGAAATACATACCTTAAAAATAAAAGAGTTAGAAAATAGAATACTACAACTTGAAGGACAATCAAATACAGAAATAAATCAAGAAATTAGTAAAATGTCTGTGGAAGATAAAGAACCTACACAAGAGCTTACATATATACAAACACAAGGATCAATAAATATGATAAAAATACAGTGTAGAATATGGCTAGATCAAAATAAATTTATAGATGTTACAGGATTAGTCGATACGGGAGCAAGCACAAGTGTAATATCTTATAGTTTAGCACCGATAGATTATCATATAAAATTACCATATATAATACAGAGTAGAACAATAGAAAATAGGTTAATACAAATTACACATTGTTTAAAACCAATAGCTATACAATTTTTAGATTTCTCAAATAATTATAGTATGAAATATGTTATACCTCAAATAAACATTAATCCTAAAAACATACAATCAAAAGACTTTGTCTTAGGATTGAATTTTCTATTTTATAGTAATGGTGCACTTACATTAACACGACATTTTATTACATTTAGTAAAAATATTTATACAATCCCTACCTTAAAATATAATTACACATCAGAAGTTGCGCAGAAGCGTGGTGGACAAGGTAGTTTAGATTTTTTAAAAACTTCTACACCCCGAATCAATTACATTGAAAATGAAAGCATGAAATTATTAACAGAATTTTTAAATCAAGAATTTGAAAAGGGAATGAACATTACTAAAAGTATAAATCATCCTATTATTTTACATTTAGAAAAAATAGGTTTAATAGGAGAAGATATAACTAAGTCCAAGGTAAAATATGCATGTAAATTTAAACTTAAAAATCCTGATATTATAATTAGAACAGCTAATATTGAATACAGTCCATTAGACAAAGAAGAATTTAGAAAGCAAATACCTGAAATGATAACACAAGGATTAATTAGAAAATCTGAAAGTCCTCATAGAACAGCAGCATTTATAGTAAGAAATCATAGTGAAATTAAAAGAGGAAAAGCTAGAATTGTATACAATTATAAAAGGTTAAATGATAATACAATAGACGATGGATATAACATTCCTAATAAAGATACATTATTAAACTTAATACAGAAAAAGAAAGTATTTTCAAAATTTGATTTAAAATCTGGGTATAATCAATTACAATTAGAATAAAATTTTAAACAATGGACAGCTTTTACATGTTCAGAAGGTCAATTTGAATGGAATGTGCTTAGTTTTGGATTAAAAAATGCACCTTCTATTTTTCAAAGATTTATGGATAGTATATTTCTGAAATATGATTTCTGCTTAGTATATATAGATGACATACTAGTAGCAAGTAATACAATACAAGAACATGAACAACATTTACAACAAATATTCAGTGAAATAAAAACAAATGGGATCGTAGTATCAAAAAAGAAAATGGAATTATTTAAAAGAAAAATTTCATTTTTAGGATTAGAATTAGGAAATGGGAAAATAGAATTACAACCACATATTTCTACAAAGATATTGGAATTTCCTGAAAAATTTGAAAATCTAAAACAAATACAAGCATTTTTAGGGTTAGTAAATTATGCTAGAAAATTTATACCAAATTTATCAAGATTAGTAGGACCACTATATAGTAAAACGACTAAAAATGGACAAAGATATTTTAATAGTGAAGATACTAAGTTAGTAAGAGAAATAAAAAAAGGAGGTTAAAAATATTAAACCATTAGAATTACCTTTAACTACTGATTATTTGATTATTGAGACAGATGGATGCAAAGAAGGATGGGGAGCAGTACTTTTATGTAAACCTCATAAATACAGTTCAAAAAATGAAGAAAAAATATGTGCTTATACTAGTGGAAATTTTCAAAACAAAAATAATTGGACAACTATAGATTTTGAAATACAAGCATTAATAAATGCTTTAGAAAAATTTAAAATCTTTTTACAACAAGAATTTACAGCGAGAACAGATTGTGAAGCTATAGTTAAATTTATAAAAAATGATCAAAGTAAAAAAGTGAATAGAACGAGATGGGTAAATTTACAAAATATTATTCAAGGAAATGGTTATACTATAAATTTTGAACATATTAAAGGAAAAAACAATGGTATAGCAGACATGTTATCTAGAAACATTAACAAATTATTTTTATAAATGGACAGGTCAAACGATAAAGGAAAGGCAAAGCTTATACATCTTATACAGCCAAAGTATACACAACCATCACAAGATACAGAAAAGGTATTGAGCCAAGCCATTCGAGCTGCTCATACACAACAGTTTACACAGCAAGCCGACAGTGGTTACCAACAGTTATACACATCTGAGGTTAAAGCAATGGCAGTTAAACCTCCAAGAATTAGACATTTTACACAAAGGACAACTCCAGTACAACCTACACAAAATACAATAATTACCTTTGGTAATTATGCTTTACAAAAATGCAATGATCCACGTACAAAGTTTAGACCAATTGTGGGTATGCAATTAAATGAAAAACAAGAGTGTTTACTAGATAACTTGTGGCATGTTCAAACTATGCCGCAAGCTTCATCTTTTAAAGCTCAAGTTTTAAATGCTTTAAGTATTTATTTTCATGAACAAAATACAAATACATCTATTACACAAAGCCCACAAAAACCAAAATATACACATTATGTAATTTTTAGAGGTTTAAAAACTGGTATTTTTAATAAATGGGAATCAGTGGGAAAATATATACAATGCCAAGGTCAAGCAATATGGAAAGGCTACACATCATTCAATGAAGCCTTATCTGTAGCTAGAGAAGCCTTTGGTATAGACGACTTCTACATTGAACCTGAAGTAGTCAAGACATTTACACAGATTACAAAAACGACCCCTGAGCAAGTAATAAAAGCTCAAGAGGAAGTTATTTCAAAACTACAAGAAAAGATTATACAAATGCAAAAAGATACACAGTGTATACAAGAAAAAATTGAAAATAGCCTCTTAAAACAACAGTTGGCTTTGCTCGAGACAAAAAATGCACAGTTATTACAAAGACTCGAGGAAAAAGAGAAAAAAGAAAATACAGTTATACATTGTAATTACGACTCATTCAGAGTACGTATGTTAGACACACCATGGTGGAAATGCTTAAAACCGGTCACCGACAGATTTCCGGATTTTCGAAAACTGGTTTCAAAGAAAGTGGTAGAACAATTCCCTCTAATTTTATACAAGCTCCAACAACAACTGATAGACTTGGCCTTCAGAATGGATAGCGAAAAAGCAGGCTTTAGAGTTATTGAAAGAACAGACAATGAAGGAAACGGAAAAGGACTCCTCCTGATCCAAATCTTTTTCCCTACACAGTTAACAGATGAACAGATTATTCAATTTTACCATCACGGTATGATTGATTATATCGAATTAAAAATAAACAACAGGACTGAAGATCTTTTAAACAAGCTTGGAGAAAAATTCTTATTAATAGCAGGAAACATCGCAGTCCGCACAACATTTCCAACAATAGGATGCAAGATTTTTGCATCTTTTCCATATTCAAATGCCTACACATACATCCCTTCTCGAAAACGAATTTTCATAGACCATAAACCTACAACAAACTATCTACAAACAATAGCTACAAATATCACAATTGATTTCTCAACTCTTCCTTGGATCGATGAAACCATCGACCAACCTTCCAAAGCCTTTAAAAATTTCATAGAAAAACATCAACAAACCACAGACATCCCAGAATGTTTTCAATGGGAAAAATACAAACTACTCGGTGAAGGACATTACACACAAATATATGGAGAACACAATTGGAGAATGTTCTTGCCTTTTGCAGGGGAAGGAGATAGTCTTCAATTACAAAACATCGTTAATCTTGAAGAACCAGAAGATCCAGACATAGAAAACAACGACAGCCCAGTATCAGTAGACAGTACACACAGAGACTTCTAGAAGATGACGCAAGAGATGACGGTTGCACACCAATTATATACACAAATAATTCAAGGAGACATGTGGACCCAAATAATTATTCTCAAAAACAAGACATGCGGAAGAATTCAAGAATTCAAATTGATGCGGGCCCCACTACTTTGAAAATAAGCTCAAATAATTAAGATTACTGTATACTTTTACTGTTTACTTTTACTTTTACTGTATACTTTAGTACGATTTAATTAGGACCATTCTTTTTAGGATTCAAAATGCCTATATAAGGCATTCGATTTCTGATTGTAAGATATAGGAAAAAATTCAAGCAATAAAAATTTTTAGCATTCATGGCACACTAAACTCTCTCTCAAACTTCTTAGCCTAAACCTTTAATAGCTTCATATCCCTTGTACTTCATAATATATCCCATTACTAAAAAAAAAAAAAAAAAAAAAAAAAAAAAAAAAACTTCCTGGAGCTTCAACTCTATCTTCCGCTGTGCATACTCTCTCAAGATCAGTAGCTGCTGCTCCTCCAATCCATCCTCCTCTCCTTCTTATTGTGAGTGTTTTTTCTTTCTTTTCTGCTTGATATATATATATATATATATATATATATATATATAAGGAGAGAGAGAGAGGGGATGAGAATCCGTTAGGAATCGCCTTTTATTACGAGAACCGCAAGAACCAGTGTGAACACCACCAAAACTACATAAAAAAACACCCAAAAATATATATATTTTTAAATTCCATTAAAAATCACAGCGTTTAAATTTTTTTTTTTGAATCGTTTTTTGTTTTTTGAAAATCCGAATTACTGATGCATATGTGCATATTTCTTGACAACACCTATACAATTTCCTTTCCACCTACGTTACAATCCATAATACATGACCAATATTATATAATTTCACTTACGTTAACACTACATTCCATAATACATTGCCAATATGTATAATATTTCAAACTATGCAAATGTGCATCACCAACCTTCATACTATACCAAACAATATATTACATCCTAAACAGACAAATATAACCAAACTATCAACCACCAGATAAAATTAACCAAAATGCATATGTTCGTACAAATGACAACAACATTTATAAAGTGATCCACATGCATATCTTCCCAACTGTATCATTAAATAACAAAACCTTTTTTAACTCTTTTATTAACAATTACGTCATCATCCTACATAACATCTATATATATATATATATATATATATATATATATATATATATATATATATATATATATATACAGGGGATGGATGATGAAAAAACTAGTTTAAATGAGAAAATCAAAAAACTAACTAAAAAAACCAAAAAAACATATCAAAAATTTTTTTTTTGATTTTTTATTAAAATTCGCTATCTATATTATATAAAAAACTTTTTTAAAAAAAAAAACATATAATGCACATGTGCAACATATAAACATATAATGCATATGTGTAGTACACATATAGTGCACATGTGCAGTACAAGTTTTTATTTTTAAAAAAAAAAGTTTTTTATACATAAAATCCAACGATTTTTAAAAAAAAAATTGTAAAAAAAATTGTATGTTTTTTATGTTTTTTTGGTTTTTTGAGTTAGTTTTCTAGTTTTCTCATTTATATATAGTTTTCTCATGATCCTCTCCCTATATATATATATATATATATATATATAGTGAGGTTCATTGGGGAACACTAAAAAAGTGGGGAACCGACTCAAACGAACTCTGATTTGACTCATTCCAACGGCGTTGGAACCGGCTAGTCGAACCCTAACTAGGATCTCTTAACCCTAAGCCCTAAATCCTAACCCCTAAACCCTAAATATATTAGGGTTTGGATTTAGGGTCTTATATTAGGGTTTAGCCTTAGGGTTTAGTTTTAGGGTTAATCATTAGTATTTAGGGTTTAGCTTTAGGGTTTTAGGGTTTAGCTTTAGGGTTTAGCCTTTAGGGTTTAGCTTTTAGGGTTTATAGTTTAGATTTTACAATTTAGCTTAGATTTTACAATTTAGCTTAGGTTTTAGGCTTATTTTTTAGCTTTAGGGTTCAGGGTTTACGGGTTAGGATTTAGGGTTTAGGGTTAAGAGATCCTAGTTAGGGTTCGACGAGCCGGTTCCAACGCCGCTGGAATGAGTCCAATCGGAGTTCGTTTGAGTCGGTTCTCCACTATTCCCCACTTTTTTAGTGTTCCCCAATGAACCTTCCCCTATATATATATATATATATATATATATATATATAAAGTGAGGTTCGTGTAAAAGGGACACTTTTCGTGAGAAGTGTGAGAAGGCATAGGAATTAAGATGTAGGCATCATGATTTGAACTTAGCCATGATGTTTTGGGTTGTTTTGGCAAGAAAAACACCAAACATAACAATTTAAAACACAATGCAATGTATTATAGGTGTGCAATTTAAAAAACAATATTTAACACTTAAAACACACCACTTAACGTTCTTGGCATGGTGTTTTAAGTTTTAAGCCTAGAATTCATTGCATTATGTCTTAAATTGTTTATGTTTGATGTTTTTCTTGCCAAAACAACTCAAAACATGATGCCTAAGTCCAAAACATGATGCCTACATGTCAATTCCTATGCCTTCTCACACTTCTCACAAAAATGTTTTTTTTACAGGATCCTAAACATATATATATATATATATATATATATATATGTGATAAGGATCATGAGTGAACAACATCTTTGTTTGTGAACCAATCTGAGCCATTGATCATTTTTTAGATGTAAAGGATATGATGGTAATTAATCAATTTAAATATGGAAGTTATAACATTAAACTAACTACCTCTTACGATCTTTAAATCGTTATAATTTTTTCATATGTTAATATTTTTTTTAAATACACCATAAAAACGGGTTTTTTGTTATCTTTAATTTCAGTATAATATTGTTATGGTTTTTTTTTAATAAAAAACGAAAAACATATGAAGTTTCGTTGTTTCGGCGTTTTACTGTTTATACACACAGGTGTACATGAGTTCAATACACAAATGTACAACAGTGTACAAACAGCTTGTACACTTGTGTACACATAACCTTAGCGAAAATTAAAAAAAATCCAAATTTCTTTTCAAATCTCTGAAATGGTTACAATTCTCGTAATTATGAGAAGAAAGAATATTTCATGTGACTAATATACCCTTTTAGGTTTTTTAATAAAGGAAATTACTAATAATAAAATTATAATCATGCAATTGGTATAAAACTATAGGTCAACTAAATCAAAGGTCGAGATCTGTTCACTTAGTTCACACAAACCCTATTGTTCACTATTGAACCCCACCCTATATATATATATATATATATATATATATATAAAGAACACGCAAGAACATGTTACTTGGTTTTTTTAACAATATATTGTCAAATCAATATAATTTATTTTGTTCATTGTTGTTAGGTGGTTGTTACAACAATTTCTTAATAAAAAGTATTAAGAAATCGTATTAAGCTAATAGTTACAAGACCACATCTTAAAATAGCCGCTCACTCAATTTTTCATGACTTAAAAAAAACATGACTAGTGGTTTAGTGGTATAGTAATTATCTTCTATAAAATCGATAACAATTTAAAACCTTGTATATACAAGGTTAAGTGAGATATTTAGATGTGAAAAACACCTATAAGAAATATTACTAAACTAACTAGTAATGACATATGAGATCAATAAAAGTCCTTTTGGTGAATTTCATATAACTAATTTCTTTTTAAGTGTTGATTGTTTTTTTAATAGTGGATTATCATTTTGAGATTTTAGTAATTATTTTGTAAATTATTATACTACCTTGATGACTAGAATATACTATGCGTCTACGTCTAAACACGCTAATCTTACCTTATAATATATATCGTTGTTAGATGAGGATAGGATAGTAATAAAATGTGTATTGGTAATTCAGTCTCATATCGTGTCATATAGTACTATCACTAGGCTCAATACTTGTCGGATATGTGTCAGGTTTGCATGTCAAGTATCACGTATATCTATTAGTTTGTAATAAATTACACTTTGTGATTTCTAATTACATTCTACTTTTATGAATTTTATATAGTTTGATTATCTAAAAGAATGGGAAATATAAAACCTAAATATTAGTAAATTATTCTACTATCAAGGACAAAAGAAAAAGAAAATGTCTATACGTACGGTTTGGATGATTAGATCAAGTATCACCTATTACCATAATCGTCTCAGACCCTGACAATATTATTAACCTTTCTCACATCTGATCCATACCTAAACACCAGTGTACGTGAAAATCGAGACTAGTCGGCGATTAATCGCTATTCGGCCAGGTATTGATTAATTTTTCATTAATCGGTTCAATAATCGGTAGTCGGCCCGAGTTAGACCTAGTCGGCCGGTCAAAAATCGGTGATTTCGGTCAAACTCCGGCCAAAAGTCGGCGATTCTGGCCAAAACCTATGAATTCTAGCCATTTTCCAACCTAATCATGTAGATTCCGGCGATAAATCCTATATACTTTAAAAAATGGGTCGAGGACGGATTAAAACCTATCTACTTAATCTATTTACCTATAAATATGTGTATATACTAATAGAAAACTGAAAATTACGTATAAAAAACTCAATCCAAATTAATCCTAATTAATCGAGATTAATCGCTAGGCATCCATCGACCGACTAACGTCTAACGACTTTTACAACCATGCTAAACACTAGGCGTGAATTGTGTCTAGTTTATATGTCAGAATTCGGATTCGTTTTCGATCCGTAGATGATAGGATTGTTGTTTATAAGAAATCATAAAAATAAATGTATGATATTAGTTGGTCCATATCATTTTCAATTATTTTAAACTAAAAGCTATCTATTATTTAATGATGTAATTATGAATTATGCTTAGAGGGTACGTAGTGTTTAGCTCACCAATACATTGATAACAACATTTGTCATAACGACAACAATAGAAAATTAGTTTCTAAATTATTTTCCGGGCATACAAGAATATTTAAATCAAAGCCGGACTTGTCCCAAAAACAATACAATTACAATATTCTCAGACGCTTATTATTATACTTACACGATCGCGTTTAATAAAAAACGATATTAAAAAAATTGTGGGAATTAGATAGAGACTGGGGGAAAATATAATATAATCATCTTCTATATCATACTTAAAAGAGAATAAGGTAGATGTAGGAACTAGGTTCATTTTTTATTAAAATATATTACAAATATATAATAATAAGACTCTCGTTATTCATATGAAATATGATAGTACAATCCGGTTACAAAACTATATGAAAAATAAATGAAATACAAATACATTGTACCAATCTTGATTCAAGTCGACGTCTTTGGAAAACTTCAACCGCACCTTGTTGTTCGAAACTCCGTTGCAAGACAAACAAAAGTTATTGACATTTTTGGTTGAAGCACGTGTTCAAAACGCTTCCCTTAAAACAAATTTCGCGCCTCTACTAAAGACGATGCGACTATTTCCCAGGGTACAACAACCGAAGCAGTATGTACTGCTACCTGATAAAATTATAGTGTATAGAACTTGTGGAAAAATTATGATACGAAGGCAATGAAATCGTCTAGAGAAAACATATCTCTCTAAGTACCCAACACATGGGTCTTCAAGTATTTCATCTTTTCTAAGAACTCTCCATGTATTCATTAATTTTCCATGTATCATATCTCTTGTATTTCTCTAGTGTTCTCTTCATATGAGGCACATGGTGTTCTAAATATATAAGAGTCTCTTAAATATATATACTTAAACTCTAATAAAACTCATCAAATGTCATCAAGAGTTTCATCATATGAAGAGTTAAGAGTCTCAATAATTATAGACTTAAACTTTAATAAAACTCATCAAATGTAATCATTAAAACTCTACTTAAGAGTTTGGCCATATGAAAAGTTTAATTAGTAATTATAATTTCATTAAATTGTAATTCACTAGATATTCATTCACCAAATTTCCAACAGTAAATTGCCATTTTAGTTCCTGAGGTTTGTTCAAATTTTCCATTTTAGTCCAAAAAGCTTTTTTTCACCTTTGGGTCCCTGCGTTTTCCCTTTTGTTGTCATTTTGATCACATTGCCTAACTTATCCAAAAACCCTATTTTTAACAAGGGGTATTTTGGGAATTTTCAATCTAGATCTTTCAAATTGCCATTTTGATCCATTTTTTATATTGGAAAAAATAAAAGGAAAAATCAAATTAGTGGGACTCACCCCTACCCTCCCCTTCTTCATCAACTCTGCCACCACCCATCCTCACCTTCTTCCCACCACCACCAACAGCAATACTCATCTTCAAGCTCACCAACAAGCCTACCCCTCCCACTCTTCTTGACCTTAATCGGAGACTGATAATTAACCATAACATTAACACTAGGGTTTGATGAAAAATGCTGATGTTGAGGGGCAATTGGAGCGGATAAAATGCTTCTGACAGGCAACAAAAAGTAAAACACCTTATCACCGATCTGAAAGAGATTTTGAGAGTTGAGTTTGATCGGAGGGGTGCTGGGGAGATGGAGGACGCCTTCAACGGAACAACCGCTGCCTAAGGAGGAGAGGTCGACGGTGTGGATTTCTTGGAGTTGTGACTGAGGATGATGGAGTGGGTTTGCATGTAGTATTCGAAGTCTTCGCCATAGAGTTTTGCAAATCCTTCTTCTACATTGTTGCTGCTGCTTCCCATGTTGATGACAGTGGGTTCTAGGGTTCTAAAGTGGATGTGCTCATTCACCACTGGTGGATGCAGGATGGAAGAGAATTTTGTTTTATTTGTACAACTATGAAAGTAAAAGGAGGTCAAGTGTAAATATATGTAGTAAATTTTATTTTATTTGTACAATATGGATCAAAATGGCAATTTAAAAGATTTAGATTGAAAACCCCAAAATACCCCTGGTTAAAAATGGGGTTTTGGATGGAGTTATGCAATGTGATCAAAATGGCAACAAAAGGAAAAACTCAGGGACCCAGAGGTGAAAAAAACTTTTTGGGAAATAAAATGGTAAATTTAAACAAATCTCAGTGACGAAAATGGCAATTTACTCAACAGAATATATATAAGTTTTAATATTTTTTATTTAAAAATGATTATGTACTCAGGTATACTTTTAATTAGGGCTGTAAACGAACCGAACGTTCAGCGAATAGTTCGTGAACCGTTTGGCGGGAAGTTCGTTTATGTTCGTTCAGTTAGTTTAATGAACGAACACGAACAAAAAATTCCGTTCGGTTAGCTTAGCGAACGACACGAACACGAACACAGGTCTCGTTCGTTCGACTGCGTTCGTGAACGTTCGGTAATATGTTCTGTTACATTCGTTCGCTTTACATTCGTTTGATTATATTAAAAAATAATAAATAATAAACCTTTTATCTGAATATATTGAAAACTTAAAACCTATTTTTTCTAAGTTAGCTAAAATTTGGACATTTTAAGACATTTTTAAGGATAATTATGTCTTAGTTAGTTAAACTTGATCAATCGTTGGTGGTTATAGTAGACTTCTTGTATTTTGATTTATCATTTGATGATTGTATTAAACTACTTACATCCGATGTTTAAGGATAACAATGTTTTTATTTTTTTATTTTCAAGTTAAAAGTTCGTTTGCTTTCGTTTTTATTTGCTTGTGTTCATCCATGTTCGTTTTTATTTGATTGCGTTTGTTTATGTTCGAGACTGATGTTCATGAACAACTAAATTTCCTTAACGAACAAACACGAACATAAACTTATGTTCGGTGTGCGTTCGTAAACAGTTCGCGAACATGTTAATTTCCTTAATGAACGAACACGAACATGATCTTGTTCGTGTTCGTTCGGTCCGTTTACATCCTACTTTTAATGCAATGACACACCTGTAACTCCATAATATTTTTGGGTTATTATTATTATCTTTTTCATTTTCATAATAAGGAATGTGGAGTTTTTGTAAGATTTAAATCGAGAAAAAAGTGGAGGTCCGGTTTTTTTTTTCGATTAACCAAAACATAATTGCCATTAAATACTTATCCTTTTTTTAAACGGCAACAACACTATATATTATATATATATAGCCAGCAAGAAACTGGAAGAAAACAAAACCAAGCAAAGAAAGAAAGAAAAAAAAAGACAACAAGAAAAAATGGGACTTAAGAATGTCCATTACATCAAAGTTTATCCATTTTTCCCGTAATGGAGGTGAAGAAAAATGGGATATTAATAGAAAAATACTTATCCATTTAAAATAAGATTATTCGAGGAGAAGAAAAATGGGATATAATAATTAAAACTATAAGATCAAGTCCGTGATAATTTTACGTACTTTCAGTTTAATTAATAACACTTTAGACTTTCACTTATGTCGACAATGGCAATCCTAATATTAGAGTTATCGTAAATTTATACTTGATTTGCACTTGATTTATACCTTCAATCGCTTGTACTTTCTCCGGTTCATTGATAGTCATCATTTGAGAGAAATCGAGTGGAAATCAAGTATAAATCTATGATCATTATGCTATTGGAATTGCTTTTGGCAACGAAAGTGATAATTGGGAGTGCCATAGATCAAACTATAAGTATGATTTATTATCGGCCAACGAGTCATAATTTAGATTATTAAATCGGAGTTAAATGCATGGTTGGTCCCTGTGGTTTGCAAATATTGCTGACTTGGTCCTAGTGGTTCACTAATTACACATTTGGTCGTGATGGTTGTAATTTTTGCACTCGGATAGTCCTTATCACTAACTTAAGTTAAATATCCCAGTTAAGTATATGTTAAATCTATAATACCCTTAATTGTTTAGAAAATAAAAAATAAAACAATATATACCTACCACCAATTCTCTTTCTTATACCCTAAACCACCACCACTGGTGAACACCCACCACCACCATCTTCCATCCATCGCTGAATATCCATCACCACCACTAAACACCCAAGTCGCCGGTAATCATCAAAGTCGCCGGAGATCATCAAACCGTACACCCACCACCGGACATCCACCACCACCACTGAACATCCAAGTCGCCAGAGATCATCAAACCCATTGCACAATATCACAATCATATCACTTATTAACTACCTGTAAATCAAAAGCTTCATATAACTCACTCACATAGATACTTCAAAAACAAATGGGCAGAGAATTTGAAATAAATTAAGTCTCACCTATAACGGGGGTGTGGGTGGTTACTTCCTTGAATGTAATTTCCTTAAAAGGCATGTTGGAATGAAAAGTGGGCAGAGAAGTTGGATATTAAATCAGGTCTCAAACTTTGAGTCTGTGAGTTTGTGTCCTTGATATCTTGATTAGGAAAATTCAAGAGGTGAAAGCGGATCTAGTGATCTTAATCGGTGGTGTAACTGTAACCGGGAGAGAGAAGTTGTTTCGCACGGAGTTACGATCGGAAGGTGAGTCTGTAACAGATTGCAGCGCTCGGAGTTACGATTGGGGTGGTCTCCGGTGGAGGGGTGGTTGCCGGTGGAAACGAATGGGTTGGGGTGGGAAGCAGGTGGAGAGGCGCCACGATGATGAAGAAGATGATGGGCTGGCCCCTTGTTTTATTTTTTTACTTTTTTTTAAATTGCTTTATTTTTAATCTCATGGGTAATCTTGTCATTTCATACACATTTAACTAAGAATTTAACTTAGGTTAGTGATAGGGATCACCTGAGTGTAAAAATTACAACCACTGGGACCAAATATGTAATCATTGAACCACTGGGACCAAGTCTGCAATATTTGCAAACCACAGGGACCAAGCAAGCATTTAACTCTTAAAATCGACTTTCCTAATAGAAATTTTAATAAGGAAAAATCGATGAAAAGTATTCTTATAACTAGTATTAAGCACCCCCGCGTAGCGGCAGGGGCGAACACCAATGTCACACTACTAACAACGACCACCAACACTAAAGTTGTGGCGTGTTAATGCGAAGAAATCAATCTGAAACGTAAAACATATAAAAGAATTACTAAGTCGGCTTAGGATTTGAGCGTTACGATGAACCTGTCAAACGGGAAAAAATAGATGACGTAAAAATGTTTAACCACACATGCACGTTGCGCCGTGTTAACTCACAAAATTTAGAACGGAATGTAAAACGTAAATTTTGCGAAAAATGAAAAGTATAGAGGACCAAAGTTGAAAGTAAAAAAATTGTGAGGTTAAACTACAAAAAAATGAAAAGTTTTTAGGTTAAAAATAAAAAAATTAAATAGTTTTAGGTTAAAAATTAAGATGAAAAGTTTTGGGGCTAAAACTAAAATATTATAGTTTTGGGTTAAAAGTAAAGAATCAAATAGTTTTAGATTAAAAGTAAAGAATCAACTAGTTTTGGGTTGAAAGTAAAGAATCAAATAGTTTTTGGTTAAAAGTAAAAAACCAATTTTTTTTGAGAAACCCCCAAGCATAATGTACAACATCTCTATGCCTAAACATGTTGAAAATTATAGTATTGGTATACAGAGTTTGGAGTAAAATTAAATATTAATTAAAGATTTGTATAACCGCTATACTGAAAGATGAATACATGTACAAGAAGACGTCAAAAAGACTATTTAATAACCGTTTTATGCATCACATCTAAAATGATATATAAGTGCTTATGTGATTTTTAAACTTCTCATAATATATTAAGGTGGGTGGGCGCATCCTTTAAAAAAAAATTAGTGCTAAATTTCCGGTAAAATCCCGGCCGTACCTCTTGAAAATTTTCGTCCGCACCCTTTGGAAATTTTCGACCGCCCCCTCTTAGGAAAAAAATCTTAGGAATTTGTAAAATAAATTTACGTAAACACCGATTTTTTTTTAAAATACAACCTAATTAACTTTCCACTTTAACTAATTAACTTTCACTTAACACAATTTACTTTCTCTTAACCTTTAACTCAATGAACACACCATAACCCAAGCCCAACCCAATCTAATAATCAAATTTGAGCTAAAATATAATAACCTACCCCGTCGCAATTACGGCCACCAAACTCACGAAAATAGCATCTCATCACTCTTTACAGGTATGGTTCGATTATTTTGTTATTTTCTTGTTTTATTTGGATTTTTAGGAGAAATACAATTGTTATAAAAGTTTGAAATTTTAGTTGTTTTGTTGTTTTTTGAAACTTTAGTTGGTTTATTTTGTTGTTTTAGTTAAAGTTTAGTGTGTTTTAATGGTTAGTTAGAAGGAATCAACAATTAAAAGTAGGTATTGATTTTAACGTTGAATACGAAGTTTGGTGATGATTTTTAAGTGTTTAGTGTTGAAAATTAGTTGTATATGTTATATAGAGAAAGACTTGTTTAGAAAAGTAGCTCTAGATGTTTTGGATAGATTTCAAAAAAATGAAAACCCGTAGAGCGACATTTTAAATATGTTTGTAACGACGTTTGACATGTTGTTGATAATTATATAAATTTTAGCTTGATATATTTTTTATTTTATATGACCCGACTCGACCCAATATAAACCGAATTTCTTTTATATATGTACGGGCCTAAAATTTTTACAATTAGTTCGCACCTCCATAACAAAATTTATGGGTTCAGTACATGTCAGATTTATTGGGAGAAAGAAATCCTAGCGGCTTGTAGTTAGATAACCGTCTTAATACAAAACTTAAAATAATATGTACATGCTTTTATCCATTCTCACAATCCCATACATGAAATCAATTTTGTAATAAATGGTTGTCTATATTGTAATTCAATCACGTTACTCGGTCAAAACGATAATACTCCACTATTGTGTTAGTAATTAATTTGATCATGTTGATTTTTTTCCAATGTGACGTTGATACGAATTCTGAAAATTGATTAAACTACCATAAATCAAACTATTAGAAAGTTAGAAAATTTCATAGGTGAAATAAAGTTTATTGATAAAGATATAAATAAATTTGTCTAAAATATGTAGAATTTTATTTGACATTTATCATTCTTTCTTGTCCTGTCAAGATCGACCTTTACCTCAATATTAAGGTACAAGGACTATGAAAAAGGATTGGAGAGTGTAAGATATTTGTATTGAATCTTACTTCAAAGCTATGATTATGGGCTCTCACCTCCTTCTTTATATTTCTTTATTTAAATTTAATATTTCAATTTATAAAAGAAATTGTATTATAATAAGCGCAATTTTAGTTTAAAAAATAATTTTCACCAATGTGAACCGTTTTAAAGGAGTCGTGTTATACCAAGACCGGCCAAGTACGATTCTTTTTTTGATCGATTATAACAAATGCAATGTATAATATTTTGGTAATCCATTTTATACAAACCATATTGTATAGTATCAACATATCAAAACACTCTTACATGCCATAAATTAAGTAAATTTGGAGTAATATGAGCCATGCACATATAAAAGTGACTCAAATTTCTTGAATCCAACTCATATCGATGTGTATAGGAAGTAGGAACCGAGCATAATGGGTTTATTCAGAATCCCGAGTTTCAAGTTGGATTACCAAGTTTGTATAAAATGGATTAGCCATATTTGTCTTCTTGTGAATGTCATTAGCCATATTCAACAATAATCTCACTTTTAAACATCAGTTAGACTCCAAATAGGTTGCATAAAAACAAAATATAGATAGTAGTTTAATATGTTCTTTCCGACGAATCTTTGTGTTAATGGTCATGGTGATCGGTGACAATCACCGGGTCATTTATTGGAAAGTGAACATTTTTTATAAGTGGGATGAAAAAAACACTCATCACTGGCAGACCCAATATTTTTTTCTCACTGGGATTCTTTTTTGTTTGTAAAAAATTTTCACAGCCAAACATTAAAATTTTAGGGTCTGGACGAGGCTAAGAACATAACAAATACATTATCATAATAGTTACCATTTTTAAGTATCAAGTTATGAAATAGTGGCGATTAGTGTGGTTTCTTGAAAACAACAGCTACCTAAACAACACAATTACTTAAAAGAACTTTAAATTTTACCTTTTTTTATGGAGGCCACTATATATTGAAACTGTAGTTGTGACACAAAATCATTCAAAGAAATTCAATTTATCAATTTAAGAAGCAAATAAGAGGATGAGTAGGTGGGTGCTTTGTTTAATTAACACTAGTTCTAATTTAGATGGAAAGAAACAAACAAAAAAAACCCGGCACATTTAAGGATTGAATCAGGGATCTATTTATTGTCAAAGAAGGAGATTTTCCACCATACCAATTTTGCTTTAATACTATGGGTCAACTAATTATTTTTATAAGGTTCTTTAAAAATTTAACATACTTTTCTACTAAATTTTCAAAAAACTATTAGGGTTTGTGAACTCTGACTCACACTATGTGACTCCGCCCCTAAATATGATCATGAAATATTAGGAGTAAGTGTGCTCACTGGAGAGTATTCTAGAACCTTCAATCTCATAGTGTTATTTCACTTCATCCACAAACATTTTGTTTGATGGAAGCACAACTCTAAAGCACGTCATTTGATAGCAGTACTACTCTATAACATTTTTTTTTGAGTTAATTGCTTGGATAGTCTCCGTGATTTACTATTTTTCAACTTTAGTTCTCAACTTTCTAAAATTACATGTATGTTTCCTGTGATTTGATAGTTTGTTACTCGGATAGTACCTAGGTTGGGTGACTGTTAGTTTTTCAAGTTAAGTCAATGTAAAATGACAAAATTACCCCACCTATAAAAAAATCAATTAAACAATCAAAATAAAGTTTAAAGTAAACTTTCGTTTTGCTCCTTGTGGTTTGGTCACTTTAACGGTTTTGCCCCAATCGTTTAAAATAGCCATTTTCCTCCAATATCCATTTTGCTCCCCACCTTTAACTCCATCCAAATTGTTTACTAACTGAAAGGGTATTTTGGTAATTTTACATATAAATAAATATTTAATTATTTTATTCCTAAAACAATTAAATAAAAAATAAAGTTCATCATCATCATCACCATCCCAACATCTTCATCTGTTTCTTCTTTCTTTCTCACCTCCATCTCTATTCAAATACCCTGCCACCACAGCAACCTCCTGAGACAACCACTGCAACCACCTTCTACAAACACCACCACAACCATCTTCTATTACCATCGGAACCATCCCCATTCGACCACCCCCGTCATCACTGTCCAGCCGCCACCACCTGCCAATCTGCCATCAGATCCAAACATTCACCACCATCAGACACCTCCCCATCCGCCATCAGATCCAAACATTCACCACCATCAGACACCTCCCCATCCACCTGTTTTTCTCAGATCCAAACGGCGGTCCAGACGGCGATTGAACTGAGATTAGCCCTAACTCTAGCCCAAACAACATACTTATCCCCAAATTTCTACACACACACATGAGTTCAATCACAAACCCTAACCATATCTAATCTGAGCATTAATCTCAAATCATCGCAAACCCAGAGGTAATGGAAGAGCGGTGACCCTAAATCTGAGCCTTACACACGCATAATATGGTGGTTTGAGCTTTCAATCGAAGCCCTAAAAGACGTTGAACGGCGGCGGCAGACGTATTTCGAGGCGGAGCAGGTTAGTAGTGGTGAATGATGATATTGCCAGATTTGGTTTGAGACAGGTTTAAACCCTAAGCACTCACAAGATCTAGTTTGAGATGGTTGTGTTCTTATTTTTTTGTGCGTGTGTGAGAAAGAGAGGGGGGGTGGGGGAAGAGAGATAGCAGGTGGTGACAGTGGCTGTTGTGGTAGAAGGTGGTGGTTACTGATGGAACATGGGTGGTGGTATGGCTGATGATGGTGTTGGTAGTGATGGTTGCTGATGGGTGGTGGTGGTATGGTGGTTGCTGATGGAAGTTAACTCATATGTATATTATAATGGTCTTTTAATTTAGGGTTGGTGGTGGTGGTCCGATGGAGCAGGCTCAAGGTGGTGGTCAGGTGGGGGCGGTGCACACGGTGGTGGTCAGGTGGTTGTTGGTGACGAAGAAGACAGAGAAAGGATAGAGAGAGAGAGATAATCAGATTGGATTTCGTTATGTATTATATATAATGTAATCTTTATTTATAGTGTTACTAAAATACCCTTAATTTTGTATTTAAAGTTACCAAAATACCCTTTCAGTTAGTACACAATTTGGATGGAGTTATAGCAGGGAGCAAAATGGAGAAAACATAGCAAATTATTGGAGGAAAACGACTATTTTTAAATGATTGAGGCAAAACCATTAAAGTGACCAAACCACAAAGAGCAAAATAGAAGTTTGCTTTAATTAATACTTAAAAATTTAGTGGGGCCCACCTTTTAACTCCCACCCCTTCCCTCTCTTCCTTCTCCAACATCCAAATTCCAGTCATTTCCAACATCATAATATCTCTGTTTCCTTTCACCAAATCAATGTCTCCATGAATTAGAGCATAATTAATCCAACCTCCCACATCTTTGATATGGGTCAAAATTGAAGTTTTACTCCAAATCTCATCATCTGCAAGTTCACCATGACCCATTCAATGGCTTCCTAAGCCTTTTCTCTTCCATATGCTTAACAAATCAACATTTCAAGCTAATTTTGCAAGGATAATGGCAGTCGAGATTTGTAGCGATGTGCCCGGGAAAAACAAACGCGTCGGAGTGGCAGCAAGGTTGGCGGTGATATGTTCCCCTATGGTGGTTGAGATTTCGTTTTGAGGTTTAATGGAAACAGAGTGGTGTAGGCTGGAAAGTTCGCCACTGCTAACGCAGATTCGGCTCGATGGCACGGTGAGGTCGGGTGTGTGTGAGTGGAGAAGGTTGTGTTGATATAAATAATGGGTTGTATAGATGAATTGTTGAGGAGGAGTCGGCGGAGCACTAGAGGTGTGAAGGAAGCGTTGGTGTCAGATGAAGAATTCGGTGAGAAGAGTGAAGCAGAGTGGCGGATCTACTGGACGTGGTATGATGCACCGCCTGTGTTTGTGTGGAGTGGTAAGCACGAGGATACAGTGGTTTGATAACTGTATTCTCGTTTTGCTGGTGGTAACGAAGTATGGCGGGTGAGAGGCGCGTGTTGCAGGTGATGTGAGAAAAGGGTGGTGGTGTTTACCGGTTGATTATGGTGGTGGTGCTGTTAACAGGTCACAAAAGGAGGAAGATGAGCATTTTTTTTGTTATATGGGTGGGGCCCACCCACTTTAGTTTAATTAAATGTCTTTTTTATTGTTTTAATTTTTATTTTTAATAATAAGGGCATTTTTATAATTTTACGTACAATTAACTGAATAAGTTAACACCCATCCAATATAGGGACTACCGGAGTAATTAACTCTATTTTTTTTCTTTTTTGTTTTTATTTAGAAATAAATTTAGCATTATAATTTATATAAAAACATTTAACTAAATAAAATAAAAAGTTACATTAATTCAAACTAAAAAATATAAAAATGTGAAAATACGTAAGTTAAAAATAGAAATACTAAAAAAATATAATTAAACTATTTCTCATCTAACTCCTTGAGGTATGATAGATTTAGATGTCACACCCCAATCAATGACGGAAACATCGGGATGAGACGAACAAATCGCTGAAAGCATCATAACACTATTGTGACAATATAATTTAAATTAAATTTCATAATAATACTAAAAGTCATACACTGTTCAAACATGATCAAAACATATACCAATTTTCCAAACATAGTTTATTTTCTAGATGAGTTTCTAGTCCACCCTAACTTGATTTCTTCATCACTTCATCTATCAACCTGCAACATGTTCTAAAATAAAATCAACAAAAATGTTGGCGATACATAACATAAATAGAATAAAGTTTAAATACTCATACCCAACATGAATAACATAATGCAAGTTATTAATATGCTGAAACGGTGTAAGCTATATATTCAAACACAAAGTTTCCAATGCAATTTTGCCTGTCCAAAGACTAGTGGGAGGTAAACATGTTTGACTTAACAATACCCCAAGACTCATGGGCGGTGCGTTACTCTTATAGCGCTATAATTGTTAAGGTAGGCTTGTACGAAGATAATGAGCATACGAAAAGTTTACATAACATATGAGATTAACAAGCATCAAATTGTTTCATGTTTAAAATGTGGATAGAGTGTGAATATAACAAGTTTCAAGCGTTGCGTGTTTTTAGTATAGAATACATGTTGCACCCAAAAGTGTTAAAACAAAATGGGATCGAGTATACTCACCGTTTGCAAGTGATTTCCACAAACGTGAAATGATCGTCTTGAGCGGTTCAAGCACCAATTTATCTTAACAAGGATGAACAAAGTGTGTAAGTGGAAGGATTTAGAAGTTAGAATATGAATGAGATTTGAATAAGAGATAAATAGTAGTAGTAGTAATAATAATAATAAAAAAAAATAATATTTATATAATAATAAGTAATGAATTGACAATGATAATTAAATTTATAAGTCTAAATAAGTAAATAACAAAAATTAAAGGAGTTAGTACTTTTATATATTTTTAGTATGTAATAATAATTAATGAATTAGTAATAATAATAATAATAATAATAATAATAATAATAATAATAATAATAATAATAATAATAATAATCTATTAGAAGACTAAATAGGAAAATGACAAAACTAAAAGAGTCAGTTTTATGCATTTTAAGTATGTAATAATAACTAATGAATTGGTAATAATGATGTAATTGTAAGTGTCACACCCAAACCGATGGCGGAAACATCGAGGCGGGACGAAAGAGTGTTGGTGCATAATGTTTATGTCTTAGTCTTATATCGAGTCTCTATAGTATAGAGCTGAATAGGCTAGGTGTATGAAGTATTTATGTAAAGTTGTAACAAGTTCGCCCATGACATGTCATGTTGAGACAAGTTTGGCAAGTTCGGGCGAACTTACATCCTCCATGAGCGAACTTGCATGTCTATAAATACCTAGCTTGTAATCCTCATTTGTAACTTTGGCATTTTGGAGGCGAAGCTCTGTCAGTTTGTACTCTTGACGTTTGATCAATGAAACTGATGATTAACTGATTATTTCTTATCTATTGGTAAACACGACGTAATATTTCCGCTATTATGGACGTTAGATATCAAATTTAGGTTCCTTAGCATCGAGGATCGGTCCTACAAGTGGTATCAGAGCTAGAACAGCCTATTTTGATAGTATCAAGACAAGAACACTTCTATTTCATCTCCATTCTTCTATTTTTCTTAACTTTTTTTTATCAAAAATGAAGAATTCACGGTCAAAATCTTTTCAATTTTGAATATATCATGTAAAATACAACAAAGATAAAGCCTTAAAAGATCGGAGACCAAATTCAACCGAATTGATGTCAAAATTTTGAAAAAACCATGTCTTCCAAAACTTGTCCATCGAACTTGTTTAACCAAGTTCGACCGAACTTGTGCTAAAAAATCACTTTTCAAGTGAGTTTTTGCCAAGTTCGCCCGAACTTGAGTTGTTTTTGAGGAAAATTCTGTCAAGTCCGCTCGAAGTTAACCAATTTTCATTGATTTTATATCAAGTTCGACCGAACTTGATTAATATCAAGGAAATTCAAGTTAAGTTCGCTCGAACTTACAAGATCATAATCAATCTTATATAGCAAGTTCGATCGAAGTTGTGACATCCCGGTTTTTCAGATATCTTAAACGCACTACTTCACGATTATTTGTTCCTACGTTAATTTGGTTCGGAGACTTAAATTGCACGTTCGAAAGAATTACGATAATTTCGTGTACTTGTCAAATAAATTATGTGCTACGTATTAAACGTTTATAAGTTGGTGCGTTATTATGCGATATCCGATTTCGTGTTTTATTTTAGTTATAAAACATAGATGTAGTAAATAGATAAATGACTCGGATCGAGCCGCGACACGAGCCAACTTCACTTCCTTGCGACTCAAGTAGTTAATCTAAACTTGAGGACCAAGTGCTAGACCCAAACCAACCCACCCGAACCCCTTTGCGGTCGCGAGCTACCCAAACCGTAAACCCCTCCCTCTTCTCCTTACTCTTGCGCTATATATACACACACATGCATGAGCTTGCTTCACAAAAACAAAACACAAAACCCTAGTTGAGAAAACAGCCGACGGCAGCCGATCCTTTATCTTCTCGATCGCAAACAGCTTGTTACACTCCTCTTGAATCACGACAGCCCTCCCCTCACCATTCTTCTTCTTCTCGGTCGCAAGTTCTCGCCAACATCCGAATCTGTCCCATCTAGTTCTCGGCTCTTGTCCAAGTCTCGGCTCATTGACCTTGTTATTAAAGGTTAGGATTATCATTGTTTGCAAGATCATATTCGGATTTATATGTTTGAATGTAGTGTTATGTTGTTAATCGGCTGATTTATCATAGTTTGCATGTGTGTTGTTTTCGGAAATCATCGTTTGCAAGTGTGTTGTTTTCGGATTGATAAAAACTATAGGTTATGATTAGGGTTGCATGGGTATAATATACATGATAGTATATGATTGGAAATTCTGTTCTTGACCGCATATGTTCAATGTATCGAGGGTTTAAGCGAGTAAGATTGTGATAAAGTGCTGAATCAGAATGCTGAATGGTGGTTACAGCCAACTTCAACTGGCTGTAACTTGGTTATTATTTATCGAAAAACGGATTTTCTGAAGTCTAAAACGTAGAGTTTTGAAAAACGATTCTAATGGCGCTGGATTCATATTTTCTGAAGTCGTTTGATATTTTTAAGCAGCCAATTAAGTTCAGTAACTAAAGCTGTGAAAATCCTGAAAATTTGTTAGTTGTTTATCAAGTCGGATCTAGTAATCGGTAGGGAGTCGAATCAGGAAATTTGTACAGCAACTAGAAATGGAAATTTCCGGGGAACTCCCATTGGAATTTTGTTAATTGGACGAACGGTGATTTTTAAATGAATTCTTCCGTGGACTGCAGTCAGAAAGCGACGAATCTGACTGCAGCCTAGTATATTAATATTTACGAATAATTGGTAAAGTGTTAGGACTTGAAAAATTTAAAATTCTACAGTATAGTTTTCACCTTCTGTAAAATAATTGGAATTTTTGGAATGTTGGAACTATTTTATAAAAATCTTTGAAAACAGCCTAATTATGAGTATATGAGCTGAAACTTGATAACTTGCGAATGTATGTATCAAAGTGTTGTATAAATTGATTTTGTGTACATGATAAATTGTTTTGATCACTATGTTCATATGAGGATACTTGCATGCATGTTTGGGTGATAGGAATTGTGATTGTGTGTACTGCTTTGTGCGTTAATTATGTGTAGGATTTGTATTGGTGTGTTCACACACTAACTTGAAATCAATTGACTTGTTAGGACGCAATTAGCGGTCCCATCATTTCAACTTCTGTCTTACACTAACCGAGCAACTAAAGGTGAGTTCACGGCCCCTAACTTTATCCGGTTTTAAACAACAGGGGGAGAAACATGTATACACTCTACAACTCTATCTCTTTACGTTATGCGAAATTAATGGCACTTAACTATTCGGTAACTAAGTTAATGTTAATGTACGTTATGGTCACTAAGCAGCTATATCACACAAGTCCTCGACAATCTCTCGGATCGTTAGTATTGGGTTTAAATAGCGGGGAAATTATAAGTAGTACTACTGGGCCCGACAAGCCCCATCCGAGCTAGTCGCGCTAGCCGACCGGGTATGGTCAACGGGTGAATAATTTGGCCTAACTTCGCCATGGTCAGTGATAGGCCTGGCAACACGGAGGCACAACAATCAGCTTCGATCGCGAACACTTACGTGACATAACTTTAGGCTAGCTACCTATATATATTAACATTGAACTTAATTACGAATCAACAATATTATCCCGGGTTAGGGATAATGGAACCAACAACGTTATTATTCCAGGTTAGGAATAATGGGACATCATTATTATTCCGGGTAAGGAATAATGGAACTATCAGTATTATTCCGGGTAAGGAATAATGGAACTATCAGTATTATTCCGGGTTTGGAATAATGGAACTATCAGTATTATTCCGGGTTGGGAATAATGGAACTAAACCGTTATCCCGGGTTAGGGATAACGGGGGAAACAAACTTATAACCGAACAAACGAATTTATGAAAACCTGTGAACTCACTCATCTTTAATGTTGACACTTGTTTCTTTACATGTTTCTCAGGACGCTAGGAGCTCTAGGTGCACTCACTTGCATTGATCAAGACACCTTTTATCGAGTCTCATTTACAAACATTGTTTTGGGTTTTTCATTTGTTTTGGCGTTTGTGTTGGCGCCCGTTTCTCTACTTATTTTTATGCTTCCGCTCAACCATAAAAACTAATGCTTCCGCTAGACATTGGAAACTAACTAAGACAATATAAAATCTACAATGAATGGTTAAACAAATGATTTTGGAAAACGTATTATCAAATCATATAGAGTCGTTCGACGTACTAGTGTCTCAGATTCTGGTTTGTTCACACGCCTCGCGGTAAAACTCCGCAAGTGGAAATTTAGGGTGTGACAGAAGTTCAAGGAAGATTTTTCAAAAAAAAAAATCACAAGTTCGACCGAACTTGTGATTAAAAATCATAATTCTTCATTTGCAACTACAAGTTCGGCCGAACTTGTAGTAGACCTAATTGTTTTCAAAGTTTTTGAGTATTTTCAGCGTACACGTATCGTTATTCACAATGGATAATATTCAAAGAGCTTTTATGTCCGGAGCTAGTTCGTCAAATGCCATCATGATCCATCAAGTCGATCTTGATAATGAAATGGGCACGACTGTTAAACCGCCCAAGCTAATGAGCATGGACGAGTATGAAGCATGGAAAGAGAAATTTACATATTGGGTTCAAGCCATGCACTTTGCAGGCTGGGTGTCGATTGAAAGAGGTTACACTGTTCCGGTGGATGAACATCAGCAAGTTCTTGAAAAGTACAATTACTCGACGGTATAGAAAGAAGAATACATTGCTGAGAAAAAGATGATCAGTCTTATCCAACAATCTGTCAAAGAAGATATTCTCGTCTTGCTACCAGAATACACAACAACAAGAGATCTTTGGCTCTCACTTCAAAAGAAGTATCAAGGAAGCGTGAGATGATCAAGATCAAGAAAGCGCTCATTATGAAAGAGTTTGATATCTTCAACATGCTGAAGGGTGAGACCATGAAGCAGATGATTGAACATTTCTGTCATCTTAAAGTCCAAATGTGAAGACACGGTCTCGAGAAGACGGAACAAGAGTACATCGACAAGCTTGCAGATGCTCTACCAGATGGAGAGTGGACTACTTATCTAATGGTTCTGAAGGAAAGCGATAAATGGGAATTCTTCAAGCTGTCAACATTTATCGATAAACTCGAAGGCCATGAAATGGAACTCTTGAAGATTGCAAAGTCAAAGAACGCTAATGTTGTTCAAGACGTTGGGTTGTACTACAAGAGTGGAATGAAAGATAACATTTCAAGTCCAAAGATTCAGACAGCATTCAATATGAGTTTAAATTCTTCGAACAATTCGCAACAGAATCAGAATCAGTCATATCCTCAATATGATCAAAGTCCACAATCTTCATTCTCAAGTACTGGTTCAAATTCATCTTATCAAAGTCAAGCAAATCAGAATCAACAAACAAATTCTGATTCGAATGTATACAAGTGCAACATCACAGTGAATTTGAACAATGTTGTTTCGGAACAAGTTGCTAAACAGCATATGTCGCTTCTTGCCACTGTTCTGGAGTCATACGAAAGTCTTGTAGCCGGAAAAATTGGAAATCCCGAAATGACGGCAGAAGATTATGACCAAGTGGATGAAGAAGAACTCGAGCTCATGGATATAAAGTGGTGTTTAGCATCTATCATTCAAAGAGTCACAAAGTTCGTTGCTCTCACTGGCCGAGATATCGGAAACTCAAGCAACAAACGTGGTTTTGACAAGACGAAAGTGACGTGCTTCAGATGTCGCCAAAAGGGACATTTTAAGAGAGAGTGTAAAAATCCTGAAGCAACGGGAAATCAAAGTCCATTCGGAGGAGGCAACAAGTATTACAAGAAGTCACTTCAGTACAAGCCTTTCCCGAAGAAGACTCAGGTTGAAATTCAAGAGAAACCAAATAGCAATAACACTGAAAAAGCTATGGTTGCATCAAACGAAGATGACGGTTTCGACTGGAATTCCTACATCGGTAAGAAGACCGGAGTTGCATTAATGGCTGAAATTGTTGAAGATACTTCTGCAGAAGAAGCAGCGGCTTTGGAGAATATTATGCTGGAAAAATATCTGCAACAACAACGTGAAGAAGAGGAGTATATCCACATGCAGAAGCAAGGAATTTTATCTCCTAATTTGTGTGATAATTTTGCAGGTCATTTTGATGGAAGTTCTCAGGAACAAGTTCCCGAGAAGAAATCAACTGATGAAGTAGTCATTGGTGTTACTCAAGAAGTGAATGCCGAAAACCTCAAGGACATTGCCGATAAAGCATTGATGGCAAATCTAACCAAGGTAGGTCTAGAGGTAAATGAAGTTGTCAAAGTACAAGCTGTAGAGGTTGAGAAACCTTGTACAAAATGTACCGAACCATGTTCTGAGTTTGCCGAAAAATCAAAGATCATCGCTGAAAACAATGTGCATAATGAACTTTTAAAATACGATTATCGCACAATGAAGGAAACGTATGATAAAATGAAAAATGATTATGGAAAGCTTGATAGAAATAACATCGAACAATATGATACAATAAGGATGTTAAAAGGAACAGTAATGGATAAGCAAAAAGCGATTAATATCTATATTAACACCATTGCTAAAACTAAGCAACAACTCCAGGACATGACAACTGAAACAGAGCGTGTTCAACAACTTTTGAGAAGTTACACCTGTAACGCATATGTCATTGATCACATCCTTCCGACAATTCCATCGGAAGAGAAACCTAAAAAGAAAATTGGTAAAGAATACAGTAATGTTCCTCCACCCCTATGCGAGAAGTATTGTCGCAAATCCGCTGATGGGATGGATAAGGCACTCAATATTGAGTTGTTATCTGAAAAGAAAACTGAGTTGCCAGAGAACATTGATGTAATCTATACTAAAACAGATGATGACAATGTTGTGGTTAAAAAGGTTGTTGAAAATTTTTGAACGATTCTGATGAAGGCAACTTTAAAAGCGCTGACTCGAGCTCAAAGAATTCTGATTCACAGTCCGAAGATGACGATACATCATCGGAGAATGATCTATGTGATGATCCTAATGTTGTCATGTACAAGATTAAGGAATCTGATAGATTATACTTGATGACAGTTTTCCGATTCAGAACGTGAAGGAAGAATTGTTAGACAAATTCTTTAAACTCGTGGAAGTCACATCAGATGATCTGGAGATCAATGAAAAGAAATTCTATTCCAAATCTAAAAGAAATAACTACCGAAGGAATGGTGGTGATCATCCGGAAAACCGGAGAGCTGGGTTGGGTTTAGAGGAATCAGATGAACCTAAAAAGAAAACGTCACCATTTCATGAATACAAAAATAAAAACATGAATTTTGTATATGGGACGAACATGGTTCATGAGGAAAGTTTGATCGGGAAACAATCAAACGATGAATTCAAGAAACAAAAAGAACTTCGAGATAAAGCCAAGATTGCAAGTGGTGCCAAAATAAGTGGTGTAAAACCCACAAAAGGACATCCACATGATTCTCGGACTTGTTTCAAGTGCAACGAAATTGGTCATATTGCACGTTACTGTCCGAAATCAAAGCTGGCTTATCTTCGAAGGAAAGAAAGTTCAAATGTTGTGAAACCGAAGCAACCAGTGTTTGTAAAACCTGTAAAGATTTTGAAAAGAAATGAATTAAAAGCTGAAGTCAAACCTAAGTTTGAAAATTCAATTTTTGAAAAAGGTGAAACTTCAAAGGCTAATGAAAACAATTTTTACATCAAGAAGGCTAACATAAAATCTCAAGCCTGGATTGCAAAGAAACGGTCAACAACATCTGAGATCACTAAGTCTGAGCTTGTTAAGACTAGTGATAGCATGAAAGAATCAAAATCTGAAATCATAATTGAAACCACATCTGAATATGTCAAAACTACAAGTGGTAACAATTCAAAAGATAAAAAGACAGTAAAGTTTTCAAACATAAACATCATAGAAAATCCAGATGATGAATATGAATTTGATTATGCAGATGAGTGTGGATTTGATTACGCTGATCAGTGTGAGTTTGATTTTGATGATGGTTATCCAATTCAACCCAAGACCAAAAAGGCTTGGGTATCGCTTTTTAAATAGATTGTTGAAATGTGCAGGGGCTCCAGAGATCCGTACTTTCTAAGTGGATTTTGGATAGTGGAGCGTCTAGGCATATGACGGGAATGAAAGCATTGATATTCGACATAAAAGCTATCAATGGTGGATATGTTGGATTTGCGGGTAACAAGGGTGGAAGGATAGTCACCGAGGGAAAACTCTCCAATGGCGTCGTTTCATTCGATTGCGTGAATTATATTGCAGAGTTGGAAAATAATCTTCTGAGCATATCGCAGATTTGTGACAAGAAGTTCATGGTGCATTTCAACGACAAAGAGTGTATTATCTTGAAGCTGGGATTTAAAATACCAGATGAGTGGATAATGATGCGAGCACCACGTGAGAATGATTTATATGTTCTTGATATGGGCGTCGCTACCACTTCATCAAAATCAGCACAATGTTTTGTGACAAAGGCTACTGAAAAGGATTCTATTCTTTGGCATCGTAAGATGGGGTATATTCATTTGCGAAAAATGAATTACTTGGTTCGTATGATCTTGTAGACGGTGTAAATCTTTAGAGCTTTCATATGTCTGATCACTGCTTAGAATGTAAAAAGGGAAAGCAGATCAAGAAATCTCATCCGAAGAAAATTCTAAACTCAATCAAGTTACCATTAGAACGTCTCCACATGGATTTATTTGGACCTGTAAATGTTCGAAGCGTCTCAGGAGACTTATATTGTTTGGTTGTGACATATGACTATTCGAGATATTCGTGGGTATTCTTTCAGGAATCAAAAGACGAAACGTTCGAGAACTTGGTTATTATATTCAAGAAACTTAAGAACCTTTATCATCTGCTAGTCAGACGCATTAGAAGTGACAACTGCACAGAGTTTAAGAATAACAAAATGAAGGAATTCTGCAACGTAAAAGGGATTTTGCACGAGTTTAGTGCTCCCTATACTCCACAGCAAAACGGAGTAGCTGAACGGAAAAACAGAACTTTGATTGAAACTGCGAGAACCATGCTTGCAGATTCTAAACTTCCAATCAGCTTCTGGAGTGAAGCGGTTGCTACGGCTTGCTACACGCTAAACAGAGTTCTCACTGTCAAACCAACAAAGAAAACATGTTTCGAGATGATAAACCGACGGAAGCCAAATTTGAAATTCTTAGAACCATTTGGTGCGCCATGCACTGTAATAGACCAAGATGGCAAATTCGGGGCCAAATCTCTTGAGGGTTTCTTTGTCGGATATGCGAGTCCGTTAAGAAGAGTATATGTTCCTTCATTGAGAAAGGTTATTGAAGCACAGCACGTGGATTGTTTCAACTATACGGATCCTATTCAAAGGAGAGGTGACGTGTGGTTGTTTAACTATCAAGACCTTTGGAAGTCATTCGACTTGCCGGAAGAACCGTCTACTATCTTCACCAGTCAGCGAATCAAGAACAAATCATTAGACCAATTTTGGTTAATCAACCAAAGTTGGATTCATCATCTTCCATAGCAGGTCCAAGCAATAGCAGTAGTGTTCAAGTTGAAAATACTTCTGAAAATGAAGTAACACCTGCTACACCTCTAGTGAATGCTTCTAATGAACCAGAAAACACAACAGTGCCCAGTACGCCTCAGAATCATAATTCGGATTCAGATGAAGCACCGACATTTGATGCTGATAATGAAACTTCATCGGATGAAGAAGTTGAGGAGATTTCTAACCTGTTGAATCAATCTGCTAGTCCGAGAAATCAGAACGAAGCTTCAACAAGTACTCCTATTGTTGATGTGAATAGTGATCTGATTGTTTCAAATCAGCAAAGTTCAGTTGATGTTCCAACAGAAGAAATGCCGCGATCATATTCGTACCATCCTTCGACGAATATTATAGGAGAACTACAAACTGGTGTGTGTACACGAAACCAAATCAACAGAGCACTTAGTTGTTTCTACACCCGAGTTGCACCAACTTAGCATTACTGCTACTACTCATGTTTCATTTCTCAAATAGAGCCAAAGACAGTTAATGAGGCTCTGGCAGACGAGAATTGGGTGATAGCAATACAAGAGGAACTTTTACAGTTCGAGAAGTTGGGTGTTTGGAAGCTTGTAGACTTGCCACCGAAGCAGAAAGCTGTTGATTCAAAGTGGGTCTTCATGTGTAAAAGAGACGATCGGGGGTTAAAGTAAGAAACAAAGCTCGACTGGTTGTCAAGGGATTCCACCAGTAGGAAGGTATAGATTATACGCACCAGTTGCGCGATTAGAGTCTATCCGCATTTTCCTAGCGTTCGCAGCTTGAAAAGGATTTAAGGTGTACCAGTTGGATGTAAAATCTGCATTTCTCTACGGTAAACTTCGTGAACAAGTGTATGTCGGCCAACCACCGGGGTTTGTCGATCCACTGAACAAGAATAAAGCATATCTCCTGGATAAAGCCTTGTACGGTTTACACCAAGCCCTGAGAGCTTGGTACGAGACGTTATCGCAACATCTCGTAAGAAATGGTTTTACACGAGGCACAGTGGACAACACTTTGTTTACCAGAGAAGTTGGATCGCATCTGATAATAGTACAAATCTATGTGGATGATATCATTTTCGGTTCTACGGATGACAGTCTGTGCAAAGAGTTTGAAAAAATCATGAAGAAGAAATTTGAAATGTCCTCGATGGGAGAAATGAAGTTCTTCTTAGGTCTTCAAGTGGATCAGCTTCCAGACAGGATATTCATTCATCAGACTAAGTCTGTTCATGACATTCTCAAAAAGTTTGAAATGGATTCTTCGAACCGCTTTCGACACCGTTGGCACTGAACCATGGGATTTGCGTAGACGAGACGGGAACGAAAGTTGATGAAACACTGTATCGATCGATGATAGGTTCATTGATGTATCTAACGGCATCGCGCCCAGACATCATGTATCCTACTTGCTTATGTGCGAGATATCAGTCAAGTCCTCGAATGTCACACTTGTAGATAGTCAAGCGAATCTTCCGTTATTTGAAAGGTTGCCCAAGCACCGGCCTGTGGTACCCCAAGAACGACAATTTTGATCTCACTGGATACGCTGACTCGGACTTCGGAGTGGACAAACTGAACTCGAAATCTACAACTGCAGGATGCCAGTTCTTTGGCACACGTTTGGTAACGTGGCAGTGTAAGAAACAGACCACGGTCTCTCTCTCAACCTATGAAGCGGAATACATTTCTGCTTCCAGTGGTTGCTCTCAAATCCTCTGGATTCAGCAACAGATGAGGGATTTGTCACACCCCGACCCGCAGCGGAATAAGAGTCGGGGCATAATTGGGTTATCACCAAAGCTCATGATGTTTACTAAAATGTTTCATATTTATTAAATTCAAATTAAAATTTAAATGTTCAAATCAAATCTATACAATTACAAGGAAATGAAACTAAGTAAAACAATCCCAAGCTTAAACTGATTTATTCTTTTAGGCCTTCCTATGTGTTTCTTGCCTCAACTAAGTAAAAACGAGTTTGGTTGAGGATGGGTTCAAATTCTAAAGACACAAAACTCTTATCCGCGCCAGTATCGAATAACATGGATGCATAACTACCATTGATGAGAAACGTACCGTTAACCACGTTGTTGTCAGCTCTAGCTTGGTTGGCATTGATGTTGAAAGCTCTTCCTCTAGCAGGTGGAGGAGCTTGGTTAGCTTGGTTTACCGGATTCGCTTGAGCTTGGGCATGGATGATGTTTACCAAACGGGGACATGTGTTCCTGAAGTGGTTTGGGTCTCCACAGTTGTAACAAGCTCGCATAGGTTGCAACATGGGGTAGTTGGGTTGGTAGTAAGGTTGAGCTATGTGTTGCGTGGGTGGTAGAAGTAAAGGTTGTTGGGCTTGACCCATTATCTGATGGTGGGTTTGGGTTGAGGGTTGATTACGGTTCATTCGCTGAAGCGTGCGACAAGTTTGAATAGTGTGACCCGCACGGCCACAGCTGGTGCAATGTTGGCAAGGAGTTTCGGGGAGGTGATGGTATTGACAACGGTTGCATTTTGGGTATGGGCCGGTGTATGACTTTTTGAACGGTGCAGCTGAGGGAGCAATTTGGGTAATTGGTGCGGCAGTGATAGGAGGGTTTGTGTGTGTGACGGGAAAATTTCTGCTGTTTCGTTTCCTCTTACCAGCAAACTTCGAGGAGGAGATGGAATGGTTTGGAGTTTGGGCCTCAATGGGGGCTTTCTTTTTCTCATCCTTGAATTTGCCGTTTCGGATGCGATTCTCGGTAAGTTCGGTAGCTAGTTCCATTGCGGTTTCAAGTGTTGCAGGCGAAGTGCTTAGAACCGAGTCTTGAATTTTCGAGGGGAGGCCTCGAATGTAGTGTTCAACCAAGCGGTACACGGGGGTGAACAAATTAGGGATCATCTGATTCAGCTCGAGAAATCTTTTGTTGCAGGAAGTATGATCTCCTTCCTTTTGTTTTAACGAGTGGAATTCATCTTCCAACTTTTTGATTTCGCTTCTTGGACAGAAGCGTCTTGTCATGAGTTCCCTTAACTCTTCCCGTGTTAAGGCCATGGCATCTTCGACTCCTCTCTTACCCTTTTCTGTGTTCCACCAGGTAAGGGAAAACAGTCTCCCAGTTGCGTAACGTACCTTGCGATCCTCGGGACAATCGCAATTGAGGAAGGTGTTCCCCATTTCTTCAAACCAGTGGAGGAGAGCTGTAACACCTTCGGTCCCTTCATACTTTGGGGGATCGCAAGATTTGAAATGTTTGTAGGAGCACTTTTTGGAGGGAGGGTTGTCGACGCTCTGGTCTTCTTGATTGGAAGGGTTGATGGGATTCGCGGTGAGAGCTTGTTGGACTTGAATTACGATGTCAGGAAGCACTGCGGCCATTTGTTTTGCAATTTGGGTGGCCAAGCGTTCGTTTGATCTTCCTGACTTTCTACCTCCACGTAGTTGCCTAGCCGACATCTACAGGAACATACATAGGAAGATTGTGAGTTTATGAAGTTTTTAGGTGTCATGTGTCGATAAAAGAATAAAAAAAATAACATAATCATCAATAATGCAACTACATCCATAGGATGTCTTGGGTTTGCTCATGTTTGGGCCTCCAATGTCCCCCATACCATCGCCTGTATAGTCATGTGGGCCCCCATGACTATTGGCTTAGTAGGATTCACATTGGTGTTGGCGGTTTAACACTCGCATCACCCGAATGAAAACCATGAAATATGATTGCGAGATGTATGGTAGGAGGGTGTCCAGGTATAGACACAATGACAACTCAAAGTGGGGTTAGCTCACACGACGTTTGGTATAGCATGCTTTGGCCTAATAGGTCCTTCGTACTCTCATCGTTAGTCCCCAGGTAGGCAAACTGGTCCTTTATTTTGGATTTATATGAATGCCAAGCCTAGACAGGACATTCCGACTACCGGTACTCGTATCATTCCAGTTACTACATGCCCGTCATGGGAACTCACTTTGATGTGATTTGAAAAGTACAAAAATCGTTGCAAAAATCATGGGAATTGTGAGGTGTGTGCTCTCATGGATATGATATGTTGTGAGGATATGATTCATGATGAGCATTGTATAATAATATGTACTTATGAACATGCTTGCATAACAATGAATGTAATAATAAACATAAAGCATATAAACATCATGAATTTTTGTATGTAACGCATAAACAATTTAAAAATTCTAATCAACTATAGTATAGGCTCTAAGGGTCTAATAACCTATCCTATATCCCTATAGTCATGGCTCTGATACCAATCTGTCACACCCCGACCCGCAACGGAATAAGAGTCGGGGCATATTGGGTTATCACCAAAGCTCATGATGTTTACTAAAATGTTTCATATTTATTAAATTCAAATTACAACTTAAATGTTCAAATCAAATCTATACAATTACAAGGAAATGAAACTAAGTAAAACAATCCCAAGCTTAAACTGATTTATTCTTCTAGGCCTTCCTATGTGTTTCTTGTCTCAACTGGATCACCTGTATCATGTGTAAAAACGGGGGATATTTTGGGTCAACAAAAGTTGGCGAGTGAACCTTGATAAAACATTGTTATTAATTTTCTTGTTGTGTTTAATATTGAAAAGTTGTGCAATAATCACATGTGAGCAAACACATGTATATAACAGAACACAAACCACATTGGATGAGTAAATGACATAAATGATGATGTATTTGAGATCAAGGCTCAATCAAACGGAGCCGATCGAATGACATGAATGATGATGTATGTGAGATCAAGGCTCAATCAAACGGAGCCGATCGAATGAGGCACCTGATACTCAACCCGTATCCCACGGGGAGCTGATGGGCCTAATGAAATGCATGTACTGAAAATGATAACTTCAATCTAAACATAATTCACACAACAACTGATACATACACATTTGATCACGGATATGATGGATGCACAAGTGTTTAAATATAATAAGGAATTAAACGACACATGATACACCCCAAAATGTGATTAAAACGGGGAATTTGTAGAGATTCACTCACATTGGGTGCGTTCTTTGATGACGTTGGATGCGCACGAGTTTTGGGATTTGATCGACGAGGAAAACTAACCTAAAATAATAACGAAATGGTTCGGTAAATAAATGGATTTTATTTTGAGATTAATACTTTTAATTCATAATCTTAATAGGATTTTTAGGTTTATTTTTGTGAGTGTAAGGACATTTTCTAACTTTAAAAATATTATTTTTAAATATTTTTAAATAATTTTCTGATTAAATAAATAAAATAAATAAATAAAAAATGTTGACTTTTTGACTCTGACCGTCGACCGTTGACCGTTGACCGGTCGGATTGTTTTAATTATGTGCGCTGAGTGAGGTTCGAACCCGGGACCTCTCGTACGCGTGCACGCAGCTCTACCAACTGAGCTACGTGTCTAACCCGAAATATTCTCTGTTTTAATTATATTTATACACTAATTAAGTTCAAATTTATTTGGTTTTTATTAAAAGGATTTATATGGCCGAACCGGTTGCAGGGACCCGAAGTCGAACTCGGGTCCTTCGGTTCGTATGCGCACAGCCCAACCAGTTGGGCTGTGTGTCTAATCTGTTTAACTCACGGATTTTATTACTCTTATAAACATACTGTGACTTGTTATGATTCAGTTCTAAAAATATTGGTTTTATTTCTGAAAGTCGGTACGTTGTGCGATTCGAACTCGTGACGTGTGTGTTGTTTGCGCACACAGTCCACCGCTGGACTGTGTGTCTAACCCGTTTGAATATATGATTTTATTTATACTTATATTCATTCTCGACTTCATCTTCTTCGTTTACAAAAACTAAGATCAATGAGATCCGACTGCTTTGTTTAATTCGCTTATCAACACTTATAATTGGTTGGAATGTAATAGTTAACGAGATTAAAGAACAGAATGTACCAAAACAGTGCGTTTACTTCAGATTTCCGGCAGGAGTCGTCGGCTCTGATTTGTGACTCTCGGCTGAGTGAAATGTTTGACAGTTTAGTTTCTTGTGTTATGAAATTAAGTTACTGAGTAAGAGATATCAAGAGTTTTTAGATGATTATACCGATCGACAGTGAGACTTTGATGTTTCAGTGAAATTCCGGCGAGTGTGGGATTTCCCGGCAGCGTAGTCTGGGACAGATTCTGGTTGAAGGATTGAAGTTAATATATGTCTAATAATGGATTACAAACAAAAGAGTCAAGAATTTTACCGATTTGAAGTAAGTCTCAGTTTTCCGGTGAAAGTCCGGCGACTGTAAAATATCTCCGGTGACGTGTTTTGAGATGAATTAAGCTTAGGAAACGATCGTGGTTCTGAGCGAAAAGATTCTCAGAGTGTTCAAGAGGGTATTTATAGTGAAAACAGGCTGAATTGAGTCAAGGTCCGCGAGTTAAGATTTCCGTCGGTTATGACGGAAATTGATTGCCGGCAACGGTTATAATCGACGTCGACATCAATTTGAGCGTTTTAGTCAAGACTGATTTGGCCAAAATCGCGCTTGCCGGATTTTCCGGTGATTGCGATTTCTGAGCGCGCGGTGATTCTCTGGTTTGAATCGGGTTTACTTTAAGTTTTATTATTTTTTGTATTATTCCAAAGTAAAGTGTGTGGCGGAGTGGTGTGTTGTGTGTTTGTTGGAGCGGCTGACCCGGGTTCGAAACCCGGCAGCCCTATTTATTTTTTATTCACTTATTTTTTATTATTTATTAATTATGGTTTAAAATTCTAACAATGTTTATTAGTTATGTATTGTTTAAAATTAATATGAACATTAAATACGCAACGAAAAATTATAACTGAATATTTGATTAATAAACGAAGCGGGTTTGGAAAACTCGTTTTTCGACGAATGTTACAGGATTATGGTATGCAGTTTCTTGATACGCCTTTATTTGTAGATAACAAAGCAGCCATCGATATAACTAAAAATTCGCTTCATCACTCACGTACAAAACACATTGAAATTCGATACCATTTCATTCGTGATTGTTACGAAAAGAAATTGGTTCGAATAGAAAAAATCCACACCGACGAACAAAGGGCTGATTTTTATACCAAAGCATTTCCATTAACAAGATCTAAATATCTAATGCGGCTTAACGGTATTAAAAATTTGCTTACAGGTGCGGAAGCTGAGGTTGAATACGGATCGGACGACGAATTCACGTAATCCGCATTGGTTTGTATGATTTGTAAATATCTTTCTATTTTAGTATTTCTTAAAAATCCAAAATCAAAAAATATGTTTTTGATTTTAGGGGGAGAAATATTTGGGAAAATACAAAAACATATGAAAAATTCAAAAATTCAAAAAGTACAAAAACATTGAAAAAGACAAAAAGAATTTCGAGTCACAAAAAGGAAATGATAATCACAGTATGCTAAAGAAATGGAAAGTTTAAAAGTAATAAATGAGTCTTACTGTGGATGTGTCGATAGGCTTAACACGTTCAGTAACTGTTTTGGAGATATAAACTAAATTTAGCAACTACTTATTCTTGTGGATTAACACATCTTGGATATATGGACTTAGTACTCCGAAATTTCGTTTGAGTGCCTGATTCTGAGATACGAGGTCTTTATAGATAGTTGAGATCTGGGGTATTATACAAGTTCTTCTGACTTTGTGGAAGCAATGGCCTAGAACTTCTATAATACTTTCACCAAAAATCCCCAAACTGCATGCAATATTGAAAAGAATCGAAAGATCTAATCATTTGCAGTGCTAAAAAGATTCCTTAAGTGGAACACACCTTAAAGACGAGCCTTCATCTCTTTGTCTGTGCGGTAGTACTAACCTGAGCTCTCAAGGTCTCGCATTACCCTGATACAGATATCAGTTACGCTATATTCACTTGTAAGATGAAATCTAGGGAATCTTGATACGGGAGTATATTCAAGAAGTGGGAACCGCAGATAAGTCAAGTTTCATAAATCTTACCTTAACATATCTTGAAAAAGTTGAGAAACGTGGTAAAGCTTAAGTGGACAAACATATCGACAATCTAGGTACATAAGTTTAAAGCTTAAAGTCATCTAAAGGTCAACGGTACTGGTGATATGTCTCAATTAACTGATATGATCCTTTAGACACGAATTCACAAAAATATGTTTGTAAATATGTTTGTACATAGTTTACATTGTCCTGTACATAGTTATCAGCTTTACAGATTAAACCCAAAAAGATTTTTAGTGTGTTTTAGCATAAACTTACAAAAAATTCAAAAAGATTTTATTTCTACATTGTTTTCAGCAAACCAATGTTGGGGAACGAGTCTTCGACGTCTGGTAAGATGCTAGAACTGGTGGGAATCTCATTGACAACGGGCTGGGAGCTAATCTGTAAAATCTGAAAAGTCAAAACGATAAAAGTTCATTAATTTGAAACTTTGATTTTGAAAATATCAATAGTTTGTTTGTAACGGGTCAAACCGGGGTCATTAACTTGGGCTCGGCAGACAAATCGGTTAACCAAGGTCATTAAATTGGACTTGGTCAACTGAGTGGATTTTCATAACTGGTAAAAAGTTGGAAAGTTCAGGGGTTAAAATGAAAATTTTGAAAAAATTTTGAATTTAGGGTTTGGCAAGTTCAGCCGAACTTGCTAAACAAAATCTTGTTTAACATCTAAGCAAGTTCGACCGAACTTGCAGACGGCTGCTTATCGTTATCTACTAAGTTCGCCCAGACTTCTGTTGGGCCCTTCAAGTTGGGCTTAGCAAGTTCGCCTGAACATGACATGGTATAAATACCATTCAAGTTCGGTCGAACTCATTCAACAGCAAACAAATCCTCTGAAGCGAACTTAAGAACTCTGAGAGAATTTGAGTGAAATTGGCAAAATCATAACGTTACGCTGCCCAAATTTGGTTGTTCTTGGTGATTTGCACACCATCTACAATGGCCGAGGTATAAGACCGTTGTTTGAACCGTGAAATGAATCATAACCGAACCTAATGGATCTGAAACTTTAAATCTGATAGACTTAAGAGTTTCATGAACGAATTAATCTTAAAATTGAAATAAACAAAGTAAATCGACCGTGAAAACTTGGTTAATTTGATTGAAATGGTCGTTGTTGTGTTGATCAGGTTTGGTATTGAAGGAGATGAGAAGTTCGGCCGAACTTGTTATCAAGTTCGACCGGACTTGTTAACAAAACTGAATAAAGCGAACCTAATGCATGTTCACCCGAACTTGGGTTTTTGGAAATCTGATTAGTGTTTAGAGTATGAGTTCGCCCAAACTTATACTTGTATAAAGAACATGTTGTTAAGGCATGTTCGGGCGAACTTGAACAAAACATAATGTTTAACACATAGTTCACCCGAACTTGATAAAAGTATTAGAAAAATTTTGTGATTTTTCTCGATAAGCGTGCTAATTGTTTTACGTTGTTTTTCAGGCTCAAGCTCCAGCACGTGCAATCTCGATAGAGTTTTCTAAGACTCACAACACGTGTATTACGCTCGACAAGACGATCTATCCATCTTTAAAGGAATACGATAGTATCTTAAAGTTTTTGGAGGAAAGCCCTATTCACAGAGCTATCACGGAACGCACAGTATCATACAGATCTCATATTTTCCATTTCTGGATGAATGCTAGTCTTAGTGATGATCAGAAGACGATTAATTCATCACTGCAAGTTGGAAATGAAGTTAAGAAGATTTCTGTAACTGAAGATGATATTCGAAGGATTCTGCAATTCAACGACAACGAAGATGATCCAATATTCCTCGACGAGAAAGTGGTTAGAGGTTGTTTCTTTCGTATGGGCTATAAGGGAAGCGTGAACAAGCCAACGTTGAAGAAAGTGGAAGTGCCAAATCCCTACAAACTCCTTATGCACGCTATTATTCACACATTTAGTCATCGCAAGGCGGGATTAGACGACGTGCAAGATTATCTAGCTTGTATGGCAACGGCACTGATTCTGAAAAATCCGTTCAACTATTCGAAGCTGGTATTTACATACATGTCGAAAAACATGGAGGATTGAGGCTCTGTCTATCCAAGATTCGTGCAGATGTTGATTGATGAGAAGTTCACGAATATAGCACGGGATCCGAATGATGTGCTTTATCTAGTTCATCTCGATGAAACGACTGTGAAAAAGTTAATCAAGTTTCAGAAACAAGCATCGGCTCCTATTGCAAAGCCAGTTTTCGGGGCAATCAAAGATTCGAACTACATTGCGCCGCCTGAAAACAAATGGAGAAAAGACGGCAGTGATGATGAGAAAGAGCTTAATGCTAAAAAGGATGGTTCAAAGACTTCAAGCCGAAAGGAGAAGTGAATGGTTCTTAAAGTCCGAGGTTGAAAAGCCGAAAAAGAAACGAGCTGCAGGAAAATTGAAACAATGCTCATAGACGAAGATGAACCTGAGAATGTTCAAGTCGAAGGCAGGTTCTAGTGCAGCTGTAGTTGTTGAAAGTCAAGAGACTGAGAAAACAACACAAGATGATGTTATATCTGCTACTTCTGAACATGATGATGAATCTGACGAAGAACCTATGAAAGAACCTGAAAAGACAGCAACAGAAAAAGAAAAAGAAATGGATGATGATTTCGATCCAAATCAAGAAAAAGAGTCTGATGAGGAAAGACCAAAGAAGAAAGTTAAACGTGTAAAGTCTGCAACTATTTCTTCAACAAAGACTACAGGGTCTCCTCAAACAAAGGGCAAGAAAAAGAAGAAAGCCCAAAAGGCAGTCAGCAAAAGATACAAAGGAATGGTGAGAAGCGCAGAAGTTACACAAGAGCCTTCTGGCGCACAGGAGAAAGGAGTTACACAAGAACCTCCTACACAAGAACCTCCTGTTGTTGATACAAGTGAAGCTAAACGTCCAGGAGTCACACAAGAACCTCCTGTGATAGTTCCATCTGAAGCTGAAAGGCCAGGAGCTACACAAGAACTTCCTGTGTCTAGTTTTGTGGAAGTACCTGTTATTCAATCACCTGTTGCTCCAACGACTTCAAATCTTGAAAGTTCTACTCCAAGAAAGTCAACACCAAAGGCTGCTACTCCAAAATCAACACCAAAATCTTCAGGGCCTAATATATTTGGTGATATGCATAGTGATCCGATTAGTCTGCAAGATCTAAACGATTTCTTTCCAGAGACTAATGTTGAACTTCTGGAAAAAACGTGTGAAGGTGTTAGAAGATAAAGTTGCTAAGAATGAGGAGGAGAAAGCTGAGTTGATTAATAAAATGAACCAAAGCGCAGTTGAAAAGGAAATACTGGATGACAAAGTGAAAGTATTAGAGAATGAACGTGAATATTTTAAAGCGTTGATCGAAAGTCTACAAGATGCAAATGAGAAGTTGCAGACATAAATTACAGAGTTAAAGTCAATCCAAGCTCTAAACGATAGAAGATTCACCAGATTGCAGAAAGTTTTATCTAACTCTCTGGGGATTGATTTCATCAAAGAATATGATCGTCTGGATCAACAAGAAGCCAAAGAAAGGTCTGAGAAAGAACTAGCAGTGAGTGGTAAAGGAAAAATGTTGAGGGTGAAGCCCCTAAATCTTCTGAAGCTGCTGAGAAATCTGTTGAAGATGTTTTTAAAGCTTCTGAGTCCGATATTCCAAAGGTTGACGAATCTGTCAAGCCTTCTGATCCTATAGTTGCTTCTGAAAAGGAGGATAAAGATGATGAGAAAAGGATTATTCGGAATATGAGGATTGGAATGTAGCTGACGATGATGATGATGACGATCAGGGTGGTGTTGGTATTAGAATCACTGAAGCCAAAATCTCAAGTGAATTTGATTTCTCTTCGCTTATGGATGATGAATCAAACAGAATGGATGATAAAAGTGAGGGGGAGTCAGGGCAGAAAGGGCCAACTGATGAGATTGATCTGTTGAATGTTGATAGATTCGCTAAGCCAGTTGCTGCTATACCCACGAAGCCTTTATTGTTAATGCTTGAACATAACATGGAGGAAGGCGAGTTTATACATAACTATACACAGGAAGATCTTGCAAAGTTAGTTGAAGTTGATGCTGCAGATCTAGAGTTTGATTTCGAAGAAGATGTGTTGAATGTTAACACTTTCGAGCCGAATGATTATCAGTATGTTAGAGGATTTGAGGCTGACGAGTATAATAGAGTGATTGTGGAAGATTGGTCTTCTGATGATGAAACAGACCAAACTGCGAAGCATGTCGGTCTTAATTCTGAAAGTTTTCCTACTTTCAAGGAGATGTACAAGCAGCTAGATGAAGACATGCTGAAAGAAAAGATTGAAGAATCTTTGCGTGAAGGAAAAGTACCAAAGCCAATGACTAAAGAAGAAATTGCTCAAGCGAAGAAGTCCTGGTTTAAAGAGATGCCTCGCGAACGTAAGTTTCGACGTCCTCTAGCATTCTTTACCAAAGATAAAGATGTTTCTTTGGGGATATCTTGAGTTGGGGTTGGTTTAAAGAACTTAACGTATATGCAATCAAAAGAGAATTTGGAGTGCAATACTTCAAGTATCTTTCTGATTTCAAGACATTACCGTATTGGGATGTGGAAGAGCTGGTGCAGACTGTGAATGTTACATACCACATGAAAGTGATTGATCAATTGTTGTGGAAATTGATCAAGTTTGAAGCGGTTAAAGGATTCAGATATTGGAAGCCATTCATTCCTGGTCGCAGAATCAAGACAAACAAAAAGACGGGTGGAAAAGACATCACATTGATAATGAAGGACCGAGAGCAATGAGAAACATGCCGTTGATACCGATTGAACAAGACTTCTATCCATTGTTCAAGTGGTGGCAGATAGATACATCGACTTGTGAAGCAGTTATTGTTTTAAAGTTTGAAGAACACTTGGATATTTCAAAAGAAAGAGTTGAGGTATTGGGATATCAGGTATGAGGGGGTTATGGAGAACAATTAGGGTTCTTGATCTAATGTGGTTGGTTAACTGCTCAAGAGAAGACATCAAAACCTTGTTCTACAACAAGATCGTATTTGAAGAACGTGAAAAGGTACAAGCGATGCAGTTTCAGAAAGTTGTTGATGTTTGTTATGCACACGAAGTTAATTCAGGAAAGATGTGGCAAACAAAGTGGAGAGATCTAGAAAGAGTAGAGTTTTTAAAAGAGGAGAAGCGTCTCGAAGCGATTCATGAGAGAACTAGGAAGGCAAGCATTAAAAGGTTTCAGCACATGAACAAAGTGCCTCCTACAGACTAGACGCCGGATCCTAAAGCAAGAACGACAAAAGAAGCCGTACAAGAACTTCTTCGGTCGTGTGCGTTAAAGTTTATATGAAGACAGAGTTTTGAAGACTGATACAAGACGAAGACTATATCTAAGGGGGAGTCTGTTGGTGCATAATATCTATGTCTTAGTCTTATATCTGTCTGTATAGTATAGAGCTGAATAGGCTAGCTGTATGAAATATTTATGTAAAGTTGTAACAAGTTCGCCCATGACATGTCATGTTGAGACAAGTTCGGCCGAACTTGCTAAGGCAAGTTCGGGCGAACTTACATCCTCCATGAGCGAACTTGCATGTCTATAAATACCTAGCTTGTAATCCTCATTTGTAACTTTGGCATTTTGGAGGCGAAGCTCTGTCAGTTTGTACTCTTGACGTTTGATCAATGAAACTGATGATTAACTGATTAATTCTTGTCTATGTAAATACGACGTAATATTTCTGCTATTATGGATGTTAGATATCAAATTTAGGTTCCTTAGCATCGAGGATCGGTCCTACAAAGAGATTGCTTATTGCTCATAATGCTAATTGCGACAATATTTAATTAAACCGCATTTCATTTCATAGGTAAAATTATTGAGTATAATACATGGAAATTTCAAATAAAACAATAATTAAGGCAAATTTGATACGACATTAATAAACCTAAACGTCTATGTGTGTATCAAGTCATCAACGCTTGTAACGCCACATATTCTCGTTTTTATTTAATTATGTAATTATTCGTTTATTATGTTATTAATCAATTATTCCTTTATTTAATTATTTATTCATTTATTTATCTATATTTATTCAATATTTATACATATTCAACATTTATTTAAATTCTTTAAATTAATTATTAGATAATAAATTTATTTATTTAAAATAAATAATCATTTACTCATTTATCTACTTCATTTATTTATTTAAATAAAGAAGGTTTACAATTTAACCTAGTTAAGTTTTTGGATTAACTTAGCACTTCATCTAACTAAGTTAGTAAAATGCAGGGACTGATTATGTATTTAACCAAACTATAACTGCAGGGTCTGTTCTTGTAATAAATGAAACTTGGAAAAAAAAAAAAAAAGAATAAAAACGGAGGAGGCCGGGATTCGAACCCGGGCCACTCATCAACAAACGCATGCTAAAACAGACGGGCTATGCCCTCATTCGCTGAATATCCGTCTTGTTTATAATTATCTACAGTTTTCGTTTAAAACGTAAATCCCTCCTTGCCGCCAACCGAATCCAGCAATCACCCCTCGGTCCTTCCTTTTTGATTACCTCTGATTTATCGGTGATTAAAAACACGGTTACGCATTTCCTTTTTCACCAAAACGACAATTTCCTTCAATTCATTAGATCAATCCCCAAGATTATTTCCATAACTTCCGAAGATCCGAACTCTATATAAACCCGACACCACATTTCGGTTCCACACACCTTAACGCAGTTACGACACCCGCACGTCACTTCTCACATCACGTTCTCTCTCTCTCTCTGATCGAAGTTCGCTGGAAAAACGAGTCCACCGGAGAAGACGATAATCGCCGGAGCCGCGTCAGATAATTCATCGGGGGTCTCGTCGCTCGTGACTAGGTATACACCCTTTGAACTCGTCTCTTGTCATTTCTTTTTACCTGAAAACTCCTTATAACAATCTCGTATATGCGTATATATACGTATAGCTACCTGCCTTTTTTTAAAAAAATGATGATGAAGATGATGAACTAATTAATGAATAAAATTTTTAAAAAACAAGAATTAACAATCAAACTAGGACTTGTCCCAGTGGTGTTGCGCGCTGTTCGTATAACGACAGACTCGGGTTCGATCCCCGGCTATACCGATTTTGTCGCTGCTGTTACGCCGCTTCTGTTGTTGATCTCTGTGTTGTCTAAGCCCTGTTGGGCCGACCGTAGTTGGGCAAAACTTTTTTATAACTGGGCCAGATCAGACCCTTGGGCCGGACTGATTTATAAACAAAATTTCATGAATGATAAGAATCAGTTATAATTTTATTATTAAGATTATTATTATTAATAAGATTATTATTATTATTATTAAGATTATTAGTTATCTTTGTTATTCTCATAAATTAACATTTTCATTCATTATATTTATTAACACTGTTATTATTATTAATATTATTATTATTCTTGATACCTTATTTACGTACAATTTACAAGTTTATTACGACACTTACCATTTCTCACTTAAACAAAAGCATCCGCAACTTGTTATCACACAATTAGAGTGTCCCTTAGATTAAACGATTAAACCATATTCGACTCAATAAACAATAACAAGTTTATCATCATTATTCTAGGTTAAACTCATCATCCTTATTCGTGCGATTCCAAGAAACTTATACGCAACCTAAGGTACTCGATCTCATTTTCGTTTTAAACACTTTGGGTGAAACATATATTCTGGGCCAGATCAGACCCTTGGGCCGGACTGATTTATAAACAAAATTTCATGAATGATAAGAATCAGTTATAATTTTATTATTAAGATTATTATTATTATTAATAAGATTGTTATTATTAAGATTATTATTATTAATAAGATTATTATTATTATTATTATTAAGATTATTAGTTATCTTTGTTATTCTCATAAATTAACATTTTCATTCATTATATTTATTAACGCTGTTATTATTATTAATATTATTATTATTCTTGATACCTTATTTACGTATAATTTACAAGTTTATTACGACACTTACCATTTCTCACTTAAACAAAAGCATCCGCAACTTGTTATCACACAATTAGAGTGTCCCTTAGATTAAACGATTAAACCATATTCGACTCAATAAACAATAACAAGTTTATCATCATTATTCTAGGTTAAACTCATCATCCTTATTCGTGCGATTCCAAGAAACTTATACGCAACCTAAGGTACTCGATCTCATTTTCGTTTTAAACACTTTGGGTGCAACATATATTCTATATAAAAACACGTGACAATTGAAACTTATTTATTCACACTCTACCCACATTTAAACATGAAACAACTTGATGCTTGTTAATCTCGTATGCTATGTAAACTTCTTATGTCTATATGAGCTCACCTTAACAATTATGGTACTATGCATATGCTATAGGGGTAACGCACCGCCCTTGAAACTTGGGGTATTGTTAAGTTAAACACATTAATCTCCCGTTAGACTTTGGGATAGGCAACATTAACGAGTTGGAAACTTGGGTTTTATCATATTGTGACATCGTTTAAGCATATTAGTGACTTGTATCATTTTATTCATGGTGGATTTGAGTATTGAAACTTTTATTCTATTATGCTATGTATCAAACTTGTATACTCGCTCAACATATTTTTGTTGATATATTTTAATACATGTTGCAGGTTGATAGTCAAGACATGAAGAAATCAAGTTAGGACAAGCTTTAGAAACGCATCTTAATAATCAATTGTTATGTTTGTTTTTATATGAAACATTGTATTTGAATCTTTAGTTATTTATGAAATGAAATTTAAACATATTGTCACCAATAGTGTTATGATGCTTTTGAGCGATTTGTTCGTCTCATCCCGATGTTTCCGCCATCGGTTGGGGTGTGACAACGCTACTCCAATTTCATAGCATATCTTCATCGTTCAATGCAAAAGCAAAGGCGAGTACACAAGTTTGGTGATACATAGCATAAGTATAACAGTACTCGAATCCACATGTTAATCGTTATGTAAGGTAAATGCTAATCATGCAACACTAGATCAAACCCCGAGTTTCCACAAGTATAATGAGCTTCCCTCGTCACAAAGGCAACGAGACTAAAAAGTATGAATAAGCTTACCGTAAGCCTGACGGGTGGTGTGCTACTTCTATAGCGCAATATATGTCAAGTTGGGCTAGCTAAGTTAATGATCAAGCATGTATAATTCTAGCATGTATCTAAGCATAACAAGTATTCATGTATTAATGGATTGAGCATGTAAAGCATAAGTTGTGATTTGTGTATTTTGATAGGTAAACATGTTACAACCCAAAAAGTGAGAAAGCGGTAAATGGGTTGAGTGTACTCACGGTTTTGCAAGTGTTCCGACTTGGTAAATCCATGAAGAGTTGTTTAAGTTGTGGGATGAACACAGAGTTATCCTACATGAGGAAAACGTTGGTGTGAGTATTCGGATTATTTATGGAAGATTCGGGATTTTGAAATGATGCATACAAAGTAAGGTATACGAAAATGCTCACTAAGCTCTAGCACTCGTTTTGACACTATGGGAACCCATTAGGGTTTATGTGATTTCATAGGTTGTAACACCTATTAGAATCCAAACGAGGAACCATACTCTTTAGTGATTAAACTTACTAACTCGTCACATGATTAGGTAGTCATTATCAAGGTTTCGGTTTTTAAGTATGTGGTATATAGATTAATATAGTTATATGTATAAGTCCATTCATGGATATCATTGAAGTCATGTAGGAGGTAGGTGGCATAGCCATCCATTTAGGAACCTTGTATAAGTTCACCACTACACAAGTTGTCATAGACAACAAGGAGACTCAAGAACAATATTAACAACAAGAATGTAAATGGTGTCACTATACCAAGTAGCCAAGTAATTCATTCGAAGGCTAGACGGGGTTGTGTTACTTTTCAACTAGCAAACTAGCTTGGGATAATGATGAGAAATCATCAAGTGATGTGTGGTCTTAGAGTTAGGATAGCCCAAGCTAACCAAGGTAGACACACATGAACAAGTTCAAGACTTGCATAACTTGTGAGCTTAAAGCTCTATGAAAATAGAAAGTTTGGAGTGTTTAAACACTCCTATTTACATGTATAACAACCTAGGTTAGTCTCCTTAATCACAAAGTGGATTAGAAGCTCAAGAACACTAGGATGAATGAAGAAAAGATGAGATTAAACAAGTTTTGAACGTGTTTGGCCAAAACAGAAAGTTTTGGAGTCTTTTAGGTGCATTTTCAGGTCTGGATTCTCAATGGAGAACCCATGGATTCAAACCTAAGGATTATCCAAGCATTTAGAAAGAAGAATCAAGTGATTTCGTTGAGTTTGGAGCAAGTTATGCTCACTTTAGAATGAAGGTATGAATCTGCCCGAATTTGTGTTTTGCAAGAGATTATGGAGTGTTTGAGTGAGATTAGATGGAGTTTGGAAAGTGAAAATGGTGTGGAATAGGGTTGGTATTTATAGGGAAGAGTTAGGAGGTTGTTGGAGGTGATTAAAGGAGGTTTAGAGGTGATTGGGTGAGATTAGGAGTGTGGGATCCGTGCATTTTCGCAAGCTAAAACAATCTGTCCCGCCAGCACCCCTTGCGGACCGTAAGGGTTTCCCCTTGCGGTCTGTAAGGACCTGGTCCGGGGTAGAAAGTTTGGTTTTTATTTTTTTGTTGCAAGGTGACGGGTTTTAGTGTATTTTTAGGTTGTTTCATGAACATGTAAGGTATTATAAGTATATGTATCATGTCATATTGTGTATGTCTGTATATAATGATCGAGATCGGGTATAAACACCAAGTATAACGCATGTATGAAGTATAAGTATCACGTATTTGCAAGTATTTCATGTTTTCGAGTATGAGTATCAAGTGTATGTAAGTAAGATTGTGTATAACAAGTATAGAGATAAAATGTTTATTCCATTATGATACAAGTCTCGATTACAAAGCTTACAACGAAAGTACGAATACGAGATACAATGGTTTCCGAAAATAGAAGTACAACGCGCGCTTGCTAAATATAGAAAGTATGAAAACGCGAGGCATTACAGTAAGACTAAATAAGTAAATTGCAAAAGTAAAAGCGTTAGTAGTATGATTAGAGGAGTTACTAGTTAGTAGCATGATTAAAATGTTAGTGTATGTTAGCATGGTTAATAATGTTAGACATATAATAAATAGTTAGGCATTATAATAATTGATTATGGTTAGTAATGTAAGATGAAAACGACATAATTAAAGGTGAAAAATGTAAAAGAAGACCCGAGATTGGTCCTTATTTTGGTGATGCACCATCTTTTTTGCCATGGCAAATATTGGTGACATTCGATAAGGATTTCTCCAAAATGAGGAAGTATGAAAACACTAAGAAAAAAAAAACAAGAAGAAGAGAAGAAGGTGAAAGGAGAAGAAACTTACTTTCAAGAGGGGAGAAGAATTCTTTGAGAAATGGCAAAGAAAAGTGATGGAATGAGTGTGGTATTTATAGGTGATGGATTAGGGTTTAAGATGGTGAAAGAAATATGGAAAGTTGAAAATTGGCTCATATATTTTTGTGTTTTATTTGTGCCTAATGTCATGGGTTTATTTGTTTAATGCATTTCTTTTTTGCTATATATTTAAATTTGAGTTTCCAACATAATTTATAACCATTGTATGACACAATAGTCGATTGATGGGGTCTCGAATATCGAATTTATACTACATAAGTTGGTGTTTGAATGATTTAATCATGTCTTGATGATTATATGAATAACACATATGTTTAATTGAACACTTATTGATAAAAAATAAAGAAAATAAGATAAATTCCGTTATGATCATAATTCTCGGATTACAATGCTTGAATACGGAAAACACGAAAACGAATCCTTCCATAATTGCGGGATGTTACAGTTTCCCCTACTTTAGGAAATTTCGTCCCAAAATTTATTCAAAAGGAAGACGCGGAGACGCGGATTGTTGGTTTTGGGCTTGGGGTTGAACTTATGTGTCGGGTTGTTGCGACAATAAGGTGTAGTGTGACCAAAACGGTTGCAGGCAGTACAATGGCGACAGGTAGAGTTGGCAGGGTGATGATAGTTGCAAGTGGTACACTTGGGATGAACCCTAGTGTATGGCTTTCTGGTGTTTTCTAGTGCAACAAGGTTTGGGTTTGCAGCAGGTACAATCGCATTGCAGCCAGGGTTTTGAAACTTTCACTTCTTATCCTTGCTACCACTTGATTGTTGGGTGATTTGGTTGGTTGGTTTTGAGGAAACAGGGGTTGCAACTTGTTTATCGCGAATGTGATTGTTGTTTAGGCTAGCTGCTAGGGGGTAGACTGCCTCGATGTTGTCAAGTTTGGCTGCTTCGATGGTGTCACGCATGCCAGAGGGTAAACCATGAATATACTTTCTGATCATGCGATCAGTGGTTGACACAAGGTGTGGTACTATGAAACTCAACTGCTTAAAACAGGTAGTTAGGCTAGATTGTCATCATCAATTTGCTTAAGTGCCAAAACTCATCCTCGAGCTTTTGCTGTTCATGAGCAAGGACAGAACTCGTCCATCATGAGTTGTTTAACTTCATTCCAAGGCAATGCATAGGCTACTTCATTAGAGCGAATGTTCCTCTCATTGGTCCACCATTCTAAAGCTCTGGATTGGAAGACCCCAGTACGCTGCAGTTTTGAGTTCCTCAGGACACTCACTGTTGATGAAAGTAACCTCAATGCTATCGAACCATTCAAGCATAGCAGTCATCCCATCATTGCCAATGAAAGGCTTAGGGTCGCAGGCAGCATAGTGTTTGTAGTTAAAAGTCACAGGCTTGGGTTTGACAACTTTCGAATCAACAGAGGAGTTTGGGGTAAGGAGTTTTGGATCTCACTAACGATTTGAGAACAACACGTGCTATCTGGTGGCATGAATGCCATCATCTTCTTTTGGGAGCTAGTCTTGGACTTCTTGGATGAGTTGGAAAGTTGACGAGATGACGACATCTAAAGATTCGAAACAAAGAATAGATGAGACTTTGATCATAATGCTTTATTTAAGGAAATTGTTTTCATGAATGCGTCACATAGCATATAGTTTCACATAACATATAAAAGGTTCAATTAGTTTCACATAGTACAGTCATGAATTTCACGTAGTGTAACATAGATAATGAAAGCATGGTAAATTTAGTTTGTTCACGGGATATTATTATTATTTGTTTTAGTTTGCGAAGATAGTGTGTATTGAGTCTTCAAGCTTGAAATGAAAGCAACGTCAAATATAAAAACACATTAAAATTGAGATAACATAAAGAGATTTAACGTAAAAACGTGGATTGTCACGGTACGTAACATAAGACTATTCCAAAGTAAATCAAAATCCTTTTCGAATTAAAGAAACGTGCTTTGGCCTAATAGACAAATACTCTTATCGAGAAGCGACTAACGATATTTTTCCTTCCAGTTACTACACGTCCTTAATCGATTGGGAAAACTGAAACTTTGGCGAGATTGAAAATCGAGGAGTGGGACTAGTTATCAAGATGTGAGTTTCACCTCGAGCTTGATAACCTCGTACGCTAGTGTGGTTGGTTCTTATCAAATCATAAGGGTCCCCTAGAATAAGAAATGGAATTTTCCTTCAAGATATGGATTTCACTCCTAACTTGAGGGTAAATTTGTGCAAAATAACAGGTATAGTTGAAGGAAAGTCATTACCAAATGTGGGAATCACCCCTATTTTGGTGAGTCGTTTTGATTGTGTTATAAGAGTGTCTTCAAAGACCACTAGTATGTATGGTGTTAGCCTTAGGAAAGGCATGTATATTAAAAGACCAAAGAGAATAGAGAGAAGCAAATAAGATAGAAGGCAAATAGTTTTAAAGAACACATTGTGAGAAGGCTCCTAAACTATAGACTAGGTAAAAGCATTCCTACTTTTCCTAATTCCCTATAGTTATAGCTCTGATACCAATCTGTCACACCCCAACCGATGGCGGAAACATCGGGATGGGACGAACAAATCGCTCAAAGCATCATAATACTATTATGACAATATAATTTAAATCAAATTTCATAATAATACTAAAAGTCATACATTGTTCAAACATGATCAAAAGATATATCAATTTTCCAAACATAGTAGATGAGTTTCTAGTCCACCCTAACTTGATTTCTTCATCACTTCATCTATCAACCTGCAACATGTGTTAAATAAAAATCAACAAAAATGTTGGCGAGTATACAAGTTTGATACATAGCATAAATAGAATAAAGTTTAAATACTCATACCTAACATGAATAACATAATGCAAGTTACTAATATGCTGAAACGGTATAAGCTATATGTTCAAACCCGAATTTCCAACGTAATTTTGCCTGACCCAAAGACTAGTGTGTGGTTAGCATGTTTGACTTAACAATACTCCGAGACTCAAGGGCGGTGCGTTACTCCTATAGCGCTGTAATTTTTAAGGTAGGCTTGTACGAAGTTAATGAGTATAGACACGAAAAGTTTACATAGCATATGAGATTAACAAGCATCAAATTGTTTCATGTTTAAAATGTGGATAGAGTGTGAATATAACAAGTTTCAAGCGTGCGTGTTTTGGTATAGATACATGTTGAACCCAAAAGTGTTAAAACAAAATGGGATCGAGTATACTCACCGTTTGCAAGTGATTTCCACAAACGTGAGATGATCGTCTTGAGCGGTTGAAGCACCAATTTATCTAACAAGGATGAACAAGGTGTGTAAGTAGAAGGATTTAGAAGTTAGAATGTGAATGAGATTTGAATAAGAGATAAATAGTAATAGTAGTATTAATAATAATAAAAATAATAATAATAATATTTATATAATAATAAGTAATGAATTGACAATGATAATTAAATTTGCAAGTCTAAATAAGTAAATAACAAAAATTAAAGGAGTTAGTACTTTTATATATTTTAGTATGTAATAATAATTAATGAATTAGTAATAATGATCTAATTAGAAGACTAAATAGGAAAATGAGAAAATTAAAAGAGTTAGTTTTATTCATTTTTTGTGTAATAATAACTAATGAATTGGTTATAATGATGTAATTGTAAGACTAAATAAGTAAATTGCAAAAGTAAAAGAGTTAGTAGTATGATTAGAAGGGCTAGTAGTTAGTAGCATGATTAAAATGTTAGTGAATGTTAGCATGGTTAATAATGTTAGACATATAATAAATAGTTAGGCATTATAATAATTGATTATGGTTAGTAATGTAATATAAAAACGACATAATTAAAGGTGAAAAATGTAAAAGAAGACCCAAGATTGGTCCTTATTTTGGTGATGCACCATCTTTATTTGCCATGACAAACATTTCTGACATTCCATAAGGATTTCTCCAAAATGGGGAAGTATGAAAACACTAAGAAAAAAAAAACAAGAAGAAGGTGGAAGGAGAAGGAACTCACTTTCAAGAGGGGAGAAGAATTCTTTGAGAAATGGCAAAGAAAAGTGGTGGAATGAGTGTGGTATTTATAGGTGATGGATTAGGGTTTAAGGTGGTGAAAGAAATATGGAAAGTTGAAAATTGGCCAATTAATATATTTTTGTGTTTTATTTAATGTCATGGGCTTATTTGTTTAATGCACTCCTTTTTTTTGTTATTTGTATAAATTTGAGTTTCCAACATAATTTATAAACATAGTATGGCATAATAGTCGATTGATTGGGTCTCGAATATCGAATTTATACAACATAAGTCGGTTTTTGAGTGATTTAATCGTGTCTTGATGGTTATATGAATAACACCTATGTTTAATTGAACACTTATTGATAAAAAATAAAGGAAATAAAATAAAATAAGATAAATTCCATTGTGATCATAAGTCTCGGATTACAATGGTTGAATACGAAAAACACGGAAACGAATACTTTAATAATTGCAGGATGTTACATTAGAGTTGAAAGATGTTGGACAAGATCATATTGAAGTCGGAAATGCGTATCTTCATTTTGCAACTCCGCAAGGATATCATTGTTAAAAACTGGCTACACGGGGGATCACTTATGTGGACCGGTGATATTGCATTTTCGTCGACATTCAATATTCTGTTGTGCAATATCATGCATGTATAGTCAATACTCCTAATCCTTTCTACGGTTATAGCCCAATGGTCGCTTAGGTATGCCTGATTTCCCCTTTAGTACATCATAAGATCGCTCCACATCCTTTGTTGTTGACTATTATGCCTTTTTGAATTTCTTTTCCTTCAGATCATTTGGATATCGAAACTCTTTCACGAACGTTGACCAACTACGGTAGATCCCATCGGTAAGACAATATCCAGGTTTGTATAAGTGTCCGTTTAAATGAAATAAACAATTAGGCGCAATTTCATTTTATTGGGTGCGAAAAATTGAAGATTGTTGGAGAACATTGGTGTCGTTGAGTAATCTGGGTGAACCAAAAAACCCATGTCAAAACCACAAATATTGTGATGCAACCATTTCTAGCATGATTGTAGTATATCGGTGATCTCCTCTCATATATTGTTCTTGCAACTACATCTAGCATGATCGTGGCTTGTCGGTCTTCGTAAAAACTTTTCGACTTATAAGTTAATTACGACATTAGAAAAATATTGTAGACATTCACGTGACGTCCTCTCGGCCATACATAAATACTCATCGTATTCGTCAGGAGGATTACCACATAAAAGTTGTTTAATGGCATATGTGTATTTTTGTAATACCGTAATTTTTCATCCTCCCGTGTAAGCCCTCTTGAAACCATTCATTACTTGCTTCTAAATACCCTACAAATTTTAAAATAGATGTTTCGACATACGAAACCTTTGTCTAAACAAGCCTTTGTTGTATTTGAGGTTATCGAAAAAATAATCTTCCATCAGAACTTTGGGACAAACAGTCAATAACACAAAATTTTTGTACAGAGTTTACCCCCTCGATATAGATTGGGAGTTTGATGTCCCCCAGCGTGTTCTTCGTTTCACAGCTGAATCCTATAAGGACTGGTGATCTTGGAATTATTTTATTTCCGAGATGTTCATCTTTTCCAGGACATCAAGCTGTTTCACAGAGCTTCCACCGTCTATGAGGAACCTACAAACACAGTGATTAGCAATAATCAAAGTAATAACTAGGCCATCATGATGGGAATCTTGCATATCAGCACGATCATCCTCATCAAAGGATATAACTTTCTGTTGAGTGAGAGTGGAGGTCCTAATGGGTCTGTCTCCATTTTCCAACTTGGTTTCTTTGGCATGCCTCTTTGCCGCTGAGAACGAGGTTCCACAGAAATCTGATCCTCCGGAGATACAATTAATGATTTGTGCATCAACCGAAGGTGGAGCGGCTTTTTCTGAACATTTTTAGGATCCTGGATCCTTGACTTCTTCCTGCCCAGTAATTCTTTCAAGTGCCCCTTACTAAGGACATAGCCAATTTCTCTTCTCAAGGTTATACATTCGTCCGTCAAATGATCAAAGTCTTCATGGTATGCACACCACTTGGACTTATCCTTGAAGGAGTTTGACTTCTCGTTCTTCCATGGCCACCTAGCTTTTTCACCTAAGTTCTGCAAGGCAAGCATCAATTCACTATAATAAACAGAAAAACAGTATTCGGATATTCGAGGATATTCTTTCCTCATCTTTATCTTGTTCAATTGCATGAACATTTTGATTGCCAGGCTTAGAATATGGCTTGGATCGGTTATTCTTATAGAAGGATCCTTGCTTCCTATCATTGTACTCCTGTTATTTAGAACTAGTGCACCTGTCTTGTGTTCTCTTATCATCCTCTAATCTGATGAATCTCAGTGCCCTGTTTCTTACTTGTCCAAATTCCTACAAGGGATCATGACAAGGTCATCGTAAAAGGGGGAATCCTTTTGTAGTCCTGTTTTAAATGCCTCAACAACGGTTGCAACATCTAAATTCAGGATTTCTAAGGATTCTCTTTGAAATTTGGTGACGTAATCCCTTAAGGATCCATCACGAGTCTGGGTTATCGTATATAAGTCACTAGTTAACCTTTCAAAAGTTCTACTGCATGAAAACTTATTATTAAATAGGTTAACTAAATATGAGAATGAAATAATAGAGTAGGGAGGAAGATTTTAGTAGCCATTTTAACGTTGATCCAGTGAGTGTGGATCTGAAGCCCTTACACAAGAAAGCTTCTTTCAACCTTTCGGGGTTGGGGTTATCTCCATCCTTTCCCGGTATTGTGCCACATGCTCCTCTGGATTGGTTGTTCCGTCGTACAACTTCATGTTGGGTGTTTGGAAACGTTTTGGAATCTCTACATTGCATATGGGTGGTATAAAGCGAGACACCTTGTGGCTTCCATCTATAATTTAAGGAATAGGTTTAACTATTCCTGGAATGGTGGATATCATATCCTTGAGCTTCTGTAGTTCCCTGGCCATGACTTTACTGATCTGCATCCTGCATGAAACTATAATTAGTATCGATAGAAGTGTATGAAAATTGTTACCTCCTGGTTGGCTTAACGGGGGTATTCCAGAAGTGTATTGGGGATAAGATATGTCTGTTGTCACAGTAGGGCGTGATGAAGCAATAGTTTGCATTGGGATGAAGTCCCCATCATGGACTTCTGAACTTCTGAGTGGTTGACTCCTTAAGGATCCTTGATCCTGAAAGATGTTAGATCCAGGATACGTTGGTGCTGAAGGTCTTGATGAATAATCCATGGGATCCTTGATCCTGAACGTAGGATCCTTGAGGCTGGTACATTCCCTGTGATCCACCAGGTTAGTATAAGGATCCTTGGGGCTGAGTCATTGCTAGTGATCATTGCTTAAGGATAGAGGATCCTTGAGGCTGTATAGTGGATCCCCTAGAATGCTATATTGATGATGATGGAGTAGCAAAATCCAACACCCTAGGCATCAGTGGAGAATGATCTTCTGTCGGCCTCTTCTGCTTCTTGATGTCATCAATTTCGTGAAGGATCCTCTGGTTGGTTTTGTCTTGCTGCTCCATGTAGCTTTTGATCTATGAAAACAAAACAGAAATATCACTATTAGCATTAGTGGAAGATGAAGTGGTAGAAGTTTTTTATCCTGTGAAGATGGATGGATGATGTCTTCTTCTGAGTATTTCCAGCATTCTTCTGGAAGGATGGGGGAATAGGAGGAAATGGAATAGTGTTTTGAAATGAGGTAACTGTTGGAACTTTTGAGATCGTTGATACTTGACTAAACTAGGTTTTGGATAGTTTTAGGTTAGCTTATTATGTTTTCGATAGTTCAGGGACTGAAAATGTAATTTTGGAAACTCATGTACTGGCCGGCGTAATTATATGATTGGCATAATTATTAAATACGCCAGTTGGCCAGACACTATATATATGTTGCTAATAGAAACCCTAGCTCCAAGGTTCTTGGACTAGTCATTTTGGTGATTTCTTGTGTTGTGATTCTTGTGATTGTTCTTGTGCTTAATCCGTATATCCAGGTGCTTAAATCGTTGTTATCAGTTGGGATTCAATATACAACACTTGTATCTTCATCCAAAACAAGAATCTTCATCTTCTTCTTTGATTTTTCTTAACTTTATACATTCAAACACCTAATCTATAGGTGTTTGTATAGAACAATCAAACCACTGTGATCCGTAGTTGATTTGGGACTCACAATTTGGTATCAGAGCCTTAGTGCTCTTGATTGTTTGATTTTTGTTGAGATTTTTCAAGATTTGAAGGTTTTTCAGAAGTTTCAAGGTCTTTCAAAATTTTGGACTTAAAATGGCTTGATTTGGTGTGTTTAATCAATGGGGTTTTGTTAATCAGTGTTTAGATAAACATTTGGGTCATTTTGGTACAATGAATCATGGATTTTGAGTCGTTTTTTAGTGATAGCGTAGATAAGTTTGAATGTGGCGTAGATATTTTTAAATATAGCGAAATTATCTTTGAAGATGCGCAATTGACAAATACACTGGATAAACACCCGCGTAGTTGTTGATTCACTGTGAAATAGAACCAGTGTTTTTATTCGAAGGCGACTTCGAAGTCAGTAATAAGGATCCTCAGCGACCTTATTACGGTAATCAACGAACTTAACAAAATTATTGTTTGTCTTATGTTTGCCAGCAGATTTAGCATCTACGCCGGGTCAGGACTCAAGGATCATCAGCGTAATTGTTCGTATCAATGAACTGGTCTACCGTACTTAACATATCAGACCAGCGTACTTGTTCTTGGAAATCATATTGTCCAACGTAATTAACATCTGATCAAGGAATTAAAATCAAAATGTCTCTAAGTCAATTGAACACTGTTGCACAAGCCGAACTGGAAACTAGAACTGCAATGAGACCTTCTAAGTTGAAAGGATTTGAGGACTTTAGCAGTTGGAAAATGTTGGGATCGAAGCCTAACAAAGGAACAGATGATATGAAAGCCACATACACTATTCGAGCTTTGGTTCAACTATCAGTGGTTTCAAACCACTGATCAACCTTTACACTGCTTTCCCTGAAGACCTGTTCCTATCATCTGATAGTTCAAGAAGCAAATGTCTGATAGAAGATTCAAGATCAGAGGATAGTGATCAGAGTTTAGCATAGTTTTATCTTATTCAATGTAACAGTGCTATGCACTGATAGTATAGTTAGAGCAGTGTTTTAGTTAGTTACATTTTGTTAGCAGTCACTATCAACCATGACATCACAAAAGATGCTCAGTGGTTATATAGTTAGTATAAATAGGTGATCATTGTAATTGTTAACATTGTCTTCCTGAAAAAGATCATTTCGCACTTTATCTTCTTCATTTCTTACTATCAACCAATTGTAATTGTCTAAGGGGTAGTTTGTGAATTACATGCAAAGTTTATCAACTTGAAAGCATGATGGTGATGAAAACAAACGACCAATTGCTTATAGTAAAAGTTTTTCATTAATTCCGCTGCATCTCGTTTATAATTCAATCCATTTTCCATTCTTTGAAACAAAAACTACAAGTAATTTCAAATTTAGATCCAACAATTGGTATCAGAGCTTGGTCAATCGATTTGATTTAACCGTCGAATTGATTTGAATAGATCATCTCTTTGTGCTAATTTGTTTGATAGTTTTACTTGAATACATAGTTTTATTGCTACAAAAGTTTTTAAAACACAAATCTGTTGTAAACAAGAGAAATGGCACAAAAACAGCGGAATCCAATATTGGATCCATGTTCAAACCACCTATGTTGAAATGAAATGAATATTTTATTTGGCAACGTAAGATGGGTCATATTCTCTTCCAATAGAACACCGGATGTTGGAGATCCGTTGTGTTTGGACCTCATGTACCCATGGTTCCAAGCACAAAGGATCCCCACACTCAAGTCCCTAAGAAACTTGAAAATTACTCTGAACAGGATTTCCTCAAGATTGAATTGGACGCTAAGGCCTTTAGCATCGTTGCTTCGGCCTTGCCTAATGAGATATATGCAGGATTACTTCATTGTAATAGTGCTAAAGAGTTATGGGATGCTCTTAAGGAGCAATTCGGTGGTTCCGAAGAGGTGATAGAGAATAATAAAGCAGTTTTGAACCAACAGTATGAAACATTTTGCCATGTTAAGGTTGAATCATTAACCCAACAGTTCGAACGATATAGCTGTCTCATCAGTGAGCTCAAATTGGTAAATGTGCAACTCCCAAATTCGACTATCAATAGTCGTTTCTTGAGGTCCTTACCTGAGAAATGGGAGACTGTAGCTTATGTCACTCGAACAACTGTTGGTTACAAGGACATGACCTTGACACAACTTCATGGACGACTCCTCACTTATGAGAGAGAGTTGAACCAGAAAAAAGAAGTTGCAAGAGTCAGGAAAAATGACTGATGATTATACTCTGGGAAACCCTGCTTTGTATAGTCATGAGGAGGGGTCTAGCGGTGGAAAGTATCAGAGTTATGATCATTACATTGACATAACATCTGGAAACAATTTCAACTCTGATCCTAGTACACCCAATTTTGCTTTTGCTGCAAATAGTGAAAGCCATACCCCAGACAATTTGTCTTTTGAAATGAATGACCTACAACATTTTGAACCCCTGACCTTGAAGAAATGGACATTTTGTATCAGCTGGCACTTTTAAGTGTTAGAGCAAGTAAATTTTACAAAAGAACTGGTAGGAGATTTCCAGGATTGCATGGGGGGTTGAAAGTTGGGTTGGATAAGTCTAAAATCAAGTGCTACAAATGTAACAAAAGGGTCACTTTGCCAGAGAATGCAGATCACAATCTGCAGGACTAATTGTAACACATCCTGGCAACAATTCTCAAAGCATTGTCCATTATTCCCAATATACCCCTGCACCTCAAATGCAAAACACTACACACTTTGCACATCTTGTTGCTACAGTTCCTGTCCATTATGTTCAAGCACCTGCACCACAGATTCAATATGTCCAAGTACCACCTCAAGTACATGTGCAGCAAATGCCACAAGTTACTCAAACTACTCAAGCCACTGCTCCACCAGCAGAGGTAATCAACAAAGATTTTTCACACAAGGTTTTGTTGATTGGAATAGTTTGCCTGAGGATTTAACTAATGAAAACTTTGCTCTCATAGCCAAAAATGATTTTGAAAATGAAAATATATGTTTAATGGCTTTAGAGTCCATTGTTGAAGGTGATGAATCTATGGAGCATGAGTTAAAGTCTGATGTGTTTGATTGTTGTGAAGTAGTGGTTACACCAGAAGTTACACCGGTGGTTGAAGTGAATGTTGTTGATGATAAAAAAGACCCTCTATCTGACCTATGGGATGAGTAGGTGTGTGAAGAAGAAGAGTGTGATTGTGCTCTCATGGCTGCTACGAAGGTATCGCCTCAGATTCTTAAGGATCTATGTTCTGACATATGCATCATTGCTTTTGCAAACATAAAACAGGTGAATGAAAACCTGAGAAACAAAATTTTAGAAGATGAACTTAATTTTGAAAAACTTGTTAAAGAGTTACAAACAAAGTTAAGTAAAAAGGATTCTGAAATGAGCAGACTGAGGGATGAATCAAGCATAACCAAAGACCAGCTCCAAACCATGGTAGAAAAATACCAGGTTTGCAAACAGGAGCTTGAAACTACCCAAATCACTTGTGAAAAATGGGTAGAGTCTTGCAAAGGTTATGAGCTTATGCTTGATGCTCAAATAAAGAGCAACATAAATTTTGGAATAGGCTTTAGAGATTATGACCAGACTTGTGAAAATGTTGCAAAAATTGATTTCTGAGCTGGTTGAAATAGTTTCAGCAAATTTGGCTGGTGAAGAAATTAAAATCACAGATAAAAATGGAAACAAAATTACTCTTGAAAAACCATAGGTTTCAACGAAAGATAAAGAAATTGAAAAATATCAGTTTAAACCAACCTGGTCAGATGAGTGTGAATATTTTTGAAAACTTCAAGCCAATGGACTTTTCAACTACTGATGGTATAAAAGCACCAAAAGCACTGGTGATCCCTATCAAAGACTTGCCAGCAGAGGTCACAACCACTGCTCTCAAAAAGTCTGATAGGAAAAGGAAAGAAAAGGTTAAATACTTGTTTTGTGAATTTTGTGAAAAGGGAAATCATGTGGCTGCAAATTGTTTTATTTTAAAAGCCTATGATATAAACAAAACTTGTGTTATACCCAAATCTCCTAGATGCACCATTTGCAACAAAACAAATCACATGACCAAAGAGTGTGCCTATCTCAAAATCTATCATCAAAAGGTAAAAGAGATTAGAGTAAAAGCTCTTGAAAGAGAAAGTTCAAGCTTTCCTGAAAACAAAACAAAACAGTACTTTGAGCTAATTGAAACATCTGTCACAAGAGCTTTAAAGCAAACCTCTGTTCACAGAGAAATTCAAGTGACAGATGCACCACCATCAAACCAGTTCCTAAGAGGTAAAAGCCAGCCTAAATATCAAAAGGTGCCTATGGTTTATGAGACTTACAAAAAGCCTTCTAAGCCAAGGGTAAATAGGCATCCTCATGGTTACCAACAGTTGATAGGGAATGGCTCCCAGCAGTGGTTACAAAAATCTGATCTAACCAATGCTCCTTCATGTGAACTTCAGTCTGAATCATCCGATACCCCATCCAAAGCCATTCTGGCTTGGGAAACTCACCTGAACTAATTATTTCAAAAACATGTGCAGGGAGCCTCTACTTGCCTTGACAGTCTTTGGTATGTAGATAGTGGAGGCTCCAGGCACATGATAGGATGCAAAGCCCTGCTCAGAGATTTTAAAGCTCATGGAGGGGGTGGTATATCCTTTGGTAATAATTCAAAAGGGAAGGTGTTAGGGTCAGGATGTGTCTCAGCTGGAAAACTCAAGTTTGAAAATGTGAATCTCATTGATAATCTAAAGTTCAATCTTCTGAATGTCTCACAAATGAGTGATAAGGGTTATGGATCCTTCTTCACAAAAGAAACTTGTCAGATAGTAGGCCTAGAGGTTGTCAAAAAGATTAATCAAATAATTGCAGAGAGTAAAGCACAACTTACTGCTAATAGGGTAGGAAATGTGTATGTGGTTGATATGGTAAAAGATAATCCTATGTCAAATGCATGTTTGTTCTCAGTTGCTTCAAGCAAAGAAACAAAATTATGGCATAAAAGACTAGGTCACACAAATCTAAAAACCATCACCACTCTCTCAAAACAAAGTCTTGTCAGAGGTTTGCCACACAAACAATTCACTTGTGAAGAACATTGTGTTTCATGTTTAAAAGGTAAACAACGTAAAAGTTCTTACAAGTCAATTGAAGAGTCCAAAACAAGTCAGTGCTTACAGTTACTTCATATGGACTTGTTTGGACCTGTGAAAATCATGAGCTTAAAACACAAAAGGTATTGTCTGGTGATAGTTGATGATTTTTCCAGGTTCACATGGAATTTTTTTTACACTCCAAAGATGAAACAGCAAACATTTTGCAAAACTTTGTTAAACAAGTTGAAAAGCAATTTGATCTCCCTGTAAAAATCTTTAGGAGTGACAATGGGACAGAGTTTAGGAACAAAGAGTTGAATGCCTTCTGTGAGTCAAAAGGGATTGTTAGGCAATATAGCATCCCTAGAACTCCAGAACAAAATGGGGTTGTTGAAAGGAAAAACAGAACTTTGATTGAATCAGCAAGAACTATGCTAGCAAACTCTAGTTTACCCTTGACTTTTTGGGCAGAGGCTGTAAAGACTGCTTGCTATGTTCAGAACAGAGTTTTGATAAACCCTAGGCATCAAAAGACTGCTTATGAATTGCTTTATAAAATCAAACATCGGGTCTCTTATTTTAAAGTCTTTGGCTGCCAATGCTTCACTTTAAATTTAAAGGATTCAATATCCAAGTTTGCAGGCAAAGTTGATTGTGGTTTTTTTCTGGGATACTCAACCACTGCCAAAGCCTACAGAGTTTTTAACTCTAGGACCAAGTGTGTTGAAAAAACTCTGAATGTAAAGTTCAATGAACTTTCATATTTGAAAATCCTAGCAAATCCTACTGAGCTGTTTGACTTGTCCAAATTTACATTTGAAGATGTGTCTGTCAATACTAACCATGCAGGTACCCCACAGTCATCAAGTCAAGAGCAAGGATATGATTGCATTCTTCCAAATTTCAAATCTATCCTTCAGGCAGAGGAGCAGATGTTAGTAGCAATGGTGAAAGCTCTGCCAGGTCAACAGTGGTTAATACTCAAACCTCTGCCAGCTCTCAAAACCAAACATCTGTTGATAAAAGTCCACAACAAATGGACAAAAGTCAACCCACTTTCACGTCCATTCCACCAATTCCTCCATCACCATTCCAATAAGAGGCTGGACCATCAAATTCACCAACAGAGGATAGCTCAGATGATATACATTTGCAAGCTTCACTCAGAATGCCATTGTCCCATATCAAGGTGATTTGATTTTCCTCAAAAGCCATCCTGTGGATCAAGTTATTGGCAGCATCAATGACGGAGTGCTTACCAGAAGCCAATCCCAAAACATTTGTCTTTTTGCTGGCTTTCTATCACTCACACAACCTGTCAAGTACCAAGAGGCACTAAAAGACAACAGTTGGGTAGAAGCCATGCAAGAAGAGCTCCTACAATTCAGAAGACAACAAGTATGGGAACTTGTACCACTGCCAAAAGATGTAAGTCCTATTAGCACAAAGTGGGTCTTCAAGAACAAAACAGATGAAAGGGGCATTGTTGTTCAAAAACAAAGCAAGGCTCGTGGTTCAAGGCTATAGATAGGAAGAAGACATAGACTATGATGAAACATTTGCTCCAGTTGAAAGATTGTGAGGCCATCAGACTGTTCTTAGTTTTTGCTGCCAACCACAACATCAAGGTGTATCAAATGGACATCAAAAGTGCATTCTTGTATGGAAAGATCAAGGAAGAGGTGTATGTGTGTCAACCTCCTGTTTTTGAAGATCCATTTCATCCTGATCATGTTTACAAGTTAAAAAAAACAATGTATGGTTTAAAACAAGCACCTAGAGCCTGGTATGATACTCTTTCCACTTTTCTCTTATCCATTGGTTTCACCAGAGGTAGGATTGATAAAACCCTATTTTTTAAAATAAAAGGAAAGGATTTGATGCTTGTCCAAATTTATGTGGATGAATCATTTTTGGATCCACATGCACTGACCATGTGTGAAGAGTTCAGAAAACTCATGGCAGCAGAGTTTGAGATGAGTGCAATGGGTGAGTTGTAATGTTTTCTTGGTTTACAAGTCAAACAAATGCAACATGGCACTTTCATCCATCAAAATAAGTATGTGAAAGAACTACTTAAGAAATTTGATATGGATGGATTGTAAACCTTGCAGCACACCCATGGTAACATCCAAGCTACTCACAATTGATGGCAAAGATGACCTTGTTGATCAAACATTGTTAGAAGCATGATTGGGTCTTTATTGTATCTAACTGCATCAAGGCCAACATCATGTTTGCAACATGTGTTTGTGCTAGATCACAGTCATTGCCAAGAAAATAGATCTTATTGCTGTAAAAAGGATATTCAGATACATAAAAGGTGCTCCCACACTTGGTATCTGGTATCCAGCTAATGGTAATATTTGAGCTTGCAGGATATTCTGATGTGACTTTGCTGGATGTAAAACCACAAGGAAGTCCACATCTGGAGGAGCCCAATTCCTAGGTGATTGCTTAATGTCTTGGAAAAGCAAGAAGCAAGTTGCAGTTTCTACATCCACTGCTGAGGCAGAGTATATAGCTGCTACAAGTTGTACTACTCAAATCCTGTGGCTTCAAAATCAATTGCTGGATTTTGGTATCACTGCTTTGAAAACACCACTCAAAATTGATAGTCAAGCAGCAGAAAATATCATCAAAAATCCTCTCTCATTCCACACTAAGCACATTGACATCAGACATCACTTTGTGAGGGATTGTTATGATAAAGGTTTGATTTCTTACAACATGTCCATACCAAAGATCAATTGGCAGATGTGTTGACAAAAGCACTTGATGCTCACACTTTTGACAATTTAATTTCTAGGCTTGGGATGCTAAACATGGATTAAAAACAAAACTTCTTTGTGATCCATGTATAATAGCAGTAAAATGTTTTTAGAAAATCAAAAATCCATCCTTAAAAATAGTTTAAAATTGAATTTTTTCAATAAATGTCTATTCAAAGCATTGATAACATAAAAACACCGTTTGTTTAAAAAATCTATCCCTGTCAAAAAGTGTATCCTCTGATAGTTGTAACCACTGTTCTTATCCACTGATCACATGTACCAATAGTGGTTAGCCAAACAACTGTCTTCCATTAGAGAACAGAGGTTACACGTGGGCAATGTTATTCAACAGTTGTTGCTCAGATGCCATGTCATCATCACTTTTTCAAAACCCTATAAAAACCATTTTTTATCAAGAACAGAGGGTTCACCAAACTGTGTCGATTTTAGAAATCTCAAAACAGTTTTTATTCAAATCATGGCTCCCAAGATAAAATCAAAGGCGAAATCAAAGCAAGAAATACCACCATTTGTCTTGATCATCAAAACCCCACACAATTACACTGCAATATTAGAAGAAACTGATGTCAACACAAGATACCATACAATGATCCGGATTCTCAAATAATCGAAATTTAAACACATGCTCGAAACCAAGACCAAGATTTACATCGATTCTCTTCGGGATTTCTGTTAAATGCTAAGGTTAAAACAGCCGCTGATGATGTTCCTTATGCTATAATCTCAAAGGTTGGGGGTACACCTATGCAAATCACACCACAGTCGATCTCTCAGGTCTTTCAACTGAATGATATGACACATCCTATATCCTTTTCTTTAAGAGAGATGCAAGCAGAGTTTGTGGAAAGGGGTTCCACTGGTCAGCTGAAAGGTATGACAATCTTTAAACCCAATTTTCCAGCAGAGACGTAATTCTTTTTCCATACTCTTTTAACATGTCTCTCTGCAAAATCAACTGCTTTTAATGAAATTCCTTCAAACATGCAATATCTGGGATTTGCAATTTTGACTGAATCAGATTTTTAACTATTCCCAGGTTTTGTTTCATGATCTTGTCAATAATTTAAAAATATTTCAAAAAGAAAAGCTTTCTTGATACATCCTTGATTCTTGAGTATTTTATTTGCAAGATCAGATCAGATCTAAAGCAAGTTAACAAGGCGCAGTGTCCATATCTGGCTGCCTAACTCATCAACTTTTTACATGTTTAACAAATCTTGAAAAACCTTCCTAAACATAAGTAGAGGAGGAAGAGCCAATTTTCAAGAACAAATGTTCAATCTCTTCCCCCTGCTACTGAGCCCACTGCTCTAGGTGATCAGAGCATTGCAACCACTACTCTGAAACCCACACCTAAAATCACCAAAAAGAAACCAACAAAGATATCCGAAAACCCACCAAACCCAAAAAGGGTCCTCTAGAAGATGAGATCCCAGAGGTTAACCCTGTGACACCACCAAAGTCACAAACCACTGCTGCTACTTCTTCATAGCATATGGTTGAAAGATCTCAACCTGGCTATGAAACTCCTCCTGCATCCTCACAAAAGGATCAGGTTGTAAACACAGGGACACCAAATTATGAAGCTCTAGGACCACTTGGTTCTATCTTCCACAGCCCCTCTCCCAAGGCAATGTCTCTTTCTGCACTTATCCCTTCTCCAACAAAATCACTACCACCTACATTTATACCCTTGTTGAATGCAATTGAATTAGAGCAGACATTATCCAGTACTTCTCACCAACTTATCACTGAGAATATACTTCAACATGATACTGGGTCTGATTCTCTATTCTTTGCTAGCCCATCAGCAAATGAAGAGGCTACATCCCTTGGGTTACATGTAACCCTTGGCGATAGTTCTACTAGAGAAGCCACTACAATTGCAAAACTACCTAGTTTTCCTTTGGACACTGGTTACATTTCTAAGTCTCGGTTGAAGGCAACCACTGTTGAGGCTACCAAGGTAACCTCTGATGTAGTGGGAAGTCCCCAGAACCAAGAACAAGGGGCATCTAAGGGTGAAGCACATGCTAATGATCCCTAGATACAGCTACCACCTAAGGTAGGAGTTCAAATGATCCTATTAAATTAGGTGATGAACTAAAATACAAAGAATTGACGGAGAGAGTGTCAACACTTGAAACCTCTGTTGGTGAGATCAAAAGTCATGTGCAGCAGTTGTTAGCTATAAAGAGCCAACCCTCTATCTTAACCACTGTTGATCTGCAACAAGCCCTAAACCCTCTGTTTCAACAACAAAAGCATTCTTAGATCAACAACATTAAAATCAAATGCAGGAAGTAAGAAACATGGTTGAAGCAAGATTCGTGGATACCAGGGCAGATATTAAAGCTATAAAAGCTCATATTTTCCAAACCACTGGTATTGCTCCACCCACAGTGATTTTTGTACCCACAGAGGATGATGCCAAAAAGGGGGAGAAACCTTTAGGGCAAACGAAGCTTACAATTGAAGATCAGATGGCAAAGCCAATAGTGGATATTCCCAGGCCAGATGGTTCAAAGAAAAAGGATTTAGCAGATGACATCTTTGCCAGGGAAAATGAGAAGCAGAAGAGAAAAGTGTACCTTGATGGCAAGGTATTGGTTGAGCAAAAGATTAAGCAACAAAAAGAAAAGGAAGAGGTTGGTTCTTCCACAAAGGATAGACCTGCTAGAAAAGCAAGCAACCAACATCCACACAATTCCAAAACTGAGCCTGCTACAAATCCAACCATTAAAACCTCTGCTCTTCAAAAATCAAGCACACATTCTTCAACTTTCTTACCATTTCCACCAAAGCAGATGTTACACAACTATTGTGCTAACATCTGTTGGCACAGCAGAGGTTGCAGCAGATGCAAACCCATCCACTACATGACATTTTTTATACATCCACCAAATCTCTACAACACAAACTCATCCATCATCACCCGAAGTTAAATTCAAAAGGAGAAAGACAACAAAAATTGTAAATGAAGAAGAGATCTTTCCTGCTCCTACTCCTCTATCATCACAACCACTGACCTCCACATCAATGCTTCCACCATCCACAACTCAAACAACTGATTCCCTTACAGTTATTCCTGCTGCAAAGAAATATCCTCTTAATTTACCAGCAGTCAAGGAAGAGATTCTAAGTTTCTATTCCGAGGAAGACCCTGACAAAAGAACAACATTATCTCTTGATGGGTATCCAAGACCTGCAAATGTTGATGAATATCTGGAATTCAAAATGAAACAAGCAGAGGATATAGGAAAAAGAGACTCTGCTGGTAAAAGTGATAGAGAAATACAAACCAACATGTCTTATCAGCTAGGCAAAGCCAGGCGTTGCAAAATTTTGTCGAAGATCTGAGCAACAAACTGTCAGAAAGGGAAGATCAGCTTCTTAAAAGTGAACTCATTGCACACATCATGAAGAACAAGTAATATAAGGCAACAGAGGCACAGTTCAAGGACTGGAGTATAAATGAGCTGAGAGAAGAAATTAAACGAAAGCAAGAAATGTTGAAGGACCCTCTTAAAAAGCCAACTCCTCCCAACTGGGAAAAACACAAGAAAGAATGCCTGAACAAGCCTTAAAGCTTAAGAGGATGAAGGAAGAACTGATTCAAAATCACTATGGTTCAAGGAACCAAGTGATAAGATAGGGAGAAGTTAGGGTGATTGAAACTTACAAGATGTTAGAAGAGAGGAGGAAGAAAGATCCAACCATGCCTCCTAAACCAATTTATCCTCCATCAGATGATGTTCAAAAGGCTCAACATTCCAAAAAGCCTATCTCATCATATGCCCTCTCCATCCTTGCCTTAAATCAATTAAAAAGGCAAGAAAAGGTAGATGAAGAAGACAAGAGAGTGTTTGAACACATCAAGGAAGGGATCAAAAATATGGTTGACTATCATACAGATGAAGCTAGTGATAAGCTCAGAGCCGATCTGACAAAGATAGTTCAACAACAAGCTCGTAAAACCTCGACAAATAAAAGCCATCCTAGAAAACCAGAAGACCCAAAAATTCTAAAGTGGAAAGTTGAAAAAGGCTCCCACAAATTAACATTGCTCAAGTCTAGTGGTGTTGCTGTCAAGATTAGCATTGAGGCTACATTTGAGCTAAATGCAGAAGACCTTCAAGATCTTTTGGATCTGACACTTGAAAATGATGATGATGATGAAGTTTCTCTAAATTTTGAGTTACAAATTAAAGGCCAAATCAGAGAACTTCTGTTGAGGAATAAAACAAAGAATAAACAAGTATTTTGGCATCATCTGTTCAGGGGGAGATTGTTGGGATCAAACCCTAACAAAGGAACAATGATATCAAAGCCAAATACACTATCTGAGTTTTGGTTCACTGTCAGTGGTTACAAACCACTGATCAACCTTTACACTGTTGTTGATGCACTATTGTGTTCGTCACTTGTCGAATAGGCTAGATTGAGCGTGTGTTGAATATTGTATATGTTAGAATCAAACACACGATCAAAATACAGGCGCTTATAGTGTAAATGAGAACAAGTTGCCCGAACTTGATATGTGAAGGTCATGTTCGCCCGAACTTGACATGTGTTGGTCAAGTTCGCCCGAACTTGTCTTGTGAAGGATAAGTTCGCCCGAACTTGCCAATATACATTCCGGGCGAACTTGTTAAACTATATATATGTGTGTGTTCATTTGTAGTTTAAGTTTTCGGCATCCCTATGGGAGATGCTGCCGGATTCTCTCCAGGAACTCCGGCAGCTGGCTTTAAAGATGTATACTCTTTCGGAATGAATGAAGACTTCCGCTGCATTCTACTTCTATCCATTCTTAATAACATTCTACCAAATCGGTTACGTTAAGTCTACGCACTAACTTCCATCTAGAACCGCTTGATCACGGACCTTCAATTGGTATCAGAGCTACGATTATCACCTACGCTCATGAATTTGGACATTTATGGACATCAGGAGGGGTTTAGACGTAAATCATCAAATAAACACACAATCCTCAGACAAAAAGTAAAATTGAACGGATAGGATTGTTAGAAAACTATTTTCGACCAGAACTATGGTGGAATCATCTCGAAATTCGAAGAAATAAGGATTCTGGATCGAAAAATGTAAAAATGGGCTGGTTCAAGTTCGCCCGAACTTGTGATCTGGAGATCAAGTTCGCCCGAACTTGTAACACATTGATCAAGTTCGCCAAAACTTGTATCAAATGTGTCGAAGTTGTAACCAAGTCCGCCCGAACTTGGCGCTTGGTGATCAACTTCCCTCGAAGTTGGAAACAAAGGGGACAAGTTCGCCCGAACTTGTCCAAAGAGCCTAAAAAATTTCTTGATCATTTTGACGAGACGAGTGTCTAGAAAAAATTTGGCGATAGAAATTTTTTCGAGTTTTCGATGACCAAACCGGGATGTTCGGGGACACCGTCTAGAGCTTCAGAGTACAGATTTGGTGATACGGTCACAAAATTTTGAAGATAACGGGAGAGTCATTGATACCGGTGCAGAATGTTGATCATTTAGGTGTCGTGACTAGTAATGGGCCTAAACGTTAAATCCGCATTTGTTAAATACTGAAAGTTCCTGATTTGAGGGGGAATATCAGTGAAAATTTCAGTATGGTCAGAATTTGAAAAAATGAGGGGAATAAAAATTTTACAATATATGAAGATTCCAACATTTTTGAAATTCGTGACTGCTGCAATAGTATCCGGGTGGTTACCGATTACAGATTATCGGGAAATGCTGAGGATCGAGATTCATCGGGTGATCACAGGAAGTTCAGATTTTTCAGATCATGACACAGAGTGATGCTTAAGGGTTAGAGTCCTGATCTCCGGTAAAGGAACAGTAAGCTGGATTAGCAGTCGTTAGTACCAGTGAGGAACTGAGGACATTCAAAACATTCGGTGATGATCTTAGGAATTAATGACTAGCTCTGCAGACGGATGGTTTCAAAATTACCAAGAGATTTGAAGTTATTCAAGATATAACTGATGATAGCCTTTGGTGGCCATTATTTTTAGTCTTCAAGCAGATGAATCATTCTTCTCTTTGGACTAACCGCCGTTGGATGATGATGTTTGGTGATTAAGTGGAGCTGGTCTACCGGAGATAGCTATATATCTGGCATTGTGACTGAAGAGGAAGAATGTGATTTTGGTCATGGACGTATGTTTTTCAGATTCGATGCATTACCAGATTATCTGTTTCTGAAAAAGATTTGTTGATTGAGCAGATTACCGATTTGCTAATCAAATCTTTCTGAAGGGTGCTTAATTGCGATTACAGAAATCGGGATTTCAGATTTTTGAGGGTATTCGTTGATTTGAGGTTTTCCGGTGCGGTGATTCGAAGTTTCTATCAATTGCCGTTTGTGTTTTTTAGATATTTTAGGAGTGTGTGGAATAAACGCTCGATGCTCAACGCTTATTCAAAAACTGAACACGGATGCGGTTATCATCGAAATGGAGAAGCTGCTGCATTGATTAGCTTCAAGTTGGTGATTATTCGAGAAAATTTGCCGGTTAAGCAAATCAGAGGAGGTCGGAAACCGTGCAACCAAAGATCTGAACTGGAGATTTCAGCGGTATTGAAAGTTGTTAATGCAAACCTGGATCATCAATTAAGGTGGAATTTTTTGACGCGTTCTACGACATCGGCTGACACCTTGATTGAAGTTGCAGAATATTCAAATACGGCTCAAAGTTTTGAAGTTAAAGATCAAGCTTCGACAGTAGCGAACAAGGGGAATCTGTTGATGCACTATTGTGTTCGTCACTTGTCGAATAGGCTAGATTGAGCGTGTGTTGAATATTGTATAGGTTAGAATCGAAAACACGATCAAAATATGGTGCTTATAGTGTAAATGAGAACAAGTTCGCCCAAACTTGATATGTGAAGGTCAAGTTCGCCCGAACTTCACATGTGTTGGTCAAGTTCGCCCGAACTTGTCCTGTGAAGGACAAATTCGCCCGAACTTGTCCAATACACATTCCGGGCGAACTTGTTCAACTATATATATGTGTGTGTTCATTTGTAGTTTAAGTTTTTGGCATCCGTACAGGGAGGTGCTGCCGGATTCTCTCCAGGAACTCCGGCAGCTGGACTTAAAGATGTATACTCTTTCGGTATGAATGAAGACTTCCACTGCATTCTACATCTACTCCATTCTTAATAACATTCTACCGAATCGGTTATGTTAAGTCTACGCACTAACTTCCATCTAGAACCGCTTGATCACGGACCTTCAACTGCTTTCCCTGAAGATCTGTTCCTATCATCTGATAGTTCAAGAAGCAAAGGTCTGATAGAAGATTCAAGATCAGAGGATAGTGATCAGAGTTTAGCATAGTTTTATCTTATTTAATGTAACAGTGCTATACACTGATAGTATAGTTAGAGAAGTGTTTTAGTTAGCTACATTTTGTTAGCAGTCACTATCAACCATGACGTCACAAAAGATGCTCAGTGGTTAGATAGTTAGTATAAATAGGTGATCGTTGTAACTGTTAACATTGTCTTCCTGAAAAAGATCATTTTGCACTTTATCTTCTTCATTTCTTACTATCAAACAATTGTAATTGGCTAAGGGGAGTTTGTGAATCACATGCAAAGTTTATCAACTTGAAAGCATGATGGTGATGAAAACAAATGACCAATTGCTTGTAGTAAAAGTTTTTCATTAATTCCGCTGCATCTCATTTATAATTCAATCCATTTTCCATTCTCTGAAACAAAAACTACAAGTAATTTCAAACTTAGATCCAACAGAAAACCCCCACCAAGGCATTCTTTGAGTACACTGACTACACTCAATGGACGTCTGTCACTGTTGGACCCCATGTTCCTGTGATCATAGAAGATGATGTTCGTCTAGTAAATGAAGATCCGACTACTTTCACTGAAGAAGATAGAGCACTGATTCAGTGTGACCGCCGTGCTCATGATGCTCTAACCATGGCGTTGAACAAGGATGATAACAATTTGTTCGAAGAATACACCTCAGCTCACGAACTTTGGTTGGCCCCCATTGAGCACTACGAAGGAAATCAAGAACTGATGGACAACAAAAGAGATATGGTACAAAAGGAATATGATATGTTCGGAAGTGTCCAAGGAGAAAGCCTGTCCGACCATATCAGTCGCTATCTAAATGTGTTGACCAAGATGAAGAAAGTTGGAAATCCAGTTGCCAACTATGCCTCAATGAAGAAACTTTTGGACTCACTTCCAAAAGAATGGAGCCTGCAATGCATGATGATCAAGAGAAGCTTTCTATGCAGTACCACACCTGTCACTCTGTCTGACCTAATTAATACTCTGAAAGCGTTTGAAATGGATGTTATCAAAAGAGAAATGAATCAAACTGGACAAAAATATGCACAGTCAGCTGCTGTTATCATTCCCAAGAACATGGCTTTTCTCGCACCAACAAGCTCAGGAGGATCAAGTTCTCAAAGTGCTAACGCATCCTACAACAATGCTTCCGCAAACTCTGCTACATCTTCACAGCCGAATATTAAATCTACTGTGGTCGCGGATGCTCAAGCACTCAAAATATCCACTGAACATGTTGCTTTGTTCAATACCTTCTTAAGCAGTTATGAAGTTCTTATGTCCAGAGAGTTGAAACGAGATTACCTTACTGCTGAAGATATGTATCAGGTGGATCCAGATGACATGGAAGAGATGGATTTGAAATGGCAGATGGCTATGATCACTCTTCGACTGAAAAGTTTCAAGACAAGACAGGGAAGAGACTATCTCTAGGAAAAGATGGGTTTGATAAGTAAAAGCTACGCTGCTATAACTGCAAGGACCTTGGTCATTTCAAAAGGGATTGTCCTCTACTGAAGAAAGAAAATGTTGAAATTGCTCCTACCAGAAGGCCGATCGCCATAGAGGGAAACACAAATGCTATTGATAATTCTTCAAAGGCACTTGTCGTTGAAGATTACGATTGGGCAGACGAGATAGCTGAGACAAAGGAAGAAGTCAACAAAGCATTGATGGCTAAAATCTCGAAGGAGCCAAAAGAAACTGTTCAAGTCTCCACAACCAAGATAACAACAGAATCAGCAGCTGCACCTCCGAAATGTGTCCCTAACAAAATTGCTGGTATTCCAAAAGAAAATTAAGTTGACAAGGGTCTGAAGAGCATTGTGAATTCAACAAATGATGAAGCTGAAAAGAAAGCTCCAGTGGATAGCAAAGGAGAAAAGGAGCAAGGTGATGAAGCGTCTGTTGCTGCTATGAAAGCTGAGTCTGCAAGAGAAAGGAAGATAAGGAACTGGTAAACAGCATCCATATGAGTTCAAAGCAAAATTGTGTTCGAAGCCGTGTATGAACGTCGTGGCACACTACAAATCTATTAACCATGACCTCATTAACGAAAAAGAAAAGGTTTTACAAATAAACAAAGAAATGAAACTGAACGAAGCTGTATATCAGAGAAAGTTGAACTCAACCTTAACTGAAATGCAATCTTTAAAGGAGTTGCTTTTTAAAAAGGATTTCATTTTAAATGATCAAGCTAAACGATTAGAAAATTCTAAAATCAAAAACACTAAATTGCAACTCACCATTGATAAATGGAATGTTAGCAAAAAGGCACTTGTTGATATCAAAAATTTCCAACAACCACCATACGTGAAAGATGGCATTGGGTACAAAGACAAGCTGGGAAACGAAAGAAGAATCTTTCCACCTCCTCACAGCAAAAACTATGTACCCATGCCAACTCCTCATCCTGAAAATGACTTAATTGATAAATCTGATTTAATGCTCAAAGTGTCGATTACCTGAATTATAAAATTACTAATGTTTCTATGAGTAATGCAAATGAGCGTGAAGGATATGTGTGCAATGAGGAGGGCGAAGGCACAAAAATAGGCATAGGTTATTCAGGCGACAGTTATACCACGATAAACTGGTTCGCCTGGAATTGTGAAAAAACAAAAGACAAATCTATTCGGGATGAATGTAATAATTTAACTATGATGGATGATTGTATTAAACCTAGTTTAAATATTCGGGATGACTGTAATAGGCATGTGCTAAGCCTTTGACCTAAGCCATGAAATGTAGTGGTTGAATGCATAGACTTGAAGTCTGCTTTTGTGATGAAAATATTGTGCTTAAATCAATATGTTTGTTCTAGAATTGAAGAATAACAGATTCGGAAAATTCCTTACAGAGTAAATTCCAGAGTTTGTTCCATCATGTACAGGTACATCACCGGAAAACAAGACTCAATCCGAAATCAAGTCAAGAATGTAGCAGTGAAATACATTCACATCTGTCTCAACTTGTGACGAAGGAGACTCAAGTGATGATCAAAGACCATATAACTCAAGTGAATGCCAAGAGTCATCTGCATCAGAATATGAGTCAGGCGAAGAAATCATCAAGGATGAAAGTCGACTTGACAAGAAAATGAAGAAATTGACAAACTCGAGTGTCAACAAAACGAGCAAAGATTCCTGCATCTCAAGACACTCATCACATACATCATCTTCAAACGCTTATCCTCCAAAAGAAAGAAAAGAAGTTGCTTGAAATGTTTTCGTTGTGGTAATTTAGGACATACAACGAAGCATTGCAAAAACAAGAAGTTTTCAGAACCTAAAATAAATCGTGTCAAAAACTTCACAGAGCAATTTGACAGCTTTAAGAAATCAGTAAAAAATCTGGTCAATACATCATGTTTTTGGAAAAGAAAAGAAGATCTAAATATCCGAAGTTATGATAGATTAAAACTGAAGCAAGTTTGGGTTCCGAAATCTAACTAACTTGTATATATTTTGGTTGTTGTTGTATTATAGAATAAATTGCAAAAATGGCTCTGAATGCTCATGGAGTACATTTGGCACGTGGATAGTGGATGCTCAAGGCATATGACTGGATTGAAGGAGTTGTTAAAGAATTTCCGAGTCATCGATGGTGACTTCTTGTCATTTGCCGGAGATGAAAAAGGTGGAAAAATTGTCGGAATAGGGGATGTTGTTCTGAGGCTCTTACTTTGGAGAACGTGAATTATGTTCCAGAACTATGCTACAATCTTATGAGTATCTCACAAGTTTGTGACAAAGGGATCTCGGTTCTCTTGAATGATGTCGAATGTCTCTTTCTCAAGCCAGAATACACAGTTCCCGCCAAAATGATTATGCTAACTGCTCCTCGTCAAAACATTACCTACGTGCTAAATATGAAGAATGCCAAAACAAATGAGCAAATGACTTGCTTGATTTCTAAGGCCTCAGAATCGGAATCACTACTTTGGCACAGGCGCCTGGGGCATGTGAACTTTAAAAATATGAACAGACTTTCAAAATTAAATCTCGTACGAGGTTTATCTGTAAAAGAATTTCCTTTTTCTGAAAAATGTATCGCATGCGCCCAAGGGAAGCAACACAAAAAGCCACACAAATCCAAAGCAGTGAATACGATCACAGCACCATTGCAATTGCTGCACATGGATATTTTTGGCCCTATTAGTGTTAAAAGTTTAGCTAAAAGATCTTATTGCTTGGTGATTACAGATGATTTTTCTCGTTTCTCATGGGTTTACTTTCTTGAAGCAAAAAGCAAAACAACATCGATGTTGAAGCCATTCATCCTATAATCGAGAACATCATCAAACTGAAGGTCAAATCAATCAGAAGCGATAACGGATCAGAATTCAAGAATCATTCGGTTATCTCATTCTGTGAAGCAAAAGGGATTAGGCTTCAGCATAGTGCAGCTAGAACTCCTCAGCAAAACGGTGTAGCTGAACGCAAGAACAGAACACTTACCAAAGCGGCTAGAACTATGTTGGTAGACTCAAAGCTTCCTATCATCTTCTGGGCAGAAGCAGTCAACACAGCATGCTATGTCTTGAATCGAGTTCTCATCGTCAAACCTCATGGAAAAACCGCCTATGAACTTCTTTTCAAGAGAAAGCCTCTGATAGATTTCTTTAGACCGTTCGGATGTTCATGTACACTCCTCAACACTGAAGACAATATTATCAAGTTCGAAGCAGTCGGTGATGTGTGTTATTTCATGGGTTATTCGTCAACTCAAAAAGCATATCGAGTCTACAATAAACGAACCAAAATGGTGGTTGAGTCGTATTACGTAGATTTTCAAGAAGGAAACTACACCAACCCGGAAGTTCTCCAGATTGGTTCTACAATGCAGACATTGTCTTCAATACCTTTGACATTCCTGAACCTGTTTCTGATCCGTCAGAAATTGCTCCAGTGGAACCATTATTTGATTCATCAGACATTGGTTTCACTCCTTTCACCACTAGCTTCACTCCTCTCTCCGCAGATCCAATTGTTACTGTGGATGAATCAAGTGGTGACACTTCGGCTGAGAATGTATCTGCAATGATGCTTCTTCTTCACAGACGAATGTGAATGAAACAACACAGGAAGATGGACTCCCAATCATCTATGTTGGCGAACACTTCTCCAATCTACCTCAACAAATTGAAACCCACATCAATGCAGAATACAAGACAAATCAGAATCATCCACTTGAAAATGTTCTCGTAGAAGATGGTGTACGAACTCGTGGTCAAACTTATGTCATCAAAAAAGGACTGTATGCCGCCTTTCTATCACAATCAGTGCCACATGACATAGAAGAAGCAATTCAAGACTACAGTTGGGTGCAAGCGATGCATGAAGAATTATCTCAGTTCCGGAAGCATGAAGTTTGGGAGCTTGTAGATTTACCTGAAGGAAAGTTTCCAATAGGAACAAAGTGGGTATTCCGCAACAAAATGGATGATCGTGGGGTAGTTACAAAGAACAAAGCAAGATTGGTTGTTAAGGGTTTTCGAAAGAGGAAGGGATTGATTACGAAGAGGTTTTTGCACCTGTTGCACGATTGGAAGCTATCAGAATATTCTTGGCATATGCATCGTACAAAAATTTCAAAATATTTCAAATGGACGTGAAGAGTGCCTTTTTGTATGGAGATATTAAGGAAGAAGTCTTTGTCAGCCAGCCTCATGGCTTCGCAGATCCACACTTCCCCAAAAGATATTACAAGCTCGACAAAGCTCTCTTTGGTCTTCACCAAGCTCCTCGAGCATGGTACGAGACTTTGTCAACTTATCTTCTGGAATGTGGTTACACTAGAGGCAAAATTGACATGACTCTCTTCACTAAAAGAATTGGAGACAATGTGATGATGGTTCAAATATATGTAGACGACATTATTTTTGGGTCAACTGATGAAGCATTATGCAATTAGTTAGAAAAGGTTATGAAAGCAAAGTTCGAAATGAGTATGATGGGTGAACTCACCTTTTTCTTAGGATTGGAAGTGAAACAAAGAGAAGACGGGATTCTAATTCATCAAGCTAAATATATCAGAGATATACTTGCCAAGTACAACATGAATGACTGCAAGACTGCAAGTACCCCATTTGCACCTCAAACTGAGCTAACTCTCGATCCTCAAGTAAAACCAGTGAACAAGTCTTTCTATCGCTCAATAATAGGCTCGTTGATGTATCTTACTGCAAGTAGGCCTGACATTATGTGGGCCTTCTGCATCTATGCACGTTTTCAGACCAATCCCAAGGAATCTCATGAGACAGCTGTCAAAAGAATCTTCTGCTATCTGAAAGGAACGCCCAAGCTTGGGCTTTGGTATCCTAAAGATAGTAATTTTGACTTAATTGCATTTTCTGATAGTGATCATGCAGGTTGTAAGGTCGATCGGAAATCTGTCTCAGGAGGTTGCCAATTCCTAGGAAATCGTCTCATATCATGGCAAAGCAAGAAGTAGACAATTGTGTCCACGTCTACTGCTCAAGCTGAATATACGGTTGCCTATATTGCTGCTCACAAGTTATTCGAATACAAAATCAGTTGCTGGATTATGGAATCAACGTCGTGAAGACTCCTATATTCATCGACAACGAGGCGTGTCTAGGAATTGTGAAGAATCCAATCCACCACTCAAGAACAAAACACATTGAGATTCGCATTCACGCGATTCGAGATGCGTACGAAAAGGGTTATATTCAAGTGGTGCGGTTGACACTTCACAACAGAAAGCTGACATCTTCACGAAAGCCTTTGATAAAACCCGTTTCAACCAGTTGGTAACCTGGTTGGAAATGGTTAATTTCCTTGAGTGGAAATGAGCTTTGCTAAAAGACCATTTGTACATATTTAAAAAAATCCAATATAAATGAGTATCATAAAATCGTGCCCAACAAAAAGATTTTCTGCAAATTTAAAATTTCATTTTCAAAAAGCAATGGACATTCGAAAATAAAAATTTTAGGGGGGAAGAAGAGCAAGAAAATAAATAAAATCTGTTTAAACTCCTAAATTGGCTCCTGCTTGAGAAATATAGAAAACTGCTAACTCTTTTAGTTGGTCTCTGTAAACAGATAATGCAAAATCAAGAAGCTACGCAAAAGAAAATTAGGGTACCAAGCAACGACGTGTCAGTGGATTCAGCAATACTCTCAAGTAAACTACGATTAGGCGATAAAGATAAATTGTTACACAAGAATTCTGGATACCCACAATACTGTGCTTCCGTGGGTAACACTTGCGGCATATGGCTTAATGGCCTTAAGTCTTGTGGTGATAGATTGTTAAAGTCTGAGTTTTCGGGTCTTTATATCGTTTATCGTTCGGGGATTCATAGTTGCTCTTCTGTTGCATCCAGAAACATCAGACCTAGACACGATTATGATATCCTATCTAAAAGAGTCCAAGAGGCCAAAATCCTACAATTGAAAACGCTCAAATCAAAAGAGCAAATCAAAAGTAATCGTATCACAATGAGGTATCTGCCTAACCCTGGTCAGGACTGCAACTGGTCTCTTTGACTGTACGAAAGTGCAAACCTGTTCACCATTGCGCTGACCTTGTATCTATCAAACGAAGGAACTCGATATATTCACCTGTTATGAGGAACCTTTGTGCAGACCTTGATCGCGGGGGTATGTCATGACGTGGGACTCACGGGCACAGTATTCTACTCATCTAGCTGGAGTGGGGGCCATTGCAATTCCTGTCAATATTACCACAACATGATAAAACGCTCACCAAAAGCATGTTGAAAGAAGGATGCATGGATTTAAGAGTACAAACATACTGACAGTTTTTCTTGTGCCTTCGATTATTCAAAATTTTAAACAATAGACTGACAAGTGTTGACAGTATGATCTTGTGCAGGATAGTCACGGAGCTTCAAACAAAAAGTGCAAAAACTTGAAAAAGAAGCTCCCATTTCGAAACTCAAAATTCGATGTCCAAATTGCAAAATTTGTCATATTTTTCTGAACTTATTCGAGACTTTTGCAATCATTTCAACTAAAAAGGGAACGATTTTCGAGAAAGTTTAAGATTTCCAAGCGTATTTACATTGGATTTCTTAGGGTTGAAGAATTCTTTGAAATATCTCGACCCGACGTAATTAACATACCAACGTAATTATTTAATTACGCTGGTAGCTAGTTACCGTACATAAACTCATTTTTTTTACTTTTTACTCATTTCATTTCAAAATCTTTCACAACATCTTCTTCTTCCAAAAACTCCATCATTCATCTCTAATCTAATCCGTGTCTTATTCAACATTCGGTATGTATGGTTTCAATCGATTGACTACAAGATTGTAGTAATATCACCTGTGAATACATTTCATCTAAGTCAGAAATTACAGTGCGGTTTGATGGGTTTTGGATTTGGGTTTTTGAAAGGGTTTAGAAGAAAAACTTGAAGATGGCGACATTAGTTTGAATATAGCTATTTTACATGAATATGGCGTTTTTAACCCGGATCGATGCGGCTAACTTAAGTCTTGAACGCGAGTTCAAGCAACCGGCGTAATTGATCAATTACGCCAGTATCACAGTGTAGATAAACTTCTACGCTGGTTCATACTCAGCGAACAAGAATTAACTACGCTAGCATTTTCGCGTAAATAACCAGCGAAATTGTTGACTTTTTAGCGTAAATAACCAAAATATCAGCAAAATTATTTTTTATATTTGTAAATATTCTAACACACTAACTCGTCTCTTTTATCTATCTCGGATCTCACTTGGCTCGTTTTCTGTGTACAGAAATGGTGAAAGAATTATTCTGGGATCCAACCATGAAACATAACCAGCCCGTCGCACTTGATGACATCGTAAAGGATTTTGAAGATGTGATGGACTGGTTATCCCGCAACAAAATCAGTTATGCAGTCCAAGCAAATCCTGAAATCTACAATACTCATATTGAAGAATTCTGGAAGACTGCAAAGGTCAAAACTGTGAACCAGATCAGACGTATCACCGCAACATTTCGAAACAAGGAGATCATTGTGACAAAAGAGAAAATTCGAAAAGTTTTGTCTCTGGGAGATTCGTCGAGAGATCCACTAAGGTTGAGTAAAGATGATATCCTAGATGGTTATCGTGGAATGGGTTATCAGGGAGATTTAGAGGGAAAAACGAGATTAAGAAGAACGGGCTAAAAAGAGACTGGAGATATATCTTACACACTTTTGCAGTAAGTATGGCTCATCGAAAAGGGGGTTATGATGGTTTGAACCTGGAATGGTCAGCAGCAATGCTTAATCTATGCACAAACCAACCATTCAACATTTCAGGTCTAATCTTCTGTTGTATGGTCGACAATGTTAACAAAGCAGCATGGGTGATGTATCCCATATTTGTGCAGCTACTGATCAACGATAATCACCAAAACCTACCGCACGATGGATACTGATACATGTTCCAATTGCCAAAAGGAAGACAATTGACCGAGCAATGGGTGATGCTTCACAATCACATGTATAGGGTCGAAAGACTTCCTTTGGTGCGGCAGTCTACAACAAGTACATAGATGAAGTAAGACAAGCCAGAGAACGTCAAGCAAAACAAGTAGCTGGTGAAAAAGCGGAGTTGAAGAAGAAGTTCCTTTGGTTCGAAAAAGGAAAGATAAAGGAAAGAAGAAAGCTGAAGAAGAACCTTCCAAAAAGAAGAGCAAGAAAGATACTTCAGGTCCTGAGCGATTAATGCATGATAGTATTCGAGCTTGGATTGTCTCAAGAGGTGATAGAACAAATGCGAGCTATTCACGCAATGAGGGAAGCAGAAAAGCGTGAACGTCTATTGTAGAGAAGAGAAATGACCAAATCAGAAACTCCGGTAGTTATGACTAAAGAACAAGAAAATTTGGATCATTTTGTTGAAAGTATAATCAGTGATCCAGCTGAAACCGGTCCAAGCAAGTCTCCAGTATAGAAGAAATGAAAGGTTGATGAGGGTTCTTCAAGAGATGCACCACCAAAACCTAGCAAGCCAACTTCTGCTACTCCACCACGAGCTCAAACCAGGCCACGTCCTTTCCAGGATCTTTATGACCGTCTCTCAAAGGACATCAGAAAGTTTCCTGCAAAGGAATTCTGTTTATTAAAGAATCAGGTGAATGACACAAACTTGCTACGTGAAAAGCTAAAAGAGCAACGGAAGAAGAACAAAGAGCTAAGTTTGTACGTGTTGAAGCAGACTGATTTTATCAGATTCCAACAAGAGGGGCTAGAGAAGCTGCACGAGCTTGTGCAAGATCTATACAGAGCTGCAAATCGAGAACCCAGATACTCAAGCGAAGACATCTTTGATTTCGAAAGCTTCAGAGAAAGGGAGGAGAAATTGTCACACCCTCAATTTCCACTTGCGGAGTTTTACCGCGAGGCGTGTGAACAAACCAGAATCTGAAACACTAGTACGTCGAACGACTCTATATGATTTGATAATACGTTTTCCAAAAATCACTTGTTTAACCATTCATCGTAGATTTTATATTGTCTTAGTTAGTTACCAATGTTTAGCGGAAGCATTCGTTTTTATGGTTGAGCGGAAGCATAAAATAAGTAGTGAAACGGGCGCCAACACAACGCCAAAACAAATGAAAAACCCAAAACAATGTTTATAAATGAGACTCGATAAAAGATGTCTTGTTCAATGCATGTGAGTGCACCTAGAGCTCCTAGCGTCCTGAGAAACATGTAAAGAAACAAGTGTCAACATTAAAGATGAGTGAGTTCACAGGTTTTCATAAATTCGTTTGTTCGGTTATGAGTTTGTTTCCCCCGTTATCCCTAACCCGGGATAACGGTTTAGTTCCATTATTCCCAATCCGGAATAGTACCGATAGTTCCATTATTCCTCAACCGGAATAATAATGATGTTGGTTCCATTATTCCAAACCCGGAATAATATAGTTGTTGTTTCCATTATCCTCAACCCGGGATAATATAGTTGATTCGTAATTAAGTTCAATGTTAACGTACATAGGTAGCTAGCCTAAAGTCATGTCACGTAAGTGTTCGCGATCGAAGCTGACTGTTGTGCCTCCGTGTTGCCAGGCCTATCACTGACCATGGCGAAGTTAGGCCAAATTATTCACCCGTTGACCATACCCGGTCGGCTAGCACGACTAGCTCGGATGGGGCTTGTCGGGCCCAGTAGTACTACTTATAATTCCCCCGCTATTAAAACCCAATACTAACGATCCGAGAGATTGACGAGGACTTAAGTGATATAGCTGCTTAGTGACCACAACATTACATTAACATCAACTTAGTTACCGAATAGTTATGTGACGTTAATTTCGTATAACGTAAGGAGATTGAGTTTGAAGAGTGTATACATGTTTCTCCCCCTGTTGTTTAAAACCGGATAAAATTAGGGGCCGTGAACTCACCTTTAGTTGCTCGGTTAGTGTAGCAAAGAAGTTGTAAGGGATGGGACCGCTAATTGCGTCCTAACAAACCAATTGATTTCAAGTCAGTGTGTGAACACACCAATACAAATTCTACACGTAATTTACGCACAAAGTGATACACACAACAAAATACCTAACACTCAAACATGCATGCAAGTATCCTCATGTGAACATAGTAATCAAAACAATTTATCATGAACATAATCCAATCCATGCAACACTTTGGTGCACACAATCACAAGTTATCAAATCTCAGCTTACATACTCATAATTCAGCTGTTTTCTAGGATTTTTATAAAATAGTTCCAACGTTCCAAAAATTCCAATTATTTTACAGCAGGTGACAACTATATTGTAGAAATTTATATAAATTTTTCAAGTCCTAATTCTTTACCAATTAACCATAAATATTAATATACTAGGCTGCAGTCAGATTCGTCGCTTTCTGACTGCAGTCCACGGAAGAATTTATTTAAAAATCATTGGTCGTCCAATTAACAAAATTCCAGTGGGAGTTGCCCGGAAATTTCCATACCTAGTTGCTGTACAAATTTCATGATTCGACTCCCTACTGATTATAAAATCCAACTCGATAAACAACTAACAAAATTTCAGGATTTTCACAGCTTTAGTTACTGAACTTATTTGGCCACTTAAAAATATCAGACGACTTCAGAAAATATGAATCCAGTGCCATTAGATTCGTTATTCAAATCTCTACGTTTTAGACTTCAGAAAATCCGTTTTTCGACAACTAATGACCGAGTTACAGCCAGTTGAAGTCGGCTGTAACTATCACTCAGCAACCTGTTTCAGCATTTTGTTACCACCAATTCGCATAAACCGTCAATATAATGAACCTAGGCGATCAAGAACCGATTTTTCTAATCATAGATCAAAACATATATCATATCCATGCAAACCCTAATCAATATCTCTAGTTTTTATAAACAAAACACACTTGCAAACTATGAGTTCCGAAAACAATCATACATGCAACACTTTGATAATTCAGCCGATTAACAACATACTCACTACATTCAAACACATATAATCCGAATATGATCTTGCAAACAATTATAAATCCTAACCTTTAATATCAAGCTTAATGAACCATGAGTAGATGAGGAACCGATGATCAAGGATAGTTGCGACCGAGAGGATGAAAGGAACAAGCTGCTCGCGACCGAGAGATGATGTAGGCTGATCACGATCGAGATGATGAAGGAAGAGGCTGTTTGCGATCGAGGAGGTGAAGGATCGGCTGCCGTCGGCTTCTTAGATATTAGGGTTTCTTGTGTTGTGAAGGAGCATGCATGTGTTAGTATATATAGGCGCAAGAAGATCAAGAAAGGGGAATAGGTTGCGGTTTGGGTTTGATCTCGCGGCCGAGGGCTTGGGTGGGTCGGTTTGGGTTGATTGCTCGCGACATGGTTTGGGTACAAGGCTTGGGTTCTAAACTTGATCCCCAAGTTTAGTTCCTTGAGTCGCAAGAAAAAGAGGTTGGTTCGTGTCGTGGTTCGGTTCGGTTCGTGTACATACTTACCATAATTATTTTATAACTATAACAATCACATAATCGCACATCACGTATTCACTAACTCGTACACGTTTAATACGTAGCATATAATTTATTCGACAAGTATTGCGTTTAAGTTATCCGAAAAACCGGGATGTCACAGAAATGCAAGACTGAACTTGCTGAAAAGAAAAAGAAACGTCTAGACTCAGCAGTGGAAGTGTCTGCTGCTGATGATAGTGATGAAGAACATGTTGATAGGCTCGAGATGCCTGAAAAGTTTTTGGAATGGGGATTGGAGGATGAGGTTGTCTATGAATCAGATGGAGGGGATGAATTTGCACCTCAACACCCTAAATGGTTCAAGAAAGAAAGAGCCAAGTTACCGGACTTTAACCAAGTTATCACAGTAGAGAAAACCGAGGTAACGAACTGAATCATCAGCTGGAAGTACGACAATCTAACGGGGTGGTTTATTGTCAAGCGTAGAGGAGGGGTGATCCAGTATTTCCACAACGGAAACGCTATGCAGAGCTTACCCACATGGGATATCAAAGAATTGAGCAAGCACGACATGATCAATCCCACCAACAGCAGAATCGGTGGAGATTTTGAAAGATTAATCTTGCGAGAGTGCGCTCGTGGATTCACCATTTTCAAGCCTCAACGCCCACGCCAAAGAGTATCAAAGACCACCAAAGACCCTCTCACTGGAAAAGGTAGGGTTACGTGGGTTATAAATCCAGCAGATGTTGTCACCAGGGTTAAGCTTCCTCCAGAACAACCCGTCACACTAAAAGATTTCAAGAAATGGTTTTATGATGGTCAAACGGGTGAAGCCGTGATTCGATCCAACTCAAATGAAGACATCAGAATACTGGATCCCATGGAAGTGTTTATGTTCTGTTTGTCTGACTTAAACGTTATCTATGGCAACAAAATCCACATCGGGGCAGGTAATGTGTTCTTGGAGGAGGGAATGTTGTTTCAAAGAGCAGTTGAGCGTGCCAGAGAAAGAAAGATTGAAATGATGGAGATCTTGAGCCGAATTGAAAAACCAAGTTAGGAAAAGGCTGCTAAAAAAGCTGCAAAGACACCATCCTCCTCATCTCATCCAACAGATCCTCCAGCAATACCTGATCCTCTAGTCATCATCACACCACCTCCGACTTCATCCACATATGAAGTCATTATGGAGGTCCAACAACAATCAAGTGAAGCTGTTACAAACCAACAACCACAACCGAAGCACCGCCAGAACAGTCCTCTAAACAAGCTGCAACTGATCCAGAACAAGAAGCAAACAAGTGAAGAACATTCAAGTACGCAACAATCTAGGGGGGATATTGTTGGAACTTTTGAGATCGTTCATACTTGACTAAACTAGGTTTTGGATAGTTTTAGGTTAGCTTATTATGTTTTAGATAGTTCAGGGACTGAAAATGTAATTTTGGAAACTCATGTACTGGCTGGCGTAATTATATATATGTTGCTAATAGAAACCCTAGCTCCAAGGTTCTTGGACTAGTCATTTTGGTGATTTCTTGTGTTGTGATTCTTGTGATTGTTCTTGTGCTTAATCTGTATATCCAAGTGCTTAAATAGTTATTATCAGTTGGGATTCAATATACAACACTTGTATCTTCATCCAAAACAAGAATCTTCATCTTCTTCTTTGATTTTTCTTAACTTTATACATTCAAACACCTAATCTATAGGTGTTTGTATGTGAACAAGCAAACCACTGTGATCCGTAGTTGATTTGGGACTCACAGTAACTGACGACATAGCGCTTGAAGTGGATTTTCCGTGAGTGGCCATGAAGTTGATGAAAATGAACAAGAATGATTACATGGAAGTTTTAGAATTGAAGCACCGCTTGCCCTAAGATGGGCGCCAAATTGTTTTGGTAAAAAAATATGATTAAGGATAATGTAACCAAATTTGATTTGTGAGGTAGTGTGCTTGAATGGTGAACAATTGAATGATTGGAAATGAAATGTAAATGGCTATGAACAAAATGATTTATACGAGGAAAAAGCCCTTGATCTTTAGAAGATCTCCGGCATAAAAAACCTCGGGTGATGGAAACTACCGATCACCAAGTATATTTCACAATCAAATGAGATTACAACTTTGGATGTTGATCAAGTGTGGTACAATCTATAGCTAAGGGGCTGTTTGGCAACTTCTGAATGGTTAAGTGCTGAACCAGTAAAAGGTCTGAATCATTAAGAGTTGAACCAGTAAGAGGTCTTAACCATTAAGAGCCAGTTTAATGCTTAACCGTTCAAAGACAAATATCTTACCAATTCAGATTAGATGTCTTAACCATTCAGACTCTGTATAATACTTAACCATTCAGAGGCAAATGTCTAGACCATTCAGCCATTTGCTCATGAACAAACAGTCTGAACCATTAAGTGCTAAACCAATAAGAGGTCTGAACCATTAAGAGCCTCATTAATAGGTAAACAAACAACCCCTAAGTATATGTAGAGTTCTGGTTTGCAATGTATGCGAGTGTGTGTGTGTGTGTAACCGTCAATCTACTATCTAACACTTAATCAACCTTTTTTCAATTGAGCTAACAACTAACTCCGAAATTCTAGGATGACCACGTTCAAGCTCCATGACCGTTAGTGGAATTCAATATGTGCGGCATCTTGAACGAATTATTCTCGAGATTCCAGCTGAGACTTAGTCCACGTTGTTCATACCCTGCATACAAAATGTTAGAAAACATAGGGAACAATTGTTAGAAATGATAAGTAATGTTAAGGATCCTTGATCCTCCGAGTCCTTGCACCATCGCTAAGGATAACTGATCCAGGCAACACTTAAGGATTTATGATCCTCAATTATTAAAACTTATGCCCTAACAATTGCCCCCATATGGTTGTTGTGATAGGGATCACAACTATCATATTTCCATTAAAATTGAACTAGTCGTTACACAGTCTGACATCACCGGTAAAACATGCTATAATCATCATTGTGAAATATAGGGTTAGAGATAAATTCTCAAATGCCTTTAAAGATCAGAACTTCCATCCATATAACTCAATTCCAGAGTTAATTCAGGTATCCATCTCTCTATTTTCCTTTTTCTTTCTCTGAAATTGTTCATCTCCCCCCTTCCATCATGGCAAAGATGGCTACTTAATCTTCACCCGGCAAAAGCCCGGAGAAGGCCACTTCCGACCAATTTATTACTCTCATTTACTTCCAAGGCAAGGGACTTATTCTCACGCCGGAACTTGGTCACGGATCCCCTCCCCCCGTCCTCCGTAATGAGACTAACAGAGTTCTTTTTTGTAGGCCGCTTCCAGTAAGCAGCGAACGCCAATGGATCTACGGCGACGGGCACGCAATCCGATCATCTAGGATTCGACACCAGTTAATCGAAAACAACTTATTAAGAGAAAAAACTTTTTTATGGTACAAACATATCAATACGCATGAAAAATATATTTTCATACGCTTCGATTCCTATGTTAATATGGTTGGGACTTTTTTTCCGACAGCAAAAAAGAGTCTTCGTCATATGTGGACTTTTAATAGCTTTTCATTAAGTATAGTCAAAAAGATTTTTAAGAATTTTTCGATTCAGCAAATAAATATTAGTTTTGTAATTAAATATCTATGGTCTAGGATTATTTTGTTTTGAGGTTCACCTGGTGTGTTGTGGCATGCCTGCTTACATTGTACCTTTGTTTGCTCTGTTGTTGTTGGTTGGCCTGGACCCTAGTCTTTGCAAGTGAGCTACTTTTTTAGTACATGTAGAGATGTTTATGGTTCAATTTGATATTGGTTTACAATAATTAAAAAAGGCCAACTCTTTGGCTTATACTCAACCTAAAAACTGTTAGAAAAAGACCATCAACGCTCCTAATAATATGAATGCCGCTCCAAAAAAATGTTCGTTATATTACAAAAATTCTAATGTACGAATCTTTATTTTGTATACAGACTTTTGACTGACAAAACGTTACAATGACCAAATGCAGTAGGATATGTCAAAAATGGTCCAACCTTTTTGTTGTTGTTTATAGGTTTAGTTGCTTTCTTGTATCGACAAGTTGTTCATGTAGATCTTTTTTTTTTATTGCATCCTGATGTTGTATACAAGTGGTTTTCCAACTAATACATAAATTCTTGGTTTCAACTATTTGGGGGTGATTTAACGTGATTATATAAAAAAGTCACTTTTTTAGTCATTGGATATGTTCAATAAGGATTATTTATGCCTAACATGTTCGTAATCAAAGTGAATACAGGCCAGGTTAGAATTTGGTTTACCAGTAAATACACTGGACATCCGTCACAAAAAGAAAATAAAATAATAATTTTATTAATTAATGTTCGGATTACATTGCATAGACAGAAAATAAACTAAATTGAAACAAATACAATGTAGAATATATATAAACAGAAACAAATTACAAAGAAATAGAGAAAACGTAAAACAACGGTGACTGAGGTACGTAAAGATCACGCTTCCCTTAAAACAGATTTCGGGCCACCCGGGTGAACCCGTCTGTTTCCCAGACGGGTGTGAGTTGTCACACAAGAATACATTCATGTAGAGAATTTTAATTATAAATCTACAAAAGATTTATCTCTCCACCAATGTGGGACAAACACAATTTCCTACACATTTATGGTTCCAACACACAAAGTTAATGCTCAAGATCTCTTATTCATCTTGGCTTAATTATCAAATAATCATTATATCAACTTATAATATAATATTATTTATAAATTTCCAACAGTATCTACTAACGAATACATGTATTCACATATGAATGCGCTATGTAACGTATTTTATCATATGATGAATACAACGTGTTTTATATTAATTAGGAAAATGTCACCACATTTAATTAGGATTTTTTATAAGTTGGCCATTCAAAAAAATTCCATACAATGTGTTCAATGTTGTTGAGTTGGTTAAAAAGAAAGAGATTAAAATTGAAAACATGACTTATTTATTTTGTTTTGTTTTGCGTAATGACAAAAACTCAATCTTTCACCCTTTTACAAAATCTTGACGTATAAACTCGGCCCAAACTCAGATTGTATAAAAGCACCCAATGACCCCGTGGCTGTCGCAAGTGATCAGAGAAGAAGATTTCGATCTCGGTCGGTTTTTGCCCGTAAGAGCATCGGCAATGCAGCAGTACATCACAACATTCGCGAAACTTCTTGGTGCCCTGACCCCACCTGATTTTTTTCCGTTCGTAGTGTTAATTTTAAAGAAAATTTTCATATTTTTTTTGTTGTGTAAAATATTAGATTTTTAAGAGTCCAACCCCCATTGATTTGGATTTTGAGAACCCGGCCTTACTGATTTTTCGCTCAAGCTCCGTCACTGCGTCACGAACTGCACCTCATACTTTTTTTTACGAAAAGTAGTAATCAAGTTTCATATATGTTTCATTTAGATCACTTAATCTTATGTTTTTTTAACATTTGTAAAAGTTCAAAAGATTAGCACGCCTAATGAAAGTTAAATGACTTTAAAGTAAAACCCTTGAAAAACTTAGTTATTATCACCAAACAATTCTCTTCGGTGATCTTCTGTGACGGAAGAGAACGTCTTCTGAGATCAAATACCATTATTATCTTGACGAAACCTTCTTCTTTGCGACACCAGTTTAGGTTGAAGATATTATAAAAGAACAAAAAAAATCACGGATGAACAATTTATTTATTATCGGATTTGGACTTGATTTTTCTTATAAGCCACATTCATTTGGAAAGCAACACCAATAGATAGTGGTGTTGGAATGATGGTGTCAATAAAACAATGCATGTGACAAAGTTTATTGAAGCATGTATACGTATTGTTATCATCATCTTTATATATCCTGTTCTAATATAAAAACTAAATTCCTAATAAGGCTGAGAAAAATTGTAGACCATTGATAAGGACAATTCATTGATGAGATGGAGATGGGTTTTCAGATGGACACTTAGAGGCTATATGGTTTTTATTAGGTTACAACTTCGCGTAAGTTTTTAGACAACAATTCCCCTCTTTTAACATTGACAGTATGAAATAAAACCCCATTTAACCATATAGAAAAAGAAAAAAGAAAATAAAAAAAACCTTTATAAAGCGTGTTGAACCAGGTGAATCAGGATTATGTGTCTCCAAGCCTAGATCTTTACTTTTCTTTTACCGCATGAGGGATGTTCAGAAAAGCCGTAACCAAATAAAAACTGTAAATCGTAACCGTAATCAATTAAACCGATCCGAATAACGAATTTGGTTTGGTTTCTAACCGAAACCTAATTGTGGATATGGTTTTTGGTTCGGTTTATGGATCCACATTTTATTCTATTTGGTTTATTCGGTTATCCGAATAAACCGTTTAACTTAATTAATTATTAAATAAAAATAATAATAATTTATAAATCATATACAGTTTATTAGCCCAAAATAGTTAACTTTTTATTAAGCCCAAAATACCAAATGTAAATATAAAAACTCAGCCAATGAGGTTGTGGTGGAGTGGTTGGAGAAAGACTTGTATTCCTAGTGACCCAAGTTCGACTCCCTAGTGACCCAAGTTCGACTCCCACTCTCCCCATTATTTTCTGCGGCATCCAGGTGAAGGGCGAATACGGGTGGCGCCGGTTCGTCGTGGATGGGAGGCGAGGTTTTACCGATTATTCCACTGTCGTGCCTTCGGGCGAGTGGAGGTCGGGTTTCCGCGCATCTGGGAGAGCCAAGGGGCTGGCGGCGGTCGAGTAGTCGACCTTGGTCACAGCGCCTGGTGTCACGGTGGTTGGCACGTCGTTCCTTGCCGTTAAAAAAACACAACTCAAACCCACTCATTTCTAAAATAACAGAAGTTCAGACCTTCAGTATAGATCTATGTTTTGAAGCTTTAACTTTATGGTTGTGTCTATGACTACTTTATGGATGTGTTTGTTTTATTTCGCAATGAAACTTTCTTGTATTCATATATTGTTACGTGTAAATTAGTTGTGATGTTTGGAAGTTGGAACACAAACATAAATATAAATTAGGAAAAAAAGTACTTAGGTACAATTTGGTTAGATTTGGTTTATTTGGTTTCTAACCGAAACCAAACCGAATTGAATTTGGTTTGGTTTGGATTGGTTTGCATATTCCTTATTTGGTTTGGTTTGGTTTTTGGTTTGGGGTGCAAAATTTTGAAAACCAAAAAACCGAACCAAATTAACCATAAACCGAACCGATGAACACCCCTACCGCATGTGCACTTCACCATTTGAAACACATGATGCATCTTGATTGTTTCTCACTCACGAGCCTCTTACGTGTGAGTGCACGTTGTTTGCGTGAATCTAAGCTAACATGGCATCCCTTCCTCTCACGTTGTTTCCACACGTGTCTGAAATCTATATGCATTCCGGTCAATTCCTAGAATAAATAATATACGGGTTCTCACAATTCTCAACATATTATTGGTTTTAGAATCGTGCGTGCATATACAATGCAGGCCATTTTCATGGGTGTTAGACCGAGCGGTGCAAAGGGCATGGAGGCTTCCACCACGCCGGCACATCGCCCCGTGGCCTGGCGTGGTGGTGGCGTGGAGGGGGAGGCGTGGAAAAGTCCATCGGCGTGGAGGGAAGGGGCATGGTAACGTGGCGGTGGTTTATTGGTTGTTTTACATAGTCGTTGAACAGCTTTAGTTTAATGAAATATATTTTCAAAAAGAAAATCCTATATATTAAGCCATTGGGTAAAGGGTTTAGTCGTTAGGTAAAGGGTTTAGCCATTGGGTATTGGTTGTTGTACATAGTCGTTGAACAGCTTTAGTCGTTGGGTAAAGGGTTACCCCGGTAAATTTTATTAATAACCAATAAGAACAAAAGGTGTGCCCGACATGGCACATACTTCTAGACTTGGCATACCAAGACTAGGAATACAAAAGAAAACAAAAGACGACCAGAACCATATCAATGCCAAAAGGAAACAGCTAAAACACAAGACCAATAATAAAAACTCTCTAAACTATCAACTTCAGCACTTCCTTATCCCGGATTACTCGGGATTAATCAGATTATGATTTCTATATGTAATTTTCAGTTTTATGTATACATATACACATTTTTATAGGTAAATATTTTAAGTAGATAAGTTTAACCCCTCATCAGCCCATTTGTAAAGTATATAGGATAAATCGTTGGAATCTACATGTTTTGTTGGAAACTAACCGAAATTTGCAGGTTTTGGCCGGAATCTAGCCAGAGTCGTCGATTTTTTTCCGGCCGGCTAGGGCTGCTTACGTTCGATTAGGGATGATTAGGGCCGACTACCAATTAATGGTCCGATTAACAAAAAATTAATTAGTGACCAGCCGATTAGCGATTAATCGCCGACTAGTCCCGATTTTTACAACATTGTTGGCGAGGGAAAGGTTTCGTTAATTTTGTGAGTATGTCATTGATCTATACTTTAAAAATATTTGAGAAAACCTACGTTTAGTGACATACAACAATTTTTGGAGGCTCATGAAGATCGACATGGTTTCCCTAGGATGATCGGTAGTTTAGATTGTATGAAATGGGAGTGAGAAAGTTGTCCAACTGCGTGGCACGGCCAACACGCTAATGGATATCATAAAAAAAAACCCGCTATGATGCTTGAAGTGGTTGCATCACAAGATATTTGGATTTGGCATGTATTTTTTGGTATGGCTGGTTCGAATAACGATTTAAATATTCTTAATCAATCACCCACTTTCAACAACTATATAAACGGTGTTTGACCTTTTTTTTTGTAAATGGTGCGGAGTACAAATATGGTTATTATCTAATTTACTCGGAATATGTGGTGTTTTAAAATGAGTTACAAAGCGTATAACGTTTGACAAAAGAGAACAAAGTTTAATGGTGCTCAAATGGCGGCACGAAAAGACATCGAGCGAGCATTTGGTGTTTTGCAGAAAATATGGTGCATTTTGAGCATACCATGTTGGATTATGGAAAATTTTAGAGTTAGAAATGTGATGTAAGAGTGCATTATTTTACATAACATGATTTTGGAAGATGAAAGACGCGCAATTTACAAGTAACATGAGGAGGAGGGTCAACTAAATACTGAAGCGAGGGAAGCGAACACACGGGAAATTTATGACAATCACATACATCACAATCTTCGAGCGGATTTGGTTGAACACATTTAGAGTGTTCGGTGAAATGACGATGACGAAGATGATAATTAAATTTTTTATTTTTTATTAATGTTTTTTTTAAGTTTATATAACTTTTTAATTAATGCTATTTCTCTATTTGATATTAATTTTTTACAAGGTTTATAGATTTGTTTTATTTTTAAACCTAAATTAAATAAATAGTTAAATGTGGTTTGGGCCATTTTGTCAGTTTATTACAAAGGTTTCATTTTTCGCATGTGGGTCCAAAAAGGTTCACCGTTGCCATTTTAGTCCATTGGGTTAACTTCATCCATTTTTTTCTGTTAATGAGAAGGGCAAATCGGTCAATTTATATAGCTGAATTGTCCTTCTAGTTAACAGATTTACATATAAAATGACGGAATTGCCCTTCTCGTTAACAGAAAAAATGGATGAAATTAACCTTGTGGACTAAAATAGCAACGGTGAAACTTTTTTTGGACCCACAGGTGAAAAATGAAACATTTGGACTAAATTGGCAAAATGATCCAAATCACAGGGACTAAAATGGCATTTAACTCTTAAATAAATAAGTGTATACCACATGTCATTCCACGCCATCCTTTCATGCCCATTTTCACCCCACGCTTTTGAGGAGCTTGAAGGAGAAATCTGACACTACAAACGTGGTTGTCACATGACGCTTCATGACTCCTCCACAATAACTAGTCATATAAGCAGGGCCGGATCTAGTGCATGTCAAGGGGAACGCCCGCTACCGCTTGGCGCTCCGGCTGTAGTGTAAAATTAGTGTAAATTTTGGAAAAAATTGACGTTTTTCGATTTCGTTACTGTTTTTTATAAAGCGTTACCGCTTGGCGAATACTGCATATAAATCTACATTCTAAAGGGAACGTTTCCCTTTGTATGCCAGCTTCAAACTAACCCAAATGTACCAAACACGGTTGCAATGAATTGAGTTTGTTTAATACGTTACGTTGGCATCAACTTTTTATCTTTCATGCATTTTACATGTTCCCTTTCCATCATTCAAATATACCTTTAAAATTGTTTGTCTACATTTGGTCAAACAGTTATTGATCTTATCGATATAGCAAAACTAGTTTTGAGGGGATATTTCACATTTTAGTATCATAGTACAACTTTTTTTTTTTAAAAAATAATAATAAATTAGTCTTCCTTACATAATACAACTTAAAAGAAAAGAAAAAGAATTAGTTTTTTGAGATATTATTATATAATACAAATACATCCGTCTTAGAAGTAATACGTTAGAACCGTATATCTATTGCTTTGAAACAGACAGTTATATAACCATCTATGTTTCTTTGTCATTAAAAATTATTCTTAACGCACTATTTTGATCTTTATACCGTTCTCAATAGATATTGGTCCAAAGCTATGATTAGCAATACTCACGGTTTGGTTTAAAACCGTGAAACTTTCCAAACCGGTCATCGATTTGGTTTTGCGGTTGGTTTTTATTTTATTTTCAGTCGATCGTCTTCACAATTTTCAAATAATAGTTAACGGCTTGGTTTGCGATTTACACTAAAAGTTGGTCGTATGAAACCGGACCGAACTGTGACATATAATTCAAAATAATTTATATACCACACATTATATATATACATATATTGTTGACGAGTGATGATGAATAGTAACTTTTTTTTATAATAATATATACTTTGATTATTTCTTAGTTAATATATTATAATAGTTTATTATTATATTTACTTTTAATAATATTTTTTTTATTTTAAAACATATATTCCCTTTAGCATTTTTTAATAATTGTTTTTTAACATGTATTAATTAATCGATTAGTTTGATATTTCTTTAATAATTGACGCTTATAGTTTTTTCTAAAAACTGAAGTACGTATTTTTGCTTGATTATTTCCATTACATTCCGTCATAAGTTTTGAAAACAAAGTTGTACTCAAAATAAAGTATTTATTTGGTATCATAAAACGGTATAATAATAAATCAAATCGCTCTAATGGTTTGGCTTTCTAAACAACATGTTTTATTTTTAAATCACGTTTGTTTTATATTATCATTTTGTCGGTTTTGCCGCAACGCGCGATATAAAAAAACTAGTATGTATAAAAGTTGAGCTTAACTCAAACTAAGCTAATCATAATTATTTATAGGATATATTTTCAAACAAATAATAAGTATTCTATGGTGGTTTTTGCGTTAGTTTATGGGGTAATCAAAGTTGTTTCAAACCATAAAATGTAATTAAAGTTGTTTGGATATATGTTAAGGGAGAGGATAATGAGAAAACTAGATATAAATGAGAAAACTAGAAAACTAATTAAAAAAACAAAAAAAAAAGCATAAAAAACATACACTTTTTTTTAATAATTTTTTATAAAAAAATCGTTTCATTTTATGTATAAAAAAAACTTTTTTTTCAAAAAAAAACTTGTACTGCACATGTGCACTATATGTGTACTACACATGTGCATTATATGTTTATGTTGCACATGTGTATTATATGCTTTTTTTTATTTTTATTTTTTTAAAAGTTTTTATATATAATATATATAACGAATTTTAATTAAAAAAATTGATATGTTTTTTTTTTTGCTTTTTAGTTAGTTTTTTGGTTTTCTCATTTAAATTAGTTTTCTCATGATCCATCCTTATATGTTAAATATTGTAAGAAGACTCATAGGACAAGTATAAATCATGATCAATGATTTTGGATATATGTATGATTATCTTATGTGAATTGTGTACTCACAGCAAGAAGTATTGCGGATTAATCTTATGTTAATTGTAATATTCAATGTCATAACATTTCTCTACATTTTTAGTTGTTTAGGTACTCACAAAAAGACTTTAATGTAGACAGTATTTTTTTATTAGTTGTATAAAGTGTCAAAAGAGCCCAAACCGTGAAATCAAATTGTTAGTGATGGTTCTATTTAGTTCGATTATATTTTCAATGGTTCGGTTTCAGATTTTGGTAACAAAAGACCATTGCTAACAGTTTAGCTCGTGGTTTCACCTGAAAACCATAAAAAACCGACCATGGACATCCCCTAAGTATCAAAATTCATTTGGAAGATGCGTGTGTGAAGCTGGTGTTTCATGTGGGTGTGTTTGATTGTTGATGTATGAAAATGAAAAAACAAACAAATCACTAGAACACTAAAACTTATGATCCAGTTTTTTATAGCATAAAGTTTTCAACATTGCAATCTTGGATTTTTGGTAACAAACTAATGGGCTCATTTAAATAAGTATATAACATATCTCCAGAATATTGGTGACCCAATATTTTAGGCCCAATGTGCCCAAACGCAGTCCAGAAAACTAGTTACAGCTTGAAATCAATCTTCAAATTGAATAACCCGGAATTCGACTCAATGAACACCACTGCTTTAAATCTTATTTTTCGACCCGGCATCACTCGAGTCTGAGTGATCACTAGTCTCGGCAGTAGAGTCCATCGGATCACCCCCCTTCAAAGAAGCCGAATCCGATTGATCATCTTTCCAGTCCAACAAGTCCATTTGGTCATCATCATCATTCCCCTTCCGATTTCTGATTTCAGATAAAGGTGGATCGAAGGACTCATGGCGGATTTGCGAGTGCGCCGCAGCGACAAAGATGGCGCCAGCTCCAGATCCACCATGAGCATGCTCCACAATCACATTATCAGCTAATGCACCTCCCAACATTTCCCAAATACTGCTGTGTAATAAATTTCTAAAAACTCTATAATGCTCGTATAACCCGCCTTCGATTATCACCACGCTTTTCTTGTCGTTGATTCTCCCGCGCTTTTTCATTATTCCAACTATGCACGCACCCGCCAAACGAGCTCCTCTTTCCGCCACTACGTCACACACTTCCGTCACCAGTTCTCTCACTGCCAGACTTGTTGAAGCAATCTACAGTCATAAATTGACATCAATATTAAACAACAGTAAGAAAATAGATGAACTGTTTTTCTTCAGTTGCGAAACCGTCAGTAATCCGTCACAAGAACTACCGTCCCTTGCTGGATTTCTGACGGAATCTTTTAAAATATATGTATATGTTTTGGATTTGACCTATCCGTCAGATAGACGGATGGGTAATCTTTTTGGTTGTAAAAGTCAATTTTCTAGTGGTTTGTTGTTTATTGTTTTACCCCAAAAACTTCCATAAGCTTCTCCTGGACAGCGTCGCGATTTTCTGATGTATCTTGATGCATGGCAGCCATATCCGGAGACCTGTTTACAACATAAATTATCAAAAGTCCTGATTTTATTTTTTAAAAATCTATAAGTCAGGTTTGTAACCGACCCGAACTGTTTTTTTTTTTTTTTTTTTTTTTGAGTTTCTCAAACTTGAAACACGTCGGTTCGGATCATATTTACCTATTTTAAGATTATAGTACCTTAATATGTAAGGGGTCTTGAGTTTATCAGGAACAGTTTCTCCAAATAATGCAGTTTCTTTGGCCATTTTAAGTAACACTCTTCTCACTACCTCCCCTAGATATCTCCCTCTAATCAACTTCTCAAAGATCTGAAAAGAAGAAAATAGCAATTGTGTCGGGACGTGACATGTTAACGAGTTTCAGGGTGGTGGGTTGAACTCTTCGCCCTAGTTACACTTAAAATTGTGTAACCCGATAAGACCAACATTAATTATTTAACTAGAAAGCGTTTAACGGGTTGACGGGCAGTAAATGCGCTGTAATCAAGTTGTAAACGGGTGAAATGGTACATAGTTGGCAGGTTGACCTTACTAAATATGTGTTTTATTTTTTAATTTTGCTTTAAAATGGTTGAGGGGTTGTGAACCTAATTATTAAACGGGTTAGATAATACACAATTGGCGGGTTGGCCTTATTAAATATATATTTTATTTATTGTTGTAGCTTTAAAAGGTTTGAAGGGTCGTGGACTTGTTTATTTAACAGGTTAACCCGAACACGCCCCCTTAAACTAAACAGGTCAACCCGAACATCACATGTTTATTAAACGGGCTAGAAATGACAACCCGAAACATGATTACTTTCATGTCATGTTTATGTTTCAGGTCATGTCAAGAACATTCGAAGTTGAATAATAGTTAAGGGTTGTCGAGGACACGTTTTGTACCCGAGATCCTGGATTCGAGCTTTCTGAATCCAAGGCCATGTCAAATTGAGTTATAGGAAGATGTGGAGTATTGAAGTTGCCCCATTGCATGTCAATAACCTGCAAATACTCATGATTATCAACTATTTCTTAAATCAGAATTAATAAATGCAAAAGAAAAAGAAATAGAAAGAACCATTTCTCCAAATTTGTTTTTGTCTAATCCTCCATTGGGGACAAACTGAGCTGACTCAACATAAACAGCATTAATAGCTAACCCCAATGTAACAGCAGCTACACAATCCCTGTTGTAATATCTCCCACCTGACAGATCCCCCAATGTAGCATCTACCTACCATAATTCATTAAAAAGGAAAAAGAAAACATTTTTAGGGCTTCGGTGTCAAATTCTCATTTGTTAAACAATATGGCCGCGCATCCCTTTTAGCCCAAAAGTCAAAACCGCGTCATAGTTGTCAATAGTGAATAGCGGTAAGTAGCGACAAGCTACCTATATGCTACGTAGCTACAGTGACGAAATAGCGCCCCCTAATTCATGTTTAGCGATATGGTAGTAGAAATTTTAAGAAATATTTTACGTGTATACTTTATCAAAACAGCCAAAATATGCTATCACTAATGCAGTTTCTTTTGCCATTTTAATCAACACTTTTTTTTCAATCATGAAACAAAAAATCCTAATGGGCATTGCTATTTATATTTATTAAAACTAAAAAAAATTAAAAATAAAAACAAATTACATAGACGTTGCTATTTGTCGCTAACACGCTTTAGCGCCGTTTGGGGGCATTGCTACGTAGCGTGCTATAGCGAGCGCCATAGTCGCTATTGACGGCTATGAACCGCACCATTTTTGGTTTAGAACTGACATGTGATCCTGATAGGTTGCTTGGCGGTGTCATTATAAGTCCATGTGACGTCTTTTGATTGGGTTATATGTTCTGTAATCATTTGTAACGGTCAAACGGTTATACTTTTGAAAAAAACACTTACCAATGTAGTGACCCGCAAATCTATTCCATGTTTTTCGAGCGCCTCATTGAAGTCCTTTGCCAGCTCTTTCCCGGCCTGCATGTGTGTATTTAGCAACAATGGAATTTATGAGGGGGTAAAATGTAAATATAAATACCGAGAACTCAACTGCCTCATTGACAGGAAATGACTTCCATCTTATAACATTTGCACCGGCTGCTGCCGGTCCATCATGTAACGAGAAAGATACGGTGAAGCCCATTTTCCCTTTTGGAGCGATAGGGTTTGTTTTCGCGTTTATTGAGATGAAAACCGCGAGCTTTAGTGCTATGTAATCAAATAGTTCCTGAAACAGTAATAAGATCCATTATCAAGATTTTCATAATCCATATCAACATTATCTAAGATTCGTGATCTAAGATACTTGGAATCCGTGATCTAAGATTCTTAGAATCTATATTAGGATTCTCAATATCTCAGAATCCGTTATAAAAATTTTCAAATAGGGAATACCTTATAAGTGCCCGAAATGACTTCAGGGGGGATTTCACTTCTTCTCTATCTAGATCAGTGATCGGGTTGTTTCTCCCTCGAAGCCTTGCGCGCATCATCAAGAAGTTATCTTCACGTAGATTCACACCATAATATAAACCTTCCTCGGTACTACACACACAAATGAATAAAAAGAAACCAATCATAAATACAAAATAAATTCAACACATTCAATATATAACTAGCTTATAATAGAGAACCACTAGAACTTTATAAACTTATGTAACTACCTTACATATATATAGATAGATCTTGTAACACAAAACTTATTATGTTATGCATACACACCCAATATCATACATGTACACAAATAACAATATATATATATATATATATATATATATTATGTATGTATTGTGCTGCGTTTAATACAAAACCAAACCAATTTTTACTAGATAATCACAAAAAAGAACACAAGCAAGCGCTTTGGTTAATTATTTTCGACTATTATTAGGAGGGTGGCGGTTGAAACCGCAATACAGAATTGATATAAGGAAACGTATGTTTTACCCACCCAGAGGGAAGCGATGAGGTAACGGAGGGAAGCATGACATAATCCGTCTGAGACTGATCAGACAGGCTGGTCTGCATATCGGAAACCAAATCGAACGCAACATGCCACAGCTTGGGCACAGGAGTAGCACAGTCATTGGCGAATTTGCGAAACATCCGTTGTGTTTGTTTCCACCGTCTCTCGTCTCGTTTCTTCCACCGGACAAGCAGCACTCCGGCCACCACCACGGTAGACACTGTTGCCACTGCGGCAACTGCAACTTCTTTCCTCATTGTTTAGTTTTGGATGAACGAGAATTGGTTGTTGGTTTTTTTGGATTGAAAAAAATGTGTTTGAATTGGAAAATATGAACCATAACAGACAGACAGAAGAGCGGTTTTTGTGGAGTGATGAAGAACGAGTCTCACTCATGATATTTATGTTTTTAAGTTATGTTGTAACCGTTTTTTGGAACAAAGTTGTTTTTATTTCATTTTTATGTATATTATAAAAATCAAAATTGTCATGAATATATTTTATACTAGTGCTAATACCTGTGAATTTCACGGGACAAATAAAATAATATGTTTTCAAATAGATAAGAAACCGTTAAAAAACACAAAATAAATATGGAAACAACAAACTTGAAGCAAATTGATATTTAATCCATAGTTACATACTATCAGAAAACATTGACAATATCAGAAAAAAAATACAAAACAAAAACTATAAATTTGAGAATATCTCTTTGTAAACAACATTGATTGTTTTATTTGTAATGTTTCCATCACTGTCTAAAATTAGAATTTTTAAGCCATCCATACTTTTAACTCTTGAGAGTGCCACGTACAGTTGTCCGTGACTTTTGATAATGATTGACCCTGGCTTTTGTTTATTGTCATTGCGAAACAAACACAAAGTGGAAATTGTCTTCTTTGTTGCTTGAAAGGAATCCGTTTGTCAGATGATGACAAATTGATTCTTGGAATAAAAGTTCGTGTTCCAATGTTACTTCCTGAAATGATCTTCGCTTCAATAACACGGTCACTGAGTGTAATGACCTGTAATCTAGTCCCATTGCATAAGCCATTTTTCTGATCAATGTTACGTAAAAGCATTACTGGAACACCAACTTTTAAAACCAACTTGTGATTTGGCATCCCTGAAAGTTTAAGACCATTTAGAACGTCCGGAGGGTATACATTGTGTTGCATATTCTCATTTACATTCTCGGATTGGCATATCGAATCAGAACTAAGATACTCCCTTTGATCACCAGGAAACATTGATAATAACACATCATTAATTTCGTGCACAATCTCATTTTTTGGAGTAAGAATTGCTCTTTCTTGAAAGAAGGTTGGATCTTTGAAATTTTCAAGTATTGAAGAATACACAAAGTTGATGATGTGGAGTAGAAACGATAAGTAAGATCAATCACGTTGATTCTATGAATACCCGTGATGAACTTGTCACAACCCAAAATTCAACCCAAAGGGCACGGAATTTGAAGTGATAAAAACTGATTTCTCAAAATTCAAGTCTCCTCATTATCACCTCATAACCAACATATAAATAGAGTTATAAATTCGAAACGAGCCCCAAAATACACGCGGGTCAAAAACTAAAACAAAACAAAAGTTGGCAAAAAGCCCAAAAAAACATAAAAATGAAAAATACTCATAGAAATAAGCCTTTTTTGGGCCCGAACGTCCACCCAAACCGCCAAAGGCGTTTGCCGCAAAATGGGATTTTTCCTCACGATCGATTTGACTGGTCGCACACCCAAAACGGACCCCCGTAGCCCAAGTTAAAGCCATTTTAGTGAAGCCCCATTTGTCACGCGATCTTGGGCCTCCAAATATAATATGGCCCGCTCCTCCACACTTGGGCCCGCATCAGTTGATTAAACCACCAATTGGATTGATAGAATCAGTAATCAAGAGATCTTTTGGTATATCAATTACAGCATCACCATCATTTGCTACACCAACCTTTCCCTCTCCCAAATCCAAAAGCCATTTCGCAAAAGCTTTTGTCTTTTCAGTAACTGTTTTATCACTTCCGACAGTAAATCTCATATTTTTTGTTAGCTTTAGAAGTTTGCATTTGTTCCAAATGTACGATGAACTTAACGAAGCATTAACAAAGTCTTGTCTAGAACCATTAAGAGCAACCGGAAGAATCTGTCTAAAGTCACCGCTAAACACAATTATCTTTCCTCCAAATGGTAAATCTAAGTTATTTGAAGAATCATGACTGAGTATGTCTTTTAAACTTTTATCCACGCTTCAAATGCATGTTTTTGAATCATCGAGCTTCATCCCAAATAATAAGTTGCTTTTTTTTTTGTAATAGATGTGCAATATCGGTCCCAGGCTTGACTCGGCAAAGAGAATCCTCATTTAGATTCAAAGGAATGGCAAATCTAGAATGCATTGTTCTACCTCCTGATAGTAACAAGGATTCAATACCACTTGAAGCAACATTTAATACGATTTCACCTTTACTTCGAATGGCTGCAGATAATGTCTTTGATAGAAAAGTCTTACCAGTACCACCGTATCCATAAAGGAAAAAAAACACCTCCTTTGTTTCGTCTAACAGCTTCCATGATATCATCAAAAACGTGTCGTTGTTCATCTGTTAAAGCAATTAACATAGTATTTAACTCAATTTCCAGTGTACTCTGGTCGTAAGATAACTCTTCGTTAATCAAACGATTATTTGCTGAAGAAATAGAATCGTCATCAGGATAAGGCATAGTTGTATAGTTTCTCAGCGATGAGTTGTTACGAAGTAAGAATTTCTCGATTTCTAACAAAGCCAAATTCTTGATTTGATATTATGAATACGGTAATTCTGTAAAATGTAAACAAAATTGTGACAATTATGAAAAATCCCGGTAAACTTTGATTGGTACAAGTCCGTGGTAACCGGACGTGATATGTATATCATGATATTGTTGTGATTATGTGTGATGATACGAATTCTGGAAAATGATACACCGACTATAATGGGAGTTTATGCATAGTAATTAACAAAAAAAACATTACAGTGACATTATGCGTCACCTACATGACAAGACAAAGTTGTGAATGAACTGATGACTCTGGGAATAAGTATCAGTAAACACGCCTGACTTGTGTGCTATGCTAAGCGATATCTGTAATGTCTCGGAAGAATCCGAGAGCACGTCATGGTTAACATGACACTATTAAGGACCAACGATGCGAGGTTGGCATCCTTAGCCTTGAACAATGTGTTAAACGGAGACTTGACGTTTAACAGCGCATTAAACCTTTAATGTGATTATTAGGTTATCAGTGGCATCATTTAAGATTTCGAGTTCCAGGAATAACTTAGTTTTGTGTCATAGACTGTGACATAAGGTTTGAAAATAATCAAAGCTCGGGCACGCAAAACGAAGCAGCTCCCGGTTGGGGAAACGTCTTTGTTTCGGGCATAACAAAAGACAACCAAATATGCAAGGAACAGTCAATCAAGCTTAAAAACACTTAAACTAACCTAATACGAGACTTTTATGATTAAAATGTAACTGGGTTCGGATTTTTAGACGGTTATGCACGATTTTTAAAACCGAGTCCTTTGACACTAAGAACACGCAAAACGGAGTCCGTTTCACAAATCGAGAACGTGTGCGGGACCCGAAAACGAACCTAAATGCTACACGGAAGATAAAAATCATCTTTTAACGCGTATTACGAAGCACGAGGTGGCCCCAAGTGGGGTAGGGGTACCCCCCCATATTTTATTATTATTTTTTTCTTTTAAATTCTTTCATTTTTCCTTAAAAAATCTCAAGAATTCTGCACAAACCACTAAATCTCAGCTGATCCAACATCCAAACAACATCAAATCAAAGGTATAAACCTTGATTCTTATGGTTTTAATCATGTTTTCTTGATTATACATGAAGTTATAACCGAAAAACTCATTTTAATCCAAGATTTTTGAAGGTTTAAACATGTTTATGGGCTGAATAAGAACACCTTGGTATTTACCTGGTGTTATATGGCAGCCATGATCACAAACCTTTCGGGTTTGATACCCTAATCAACTCTTATTCGACAAAAATCGCTTAACTATTTGATTAACCGAAAAGCAATGAATTAAAGCTTGATTGATCTAGGTTCTAGCATATTTGGTTGTACTTGATGTGTAGGTACTTAATATAGCCTTCACACACTTCTGGGATCAAGATAAACTCTTGGAATGGGAAGAATCGCTAGGTATAACATCCTAGAACTGAATCTAGGCTAGGCAGAAAATTGTTTTCCCTATAACTTGGTCCGTATAACTTGTATTGATCTGATACTTGATGTGGTGATGTAGGGTATTCTCAGGAAGGTCCACGTAAAATTTTAGAATTTTTGGAATTTTCTACGATTTTTGGTGAATTGTTAACTGTTTTACCAAACGAATTTCAGAAAAATTATCAAACGAAGTCAATAAATCACCAAATTTTACAGAGAAACTAAGGAATACGTGGGGAATGTTCTGGAAAAATTCGGAAGTCCATTGGTTGAGTTTTGATTTGGGTTAAAAATCCGCATTTTTGCGAGTTTTCGGTAGCCGGAACACACCGAAACGAAATCGGAAAAATCTAAAAATTTTGTGAGCAGTTTCTGGACAAGTAAAAAAAACCTAGATTTTTTTTTGGAATTTTTGAACTACTGATAGTATTTAATGTTAATAATGTGGTTAAAAATGATTTTATAAATAATTTATTCAAATAAGTAAAATGCCAAAATAAATTCCCAGAAATTTTTTCCAAAATCTATAGATTTTTATTGAGTTATATAAAAATTTACAGATTTTTATATAAAATATAGATTAAATGGGAATTTATGAAATTAAAAATGAGTTATTTTAAAGTAATTTCGGCAGTTTACCGCATAACGAACCTGCCGACTGGGAACTGACCCAACCCAACAAATACTATAATTGGAACACCGGGAGTATTCCGGGAGATCTCCGGGCAAATTGGACACTATGGGTGTATATTAAGAGAATTCGGGAGAATTTCCGACGGTGAAAATAGAAACTCAAATTTGGGTAATCTAGACTCCCCAAATACTCAAAATCCCTTGATGAAAAGTTAATCATTCTTAAATAACCAGTGTTGGCATTATTGGTATTCCCGTACCATTATCTGAACACGTTAAACTACTGACTTTGGCTGGCACGTGAAACGGTGCCGGAAGCCAAACGAAAAACTAATACTACCCTGACGTCCATCACCATACTAGTCCTATAGACTCAATCCGGAGTTAAAAATCCTGACCAGATCCAAGTTATAACCTTTACCAACTTAGATACTGATTTAAGTCGATACTTGCATGGGTGTTATTAAAGTTGACCCTGTTGCTTGAACACTCTTGCGTTGACATCAGTACTCGTACTGTGAGATTTCACTTCCCCACTTTTAAACTGTTTTGCTGTTTTCTGGGGACTTGCATGTTAAAAACTCTGTCGATTATACCAAGTTGGGAGTGAGTTTTCACTTCCCCACTTTTGAATTGTTTTACTGTTTTCTGAGGACTTGCATGTTACAAATTGTGTTAATTACACCAACTGGGAGTGAGCTTCACTCCACTACTTTTAAACTGTGTTACTGTTTTCTGAAGTGATTTGCATGTTATAAAACCGTGTTAATTGCACCAACTTGGGACGATGTGAATTACCTAACTCACGAATACCCCCATTACAAGTGATTAATATGAGCCGTGGGCAGTGGATAGTACTATTGATTCGACAAACCCAGTTGAGGCGGAGGGTGCGATGCCCGGCCACAAGCAACTGCACTCGTCCAACTTTTGGGTATGTGTTAGGCATAACTACCCGGGGCGTTGAACTGCACGTGACGCAGTTGGTGGACCGGGAGTGTCTGGGTGACACAGCCCGGGGGAAATAGTCAGGTTTCACTTGTACGCGCGTGAAATTCCATCGAGCAATCTTTGACTATAACTGTGACTGTGACCAGTGCAATTAAACTTGTTAAAACATATTGTTCCATAACAACAAAACTAGTGGAACTCACTCAGCGTAGCTAACCCTTTTTAAAACTAACATGCATTTAAGGTCACTTGATACCTGTGTGATCCGTGTATGTTGTTCAATACATGTTTGTAGGCGAACCGTGATATAGACGCAGGTGGCTTAGAAGACTTACGTGGTTCATGGGAACATGCAGTTGTAACATACATTTAGTATGTAATCAACATTTTGTAAGTAATAAAATGTAGTGTCTTTATAAACAATGTGCTTGTACCAGAGGTGTCTGTTGCATCCCTATATTTTTCTTCCGATGCAAGTTGGGGTGTGGCAGAAGATGGTATCAGAGCCATTGGTTATAGAGAATTAGGTGCCTTTAAGGAAACCTAGACTATAACTACAGGCTCGGACTTTAGTGGACATCATTGGAAAAATTAACCTCAATTAAAGATGCTTAGTGAACATTGTAAAGTATCCTATTTGCAAGTACCAGGATGGCCTGGTGGGGCAAGTGAGTTATTATGGTTCGGAACGTAATAACAGACTTGCTCATACGAGGCAGTGTTGGGAAAGCCGCGGTAATAAACACACTTAAATACGTGGAATGATACATACGTGTGCCAAGGTGATAGTGTGTGAATGGTTGTGCGAGAATTGATACATGAATTTGGATTGGTGGATAATGCGTTAATACATATGCCTTTGGGATAGGGGAAAACTGGTATTACAGTCCATTCCACATTCCTACTGACCATCTGTTTAATATACACTAGAGTTGGATTCATACCACTTCTATAGTGGTTAGTTATATTTTATGATGTGAGACCCTAAGCCTTTAGTGCAATACGATCTCACCAACTCTATACTTATAATTATTATGACAACGATTGCATACCAGAATGGTATTTCAAAATGAACATCGTTACACAAAGAACGCGCAAGTCGTTCAGATAGACTAGGAGGACGTGTACGGATCCTCACTTCACTTCTCGTTGTTTAACATTCGATTGTTATACGATCGCAGAGTTCAAACATCTTACGAAACTTTTTCGTCCTTGAATCCGCGATTCATTTGATGGTCCGTGGGATTCCTCTTCTGCTTGTAATTTTGGCACCAGCTTTCACGTCGTGTGATACTATGATACTTTGTGGTATTCCTTAGCACATGTTTCGATATATGTTATACCTGAATACGATGATCTCTGGGTCATGGAGGTGGCATGGAGTGCATGAATAAGTTACCCTTCCCGTTGTCATTCTATTCCATGGGATATAAAGTTTGTGATGGTACAGATTCCTTTGAAATGCTTGCGTTGTGGAACATCATTTCGTGTGACCATCGGTTACATTATGTTTTATTTTACGATTGTTGATTGGTTCGAATTTCAGTCGGTTAATTGGAGAAAGTAGTATGGGGCCCGAATATCGTGGAGAACGGAATATTGATCAGGTATGGGGTGTGGTGGATATGCTGCGGTACTTCCTATATATAAACACCCGGCTACATGATCAAGGTACCGTTACTCAGGGCAGTCGGGCTTCATGTTGCGATTTGTTTGGTTATGTTTTGGGCAATGCGGTATGGAGACTTCGACCCTGTTTGATGCGATAGATGACGCCATAGTTGTCGTAACCACGATATCTATATACGTTTGTAGTAAATTTAAATGAAAAATAGTTTGGGGGTTGACATATAACGACCTTTGGCTTAATCCGAGAAAGGTCCTTTTTTCCGAAATTATCGTACGACTTTCTAGGGATACTACACCTCGGTAGTACTCCGTACTGAACTATTTGGGTATAGCCGGTTATAGCTTACCTACATCGACGACCCAATGATCGATTCGCGATCAGTAACAATGTTTCTGTCCTCGATAAGACCATTCAGTGTAAGCTATTTCCTTTGGCGGGATTTGCTAGAACGTATAGTCATATATTCGGAATCATTACGATACAGCGAATAACCTATACTCATGACACCGACCGTTGTCTATGAAATTACTCAATGAAGCATATATTTCCGTTATTAGCTGTCGTTCGCTAATGATGCAATCACTAATTTTTAATAAGGACGCGTAATTAACACCGGTGTTGATAACCTAAGGGGATTTAGGGGTAACACATAAATGGAGAAACTTATTTGAGGTAATCAAAATTTGGTGAGGAATTGTGCGGATGCGGATCTGATGGTGATAAGACTTGTGGAGGCGGGAACAATTTTGCTGATATTCCTCGTAACCATTCATACTTCGTATTAACATGAAACTCCTATGTATACATTTAATCATAAATATACAACATTAACCGCGGTCTAATCTAAGTGTCAATCTGGTAAATTTCGGTTGAGGGTGGCGTAACCCCGGTGCAAAGTCAGAAAACTAGAATCATGAAATAATCCGACTCACTGCTTCAAATCAATTCAATTCTCCTTACTAGAACTATTGGAAAGTGTTATGGTCTGGTATATATAAATTACTAATTTGATACGCCCTATCGATTTAGTTCAAACCCATACAAGATAAATCCCCCGTAACTCGAAATAATAAAAAAAGGGGTGATACGAAGGACCCGTAACGAAGCTACTTCTTAATGTATATTTAGTAAACAAAATGACACAAAGCAAATTTTTCGTCAGGCGATTAGTTTATTCATAAATACATATATCTAATTCGAAGGATGGTATTTAACAGAATTGTATAAAATTTTTATATATCAAACGATCCCTTGTTTCCAGTCTCGCATAACTTAGTGAAAATATGTTCTAATGCAAGACGAGATCGCCTACGAATAGTATTCAAGTACTGTAATACGATGATTAATCTATGACAACTCATATTTACATCTCCAAACTCTAGACTACACTGGGTCCTGACCTGAATTCTTTTGGTAACCCTGGGATAGTAGGTCTTGAATCTATATCACCCGTATGAGGGCGGTGCATTCATGCTAGAAATCGCATAAGGGGATACATGGTTCTTTGATTCATGTCGATTAAGGCTTTTCATGACACGATAACTACTACGACCGTACGAGTGGTCCTGGGTAGGGACTAATTCAGATACTTGTATGTCTATAGAACGTATTGACTCCCCAACTCTACGATAATACTAATACCTGGGGAATACCATATGTCTTCTCCTCTTCCTTGAAACATTGGAAGAGTCCAGAGATTTATACGCGATGTTGTTCACAATTCCTAAGGGATGTTTGAAATTCCCTTCGGACCTTTGTAAAGGTGTTATTTGGTAAGGTCTCCTACATGTGTAAGAGGATGATACATGGGATACACTGACTTTCATCTGCCGATGGGATACAAAGTGAACGATACCCTACTCTTGTGAGTAACCTAAAGTTATTCGGTAGACGGTGTTGCTAGTCCTCATGGGTATACGAGGACTAAATTCTCTAGATCAGGGAAATATTGTTGAAACACTCCTCGTCTTCGTTCAACTAGTTGGTACCTTTAATTGATTTTCAGTTTGATCAATTTAAATAAGTATTCGTAAAATACAATGCTACCAAGAAACCCGATTCCTCGTTATTTTCAAGTAATGAAAATTCGTGTGTTACCGATAGAAATAAGAACGGGAGAAATCTATAGTATAATATTGTATATATATTATATATATATGTGTGTGTGTGTGTGTTACCTGTGTATTCGTACCCGAGTGAAAATTACGATCGAGGGGATGATTGTCGGAAGTTGTGTGCTATCATTTACGCGATTTTTGCCTCAATCATTTGTGGTGAGCGTTTCGGGGTCATTCTATTATAAACAAAATATATATATACATGCATTAATGTCACACTTTCAATCGTGCCATATCACACAAATTCGTCGCACGCATGAGTCCACAACCTGTATAACCAACATCATTATCGTGTATGTAATAACATCCGTCAGTATACCACTGTTAAAATTGCACTTAGACTTAACCCAAAAAAGGGACAGTGCTTAAGTGTGCGGTCAGAACATGTCACTGAATTAACGTATATATGCCATACTATGAAAAGCATGAACTACTATGTATGAAGGAACACGGTCAAAACCAAACTTTCTTTGAAATAGGAATAGTCACGAGTTGTCCGAATATTATAATTGGTGTCTATTGTACGCTGAAACCAATTGGGGCAAAGCTAAACCAGAAATCTCGTAATCCCGGTCATTCTAGATGAAGGGACAAGTGAATCGTCCGAATACGTCCCTCGGATATCATGTCCATCCAGAGGGAAATTCCGTTAGTAAGCGCATCATATATATTTAAAGGAGGAATAAGACTTTGACACGACAACTAATACTCTTCAAATTTGGAGAGTTACTTAACACACGCTACGAATAGTAAATAACTTGATGTGCGATACTAAGTTAAACTAAATGACCAAAGTGTAGATCGGTGCTTGGTTGGATGCACCGACCGGATGTGAAATGGCATTCATAACCTTTATTCGTATTCTAGCCGTCAGAGTGCTAGGCTTACTTCGATTGATTACGCTTTTTAGTCAGCCTCCTTGAAACTGCTTTTGTTATTTCAAGAGATTGCCGGGTGATTGTGGATCTATGGTATTACATTTCCCAGCAGCACGTATTCCTTCCGTGCCCTATTGGGAAACAGAACTGACTAATCCTACGACCAAGGGGTCGAGAAACTCAACAAGCTTAGTCTCGACCAACCCGGGGGCCGGATCTTCATTTCTTGTTTACATTATTACAAATATTAGACTAATGGGAAAAATCAGATTCAGTGGTCAATTGTCCCTATCGGACTAGGGTCACTATGAATTCGGGCTTCAGCCCATGGTTCGTAAAACCACACGAATTTCCCAATCTAAACCAAGATGGTTTGGCATGAACGAATTCGATGAAACCCTTACGTTTAAGCGGTGATTCAGTTGGCGGAGGTGCCAAGATGGGAAGGCATTATATCTTTTTATACTTATATAAAGTTCAGATCTTACCAAGTCCGAATTTGACTCGAAAAACCACGAGACCGAGACGGTCAAGTGGTGATTAACCCCCTTGTTACTAGTATGGGTTATATTTTCCTATGCATTGGGTAATCTTTCAAGAACATCATGGGAAATGATTACTTCTCAGTATCTCCATTAACGACATCCTTATTAAATGATAGTCGAGCATTGCTATGTTCCCACCCTACGAAGGGTACTCCGTCAATGGGGAACCTTGATTCGGTGACTCGTTACTTAGTCATCTTTTACCAAATTACCCGTACGTCTATGATCAATGCCGATCCAATGTGTAGGGGCATCATAGTGATACTTGTGAACGTTAGACACTCATCACGCCTTAAGCATTTCCACGTGATATAGTAGCATTCTAGATGTGGTGCTACTGGAACTAAAACCACATTGGGCGCACACCCTATCATTCCCGGTATATGGGAATTTTTATACGATATCTCTCGGAGAATCACACCGATGTCATCGAAGTTACGAAGTTGTTTCCTTCGGGAAAAGACACAGATAGTTGTACAACAGCTGGAGCCAAGCTCCCAAAACTTAATGCAAACTGGAATTATTACTGTAGAAATTTCATATCCTTACGACGTGATTAGACTACTGGTGAGTAGTTCGGGCACCCTATTGATGTGAGGGTGCAGATTCGTTGTTACTAGTGTACATGCTTGCCTTATGGCAACCATAGGCTTGTAAAAGCCTTTCTCTTTCTCTACCATAGAGTAGGGACTCTCGTGGTCGGTTAGTATTAGCCGAAGATACTCACGTACACGACAACAAGGGAAGATTGGCGTGCACCACATGGTAAGACCAAATTTATTCCCTTAACACAAACATGCAGAGCATGGTGCTCATTATTGCAATGTTCGTAACAAACCTTGGGAGAGTACCTATACTCCTCCTTTATAAGGGGGTGTTCAATAACTATTAAACGAAATCGTAATTGAAACTTATGGTGTATGAATGGTGAAGATAATGAATGCAAAGAAAACATAATAATTGCAGTCAGCTATAAGCTGAATACGAAACTCATATCCTACTGTGAGTCCAACAACACTCTCACTTTTAGATTGGAAGCGATGACAGATGTTACTCTTAACAACACATAGGAATTGTGGATGGACAAATTACACTGCTACTATGTACAAAATTTTCATATCCATACGATGATGATACTAAACAAAAAGTGAAAACATACTTGTCTGTCAGATGACTGACACGATGTAAATACGGAGCTTTCCAATGGATTACTAAATGGAATTTCGAGGATGAAATTCTTTTAACCGGGGGAGACTGTGACAATTGTGAAAAATCCCGGTAAACTTTGATTGGTTCAAGTCCGTGGTAACCGTACGTGATATGTATATCATGATATTGTTGTGATTATGTGTGATGATACGAATTCTGGAAAATGATACACCGACTATAATGGGAGTTTATGCATAGTAATTAACAAAAACATTACAGTGACATTATGCGTCACCTACATGACAAGACAAAGTTGTGAATGAACTGATGACTCTGGGAATAAGTATCAGTAAACACGCCTGACTTGTGTGCTATGCTAAGCGATATCTGTAATGTCTCGGAAGAATCCGAGAGCACGTCATGGTTAACATGACACTATTAAGGACCAACGATGCGAGGTTGGCATCCTTAGCCTTGAACAATGTGTTAAACGGAGACTTGACGTTTAACAGCGCATTAAACCTTTAATGTGATTATTGGGTTATCAGTGGCATCATTTAAGATTTCGAGTTCCAGGAATAACTTAGTGTTGTGTCATAGACTGTGACATAAGGTTTGAAAATAATCAAAGCCCGGGCACGCAAAACGAAGCAGCTCCCGGTTGGGGAAACGCCTTCTTTTCGAGCATAACAAAAGACAACCAAATATGCAAGGAACGGTCAATCAAGCTTAAAAACACTTAAACTACCCTAATACGAGACTTTTATGATTAAAACGTAACTGGGTTCGGATTTTTAGACGGTATGCACGATTTTAAAAACCGAATCTTTTGACACTAAGAACACGCAAAACGGAGTCCGTTTCGCAAATCGAGAACGTGTGCGGGAACTGAAAACAAAACTAAACGTAACACGGAAGATAAACATCATTTTTAACGCGTGTTACGAAGCACGAGGTGGCCCCAAGTGGGGTAGGGGTACCCCCATATTTTATTATTATTTTTTTCTTTTAAATTCTTTCAATTTTCCTTAAAAACTCTCAAAAAATTCTGCACAAACCACTAAATCTCAGCTGATACAACATCCAAACAACATCAAATCAAAGGTATAAACTTTGATTCTTATGTTTAATCATGTTTTCTTGATTATACATGAAGTTATAACCGAAAAAACTCATTTTAATCCAAGATTTTTGAAGGTTTAAACATGTTTATGGGATGAATAAGAACACCTTGGTATTTACCTGGTTTTATATGGCAGCCATGATCACAAACCTTTGGGTTTGATACCCTAATCAACTCTTATTCGACAAAAATCGCTTAACTATTCGATTAACCGAAAAGCAATGAATTAAAGCTTTATTGATCTAAGTTCTAGCATATTTGGGTTGTACTTGATGTGTAGGTACTGAATATAGCCTTCACACACTTCTGGGATCAAGATAAACGCTTGGAATAGGAAGAATCGCTAGGTATAACATCCAAGAACCGAATCTAGGCTAGGCAGAAAATTGTTTTGCCTATAACTTGGTCCGTGTAATTTGGATTGAGCTGAAATTTGGTATATAGATGTAGGGTATTGTCAGAAAGGTCCAAGTAAAATTTTAGAATTTTTGGAATTTTCTACAATTTTGGGTGAATTTTTAATTGCTTTACAGAACGAATTTTGGAAAAATTATCAAACAAAGTCAATAAATCACTAAATGTTACAGAGAAACTAAAGAATATATGGGAAATGTTCATGGAAAATTCGGAGTCCATTGGTTGAGTTTTGATTTGGGTTAAAAATCCGCGTTTTTGCGAGTTTTCAGTAGCCCGGAACGCACCGAAACGAAATCGGAAAAATCTAAAAATTTTGTAAACAGTTTCTGGACAGGTAAAAAGTGTTCTGGAATTTTTTGGAACTTTTGAACTACTGATATTATTTAATGTTAATTATGTGGTTAAAAATGATTTTATAAATAATTTATTAAAATAAGTAAAATGCCAAAATAAATTCCCAGAAATTTTTCCCATAATCTACAGATTTTTACTGAGTCGTATAAAAATTTACAGATTTTTATATAAAATATGATTAAATGGGAATTTATGAAATTAAAAATGAGTTATTTTAAAGTAATTTCGGCAGTTTACCGCATAACGAACCTGCCGGAACTGGGAACTGACCCAACCCAACAAATACTATAATTGGAACTCCGGGAGTATTCCGGGAGTTCCCCGGGCAAATTGGACACTATGGGTGTGTCCTTAGAGAATTCGGGAGATTTTTTTACGGTGAAAATGGAAACTCAAATTTGGGTAATCTAGACTCCCCAAATACTCAAACTCCCTTGATGAAAAGTTAATCATTCTTAAATAACCACGTGCTGGCATTATTGGTATTCCCGTACCATTATCCGAACATGTTAAACTACTGACTTTGGCTGGCACACAAAACGGAAAACTGATACTACCCTGACGTTCATCACCATACTAGCGTCCTATAGACTCAATTCGGAGTAAAAACTCCTGACCAGATCCAAGTTATAACCTTTACTAACTTAGATACTGATTTAAGTTCATACTTGCATGAGTGTTATTAAAGTTGACCCAGTTGCTTGATCACTCTTGCGTTGACATCACTACTCGTACTGTGAGTTTTCACTTCCCCACTTTTAAACTGTTTTGCTGTTTTCTGGGGACTTGCATGTTAAAAACTCTGTCAATTATACCAAGTTGGGAGTGAGTTTTCACTTCCCCACTTTTGAATTGTTTTACTGTTTTCTGGGGACTTGCATGTTACAAATTGTGTTAATTACACCAACTTGGGAGTGAGCTTCACTCCACTACTTTTAAATTGTGTTACTGTTTTCTGAAGTGATTTGCATGTTATAAAACCGTGTTAATTGCACCAACTTGGGACGATGTGAATTACTTAACTCACGAATACCCCCATTACAAATGATTAATATGAGCCGTGGGCAGTGGATAGTACTATTGGTCCGACAAACCCAGTTGAAAACGGAGGGTGCGATGCCCGGCCACAAGTAACTGCACTCGTCCAACTTTTGGGTATGTGTTAGGCATAACTACCCGGGGGCGTTGAACTGCACGTGACATAGTTGGTGGACCTGGAGTGTCTGGGTGACACAGCCAGGGGAAATAGTCAGGTTTCACTTGTACGCGCGTGAAATTCCATCGGGCAATCTGTGACCGTCACTGTGACTGTGACTGTGACCGTCACTATGACTGTGACCAGTGCAATTAAACTTGTTAAAACATATTGTTCCATAATAACAAAACTAGTGGAACTCACTCAGCGTAGCTGACCCTTTTTAAAACTAACATGCATTTCAAGTAACTTGATACTTGTGTGATCTGTGTATGTTTTTCAAGACATGTTTGTAGGCGAACCGTGATATAGACGCAGGTGGCTTAGAAGACTTACGTGGTTCATGGGAACATGCAGTTGTAGCATACATTTAGTATGTAATCAACATTTTGTAAGTAATAAAATGTAGTGTCTTTATAAACAATGTGCTTGTACCAAATGTGTCTGTTGCATCCCGTATGTTTTTCTTCCGCTGCAAGTTGAGGTGTGGCAAAAATACATATGAATATATATATATATATATATATATATATATATATATATATATATATATATAAGTTATAACAATGTGTAAAGATACAATAATAAAACATAATAAATCAACAACACTCTTTGAAATTGTTGATAAATAATTTTAAAAAAAATTAACCAAATTATAAAATAATGATAAAATGGAAAAAAAAAAAACACGTACCATCAACATCTAAAGTGTTTTGTTGTCTGTAGATAATGTCATCTGACAAATATTTCCATGTATTTTCCCATACAAAATCTGGTCTAGACAAACTACCAGACATTAGCATTGTTCCAAATAATGTTCGTAGATAATAAGCATTTCCATAAATATTTGCTTCCTTAATAGCTTCAATATACTCGTTGTCATCATCCAAAAGGCCAAGAGCATAACATGCATCTCTGAATGTAGGATATACATGTCTGTTGACTGTTCGAGTATATTCAAATGATTTGGGTCCTTTTACTTTATTTAACAAAATTCTTAAAAATTATCCTTTACCGGCGGAAGGGAACACAGAATGAATCCTACCGATTGAACCAGATCTTTGCCTTGGTTCCCAAGTCCGTGTATTCAATTTATAAACAAATTTTGTAGGAAACTCGACGTACTTGAGTTCTCGTGATGCTGGCAATTTTTCGTTACACTTCATCCAAGATAAGAATATCGAAGAAGCAACAGATGGTTTGTTGAGAACATTATCAATATCATCGTCTGCACCGTAAATTACATTTTGTTGACCAGGTAGATGGAAAGGAAGTCGCATAACTGAAGGATGCCCGTCATATGAAAAAAATCGCCATGACGATTCACATGCAGAAATATATCTACAATCATAATACTGGTTTATCTAATCTATTACTGGTTCTTGATCATCTTGATTGTCAATTTCCACGACTCTAAGAGTTGTTCTATCAGGACCTTTGTTAATGTACTTAAACAAATATTTGATAGAACCAACTTGATTGCACCACTCAACATTAATGTGTGCCTGGTATCTTTTTAAGAGCAGTTTGTTATACGGAACAACATACATGTTATCTAATTTGACACTAGATTTTTCAACAAATGAGCCTGAATCTCTTCTACGGTATAATGGAAAGCCATTTTATCTAAGCATGAATCGTTAATGAACTTCTTTGGAAACTTTTTGGAACATTTTCGGTCGATCATGCATGGGCAACTTCTTTGGAAACTTCATGATTCATGGACCATGAATCATGAATTCTCCCACAAGACTATACAATTCAGGATCTTCACTTTTATCTGGAATTTCAGCAGAAATGATTGGATCTAGATAATCAACAGATGCTATCTTGCTATCCGAATGCATAAATATACAAATATGCGCATGAGGAAGTACACGTTTTTTAAATTCAACAGTATAAACCACTACAGAGTATGAGAAAACAAATATTATATTTATAAATAAAAAATATTGTATAATAAAAAATTAGAATATTAAAAAAAAGTATTTAAATAACATCACATAACATTTATAAGTTGAGAATAATAAAAATATGTATTTGAAAGGAAACATACATGCATTAACCTTTCCGAGTAACTCATTGTCTTTCAAGTCTTTGATTATGGAATCAAGTTTCATTTTAAAAATTCGACACAATATGTCTGGCCTGTCTTCAGGTTTAATGATAGTGTCTTTCAAAAATCTTTTGACTTCTGGCCACTTAGGATTACATGTAACAATAATGAAGAAATTAGGATAGCCAAACCATTTGCATAGAGCCATTGCATCTAAGTAGTTTTGCATCATATAGCGAGAACCACCAGTGAAAGAAGAAAGAAGTATGACACGAGTGCCCATTTTCGACATATCTCCCTCATCATTTGCGTTCCGTATGTTCTCAAAAGAATCAGATCTCAAATGAGTTTGTTGTCTGCGTATGTAAAACAACCTTTCACTCTCAATCATAGTGTATACATCAACCACAAATTGTTGGAAAAGTCGTTTTGCATAGTGAATGAGTGAGAAAGTATTCACACGGTCCTGGATTCGATAAGCAAAGAATTCTCTCATTGTACACATAGGTCGTTTGCTATTACTTGAGGGTGTAACACCTCTGTGTGGAATGTCAACTCTGTACATGTCATCGCTATAAGGAAGTAAAAGAGGATATTGGAGAGCAAGATAAGAAGGATGTAATTCACTAATTCGCTCTATACGCCCTGTTTTTGTTTTGAAAACAATATCTCGATTTTCAACAGCCTGAGTTATTCTCCAACAACCAACGCTGCAACTTCAGATGCTTCCGGTAGGTTGTATGTTCTTCCATCTTTCGGTCTCTTACCAATAAGACAGAGCTTTAGATCGATATGAGGATTCTGTTTAAAACAATCTCTAGCTATCCAATAACTTTTAACCAACGCATTACGAGAATCTAACATACGTTTTAGTTGTTCTATAATTTCCACATCAATAGCTTGTTCATTTGATGAAGAAGAATTCCTTGAATTGTTGTTATTTATAACAATTTGAAAACTCAAATTTATATTAGTGACTTTATATTTATATTGTAATTAATAACATAAATATGAATTGACATAGAAAAAGTAAAAACATACCCAAATGCGCTTTGCCTGTTGGAAACTTCATTATCTGTGTCATATATATACAACTGGCTAAATTTTGGCTCTTCTCCGTCTTGAGATAAAAGACTTCCTATTGTATGATAGTTTTGTCCACTCAATCTGAAGACGAATGGAGCGTTCCCACGATTGACAGTTCTATCAATCCTCCCTCCCATTGAAGTGAATGAGAACATCGAATTATAGCGAAGAATATTTTTTTTTAAACTTGCTTTTGGAATCTGAACCAAAGTATAGATTTTTATAATTTTGAGAGGTTCTTTAAATTCTAGTAGCATAACTTTTCCATTGCCACAACAAAGCAAGAAGTCAGATTTGTTTGCCTTTTTGGTCCCCTATTCGCCTCAGATTTCCATAATTTGGCATGACATAATTGACATACTATGGTCCGGTCACCATGATCCAAGTAATCTGTTGTTTTTTGTTTTGCATAAACGAGAGACATTATATAAATAGTTTCTAAAAACGAATAAATGAAAAAAAATAAGACCCACAAAAAGTATTCGTGATACCTTTTGATATGCCTATTAATGTGCCCTGGCTGATTTCAAGAACATCGTTATCCGCATCATTTGTCAGTCAACCATGGTCTAGGGTTACGGTTTGACGATGACTTATTAATAATAAGACCCACAAAAAGTATTCGTGATACCTTTTGATATGCCTATTAATGTGCCTTGGCTGATTTCAAGAACATCGTTATCCGCATCATTTGTCAAGTCAACCATAGGTCTAGGGGTTACGGTTTGACGATGACTTATTAATTTACACCTTCCAGATGATAACCTTGTGAAACTTGAATTTTGATTCAATGTCAATGTAGTTTTTGGTGTAATGTCCATTTAAGATAAAGGTCTTCTCGTAATGTAACAACCCGATGTTTTCCGAATTCTGTTATAGCCGTTATTTCCGTTTATTTCTGTTTCTAAACTCGTTTGTACTCTGAGATTTATTATAATGGTTTACAATTATTTTGAAACGCATATTACATCGCTTATTCATCGCATCTAAATCGCTTAATACTCGCAAATCTCAACGCAAACTCAAATCGCGGTTAATTATGTTACATTATGTTACTTGTGTGTTATGTGTGCTTTATGATTTATGGTTGTACTTGCTATCGCAACGCTCTCACTCGCACGAATCGCTTAATCGTATTATTTTATTATCTCAACGCTTAACACCTCGCCAAAACGCTTAACGTAACTAACTAATACGAACCGAATCCCTGAACGAGCACCTAACGAACAAATAAAAAACAAAACCTAGCCACCAGGCCAAGTTCGCCTGAAGTTGGGCACCCAACTTCGCCCGAACTTGACCAGGGTGAACAAATGAGGCAAGCTCCCCCAAACTTGACCAAACCAAGAGAAATATGCCAAGTTCGCCCGAACTTGTTGTCTGCCCTCTTGTTTCTCCTTCACCTATAAATATCCAGCACCTCCATTCGTGCTCTCCTTGTTGCAACTTCTCTCAAGAGCTCCCAAAACCGATTTTCCTTGTTTTTCCAAGTAAGAACCACTCGTTTTATGCAAACCACAATGTTTTCACTACGATTTTACACAAGGGTTACCTTCGTTTTCATCAAAACTCTTATGTTTATGAAAATCTTAATCTTTTTCTACAAAACTACTTATTTTAGCTTAGATCTACACTTAAACGGGTTTATTGGACATAGCCTTGGCTTTCCAAGTTAGAAATCTTGATGATTTAGACTCACTAAGTGCTAGATCTGAGAAAAACTGTTTAAAGCATCGATTTTTACACCAAAAACGGATTACCTGACATAAGCTTTGTTCACTAAGTAGTGGAACGAGGCATTGTCGACAAGATACTTGAAATGGATTCGAATCTACGTCTGTTTCAAGCAGGAAACTCAGATCCGGAAGCACAAGGACGATACAGTCACTTCGCACGAACTGGACTAACTCGTATGAACCGACAAGTTCGCACGGATTAGCCCGAGTTCCTGTAAAATGGCTAAAACTGCTCTCAAAGACCTCTCCGGCCTATGTTTTGCTCAGTTGCTCAAGGTTGGAGGGATGGACGCTCGATTTCCTCAGCAAACGACGCGAAAACACTCGATTTTGGACCAAAAAATAGACAAGTTCGATCCAAAAAGGGACAAGTTCGCTCGAAGTTGTCACCTGACTAGTGCCAACTTCGCCCGAACTTGTGTTGTCCAAAGAGATTTGGAACAACTTCGCCCGAAGTTATTACCAAACCTCAGCTTTGGTACAACTTCGCCTGAAGTTGTCACCCAAACTCAGTTTTGGTGCAACTTCACCCAAAGTTGTTACCAAACCTCGGATTTGGTACAACTTCGCCCGAACTTGTCTACTGCCTTTTCCCGCTTCGACCGTTTCAGCACTTCGGAAGACTGGTGCACTTCTGTTCTTGCTTACAGGCTGATCCCGGCGCTCCCTTCAATCCACAGCAGTTCGTGTTTCTTCGCCGAGCACCAACTGTGAGTATACTTGAACCCTTTTTCATTTAAAACGGACTTTCGGGTGTTACATAAATTCTCTATATCAAAACACGCTACACACAACGCTAAACTCTTTTAACGCTAACCGCTCTCGTATGTTATACGTGAATCCTGAATGTTTGTTTGCTATGTGTGAATAATGAAGACTTGCAGACCACCCTTAGCAATGATAGTACTATAGTTTGGACTCAGCACCCGACTGGTTCGGGGGTTGTTAAGGCTTGAATATTTACTTTATGTGCGTGTTCGCTGTTGTGAACACGTATCGCGCATACTCCACATCGCAGTCGTGTTGGTTAGCTTGTATCATTATTGTTAGCTTACATAGATTCACTTTCTCCACGTGTACATGTTGGTTATGCGTAAACGCTTATTCTCTACTATTATGCTATAAACCTGTATGGTCACATTTACTTTATGTATTGACTTGTATTTTAATGTATGTAACAGGTTGAGGATGTTATCGCTGCAAAATCAGACTTAAGGTTTTATTTTAGAAACTTATAATAAATTAGTTATCGACTTTTGAATTGTTTGAGAATATTTGAATTTGTAATGATTATGGATTGATTGTAGGTTGATTGACGCTTAAACATTGTCATCTAGAATAATTGTTATGGATTCTCTCGAACAATCTGAACCGCTTAGTGCCTCACTCCGATGATTCCGTCATCGGTTGGGGTGTGACACGTAACACTGACGTCGATGGTGTTTTGTCATTACTGTTACAACTGGGAAAACCTATAAAAATTGAATAAGTGACAAAATTACTCGAATTAACGTAACTAAACGGGATTGAAACATTTATATTTGTTAAAACACTACTGGATGATGGATGGTGGCCTGTAAATGATGTATGGACTAAAATTCTCTTTGTGATGCATTGATACATTGACATTATTGGCTGACGATACAGAATGTTGACCATTACTTGGGGTTCGCATGTTATTGAATTTTTTGTTATTCAAATATAGTCTTCTTGCTTTTCTTGGTTCAGCGGCCTTATCATGTTGAATGTTGCGATTAGAAACTGAACAAAGACCTCAGATAAGTTCCAAATATTACCAAATGATCAATAAAGATAATGACAATTTTTAAATGTCTTTTAAATTATATTTTTAAATTGTTCAAATTCAAGCATAATAGTCAAATAATTATGACTTTTACGTCTTATAAAATAATCATTAAGATAGTTCAATTCTAAAGAATACTTATTTAAAGATACGGCATGTATTAAATATTTGAAACGAATTAAAATAAAATCATAAATAAACAAATTAAGTGGTATACAAATTTGTAAGAGCTGTAATTAGGTTTAAAAAGTAAACATAATTGTTATTGGATCTTTAGTGTAGTTAAAAATAAACAATCATATAAAATGAATGTTAGGTGTATTTATAAATAAACAATTGTTTGAAAAGGTAAGAGAAATGTTATCGGGTAGTTGTAAATAAACAATTATTAGTTGTTGCATTTTTAATCTTTGATAAAAAAACAACTTACAATATGATAATATGGTTAAATATTTAAACATCGTAATACTATAAAAAGCCATTGATTAAAACAACGTTGAATCCAAACATTTCAACAACATTAATACCTAAATACGAAAATTTGAAAGCAAAAGCCATTCATTAAAACCAAACTTGAATCCAAACATTCAACATAAAAACTAAAATCCGAAAAATGTGAAAACGCAGAACGATGAAAACTGAAAAAACAACTAAAGTTAAACTTTTATAAATTAGAGAACATAATTATTTTTCGATCTTTGGAATCAAGAGAGTTGGCTCAGAATCTCCTTTCAGACCTTCAATAGGATTTTGACGGAGTTTAGTTGCTGATTGACCGGGGGATTTGTCAAGCTCGTACACCTCAACCAAGTTACGCTTCAATTAGCCATAAGCGTTTGTCTTTTTTGTGCTGTCATTTTGTAAGAAATTCCTCCCAGTGCTTGTCTCCAAAAGTGATAAAGGAGTTTCACTCTCACCGGTACAAGATATTGAATTCTGAAAACATAATACAAAATAAATAGCAGCCACTAAAAAAATCCATTTCAACAATTTTATCAACTTCAAAGAAATAAATAATGTGATAACACATAATCTTCATTAAGGAGAAGATCTATTAGATGTGATACCTTGATATTAATTTCAACAGTTTTATCAACTTCAAAGAAATAAATAATGTGATAACACAGAATCTTCATTAAGGAGAAGATCTATTAGATGTGATACCTTGAGTTTTAACCATGTCTTAGGACTGAGGATCAGTACATTGGACATCAATTGACTCCGAGTTGGAGGGCTACATTGTCAAAACAAAGGGATGTGTTAAAACACTCATTGAAAGTAGATAATATAATATGTACTAATTTATTGACTTGATAACGAAATAAGGTTAAAATTATTACCTGTTCAACTTTGGATTTCTTTTCAAAATTCGATAGTATGGCTGGATCATCGGTTAGCTTGATCACTGTAAAAAACTTGTAATGGTTTTTCAAATTAAACTTGGCTATATCGATCTTGAAGGCAAACTTTTTGTCCACCAATTCTTTTAACTCATTTGGAAAGATGTTATTTTCCCCTGTAAAATAAAATGAAATTATAAATTGTGTATAATAAATATGAACCATGAGATTATAAAGTTAGCAATGAGGAAATTATACATCTAAAATTTTATCAACAACTCCTTAGAAGACTTCTTTAAAATTTTCTGAGCATCACGATCAAACAAAGTCAAAGACAAAACTCCAGTTTTGTCTTGTACCCTTAAAAGGGATTTTGAACCTACAAAGTTTAAAAAAAATTATAAAGATAGAAAATGAAAATGTAATGACTTAAAAAATAACTAATAAGTATAGTAATAAATAAAATAAAAATTAAGAACAAACAGATTATAGTATCTTTAAAAACCTTGGAATAGCATAAACAACTTCTTCATTGCAACTCTCATTGGTGCATTCAAGTATTTGTTTTTTCTCAAACGGATTAGACCCATCAGGTATTTCATTTGGAATATGCTTTGTTATAACCTTCTTGTTGCACTTCTTGCAAGCATTATAAAACCACCCAATACCCGAGGTAATGCACTTGATTATACCAACAACAATAACATAACTGACTTATATGATGCGTAAAAGTAGTCATTATTCTTTTATTGTTAACAACTTACATAAAAATTAAATAAAAAGAAAGTACATTACATAAAAATTATAAGAAAGTACCTGATCAATTTCATTGACTTCTGCCATAGTATGATAGACTGTTTTTGTCACATCACGCCAATTGGGAAGCATTACGAAGAACTTAGATGACTTGAAGAAGTTTCATCACCTTCTTTGGCTTGCAATCTGTTGACAAAACTATATAATTATTATACTTATAAAAACAAAAAAATATAAAAGACAGAATATACATATAAAATAATTGTATAAGATAGAAAGTATCAAACTTTTTCTTGAAAACCGTAATCCCATCAATGTCATTATCAATGTAAGAGCATTCACAATGAAATCTCTATATTTATACATTATATATATATCTATATATTTTCATTAAAAACAACTATTTTTTCTCTCTCCATTTCAATTAAATAATATTTTTTATACCTTTATCATTACTTTTTCTTTCTCTTTCACTCACAACCAATGTCTAAAAATAATTAAAAATTTATACAATTTTTTCTCTCCAGAATTTTTTCCCATATATTTACAGATGAACAGTAACTTTTCCATATATTTTCTCTCTCCTCTACTCACAACCACTCAAAAACACTACCAACTATTCCTTATAATATAACTAAATCCCCTCACATATTTTTAAGGGTTTCATTGTGAATGCTCTAAAGACTGCTAGCATTATAGAATGTTGAAACATAAGCACGAACTGGATAAAATAAATGAAAAAAAGTTAAAGAGTTACTAAATATAAGTAGTAGTAAACATTACACCATTTTTTAAAATGAATAAAAAGGGAGATTAAAAAAACCTCTGAGAAACTTATATCTTCCAAACTGCAAGATGATAACAGCAAGAACACCATCCTCTTCTTAGAAAGGTATTTCCACATTTTTTTAAGCATACGACTCAAATAAAGTAACAAAAATGTTACGGGCCCTAGAAAAATTAAATAATTTAAACAGTGTATAACAAATATATAATTAGATAATTTAAACAGTGTATAACAAATATATAAAAATATGAAATTTAAAAGTGACTCACTCAGAATCATGTAACTAGAGGTTCATCTTAAATAGCTTGCCATTTTTTAATTTGAATTCCTCAATCTCAAAATACGTATGAACATAGCCAATGAGATCTAAATAAAATATTTCCTTATTATAAATTAGCAACATTTTGTTGCATTGTGGTGTTGTATTCCAAGCTTGGTGAGTGTTTAAAAAAAACTTTGATTTTTCACTTTTAACCCGAACCATTTTCATATTTTGTATTTCTCTTTTAAATTTTTTTTTACTTTTTACCCTAAGTTTTTCATCTTTTATAATTTAACCCAACACTTTATTATTTACAACTTTGGTCCCCATACTTTTTATCTTTCGCAAGTTTTTTTGTTTTACGTTTCGTTCTAAATTTTGCGAGTTAACACGTCATAGCGTGCATGTGAGGTTCAATGTTTTTTGCTCTATTTTTCATATTTGACAGGCCCGTCGCAACGTGTCCATTTTTCCCCATTTGACAAGTTCGCCGCAACAGTGGGTCCTAAATCAACTAAGTTATTATTTTCTACATTTCATGTTTCTATTTAATTTCTTCCCATTAACATATTGTAACGGGTGTGCGTGCTTCAACGATTTTAAGTCTATTTTTCGTTCGGTATATTTTTTTTCCCTTTTATCTATTTTATTTTTTTGAGTTTTTCCAATGTTGAGAGTCGATGCTGGTGTGGCATTGGTGTTAGTTGGCAAGGTTTTACGAACGTTTTTAACCTATTAAAATTTTTACTAATATTTTGCTTCGGTTTACCCCTATGCTTCCTTTACTTAAAAACTATTTTTTATGTGCATATTTTATGTACGGGTAGGTATAAATATGATTTGTTCTACATTTCGACGCAAACATTTTTTTATAAACGACTCAGGTCAAATATAATACGTTTTCGTTCAAAGAAACCATTTTAACGTGCATATTTTTATGTATGTTTCGGTATAAATTCAAGTTGTTCTATGTTTTGACGTAAACTTTTTTGGGAAATGATTCATGTCAAATATAATATGTTTTCGTGTTTATTTTATGTATGTTTCGTAAAGTTTGTTTGAAACCAAGTGGAGTCAAATTATGGTTTCTTTTTCCCCTTTTTTCGAAAGCTCTAATTAATCCATTTCTATTACATGTCTCTGATTTCCTTCACATCCGTTACGTTTCAATGTATGAGTTGGGTCACATATAATACGTTATGATTGTTCGATGTGAATTTGATTTACTTTACGTTTGATCCAATCACAATGCTTATACATGTTACATTGAGTTCAACTGGATACGTTGAAATGTGTGTTTTCATATAGTTAATGCATCATATAACGTTTAGACTAATTCATTCAATGTTTACGCTGTACCCGCGCCGCAACGCGGGCGGATCTGAATCCTAGTTAATGTAAATTTGTAGTTAGTCACATATAATAATTTAATAAATACAAGTTGATATAATAAAAAATAATGCAGAACTAAAAGATTGGATATCATGTTGTGTACTAACCAACAGTTGAATCGACAGGAATCAGATTGCCACGAAGCTGATCAAAGGCAGCAAATGAAAACCCATGTATAGGTCCCACAAAATCATTACATTTTTTCACGGTAGTGTCAAAATTCAGAAAAGGTTTATGTGGATGATCCACACACTTGTATGATGACGTATTGTCACCTAAAGAGCGTTTTTTTGATCAGTAGACAAACTTTCTCTTCGACCAGCCTTTTAAACTTAATGAAGTACTTGTTCATTATAGTTCCTTGAATCTTATTGCCCTGAAACAAATAATTGAATAAATATACCAAAGATATTTACAAGTTTAAGATTTCAACTTAAGTATATATATAAGTATATAATAAAAATACTGCCTAAACTTTAAAAAAATTAAGATGACAATACATTAAATGAAATGTAACTATTTTTGGTTTATATATATATCTTATATTATAATAATAAATATATGTTAAGGTTTGAGAAAAAAAACTAAAACCTTGAATAAATACAAACTTTTAAACCATAAAAAATAAATTAATATATATTAGCCGAATATATGTAAAATACCTCCTCGTCCATAAGAATCATCTCGATTGAATATGTTTCCCCATGGACCTTAAACGAAGGTTGCCTCCATAGTTTGATAATGCGAACTTTGATGGTCTAGCTGTCATGTGAAACATCAAGGTGGTTCAAGAAGGTGATATCCATAGGATCCATGAATTAACCTGAAATAAAGTAGAAATTCATAGGGAATTGAATAAAATATTAAGTTCTAAGAAAATGAATGTCAACATAACACAAAACAACATGAAGTAAAAAAGTGTTATACATAATGATAATGTGGTTTAACAATAACAATTATATAAAGAACTTAGCACTAGGCTAAAAGAGGGGAAAAAGGTTGTAGTGGGCGATGAAATAAGAGGTGGTGTTTGATGGTTTTTATAGTACTCTTTAAAAAACTGAATGCTTTCAAATTATCATAATAAGAGCTCAAATTCAATTCAAATTCCAAAAAAAATGCAATTCCATTTTAAGTAGCAAGCACCACCTAAACTGTAAATAAATCCTTGCAATTATTTTTTTTTTTCATAGAACTGAACTGTGTAGTCCAGAGAGCTAGTATTTCTTTTAAAAACAATGAACTTTTTGGAGGGAGCTGGTATTTTTTTTAAAACAATTGAACTTTTTGGACAACTGAATCTCCTAATCTACTAAGCAAGTCCGTAAATTTTAATTAAACCTGAAAAAACATTCCGGGCCATCTTTCAATTTGTCATCATATTTCAGAGTGACCATGATCGATTTGTCACAATCTATCTTAAATAAGAAATAAGGTTTAGTTTTAAGTTTATAATTATTTCATAAGAAATAAGGTTTAGTTAAAAGTTTACAATTATTTCGTAAATAAAACTCTCCATGAGTAAACTTGATGAACCGTGGGAAGGTCAACATCTGTTGGAATGTGCTTACAAAAGTTACCATAATATTCTTGAACTTGAAAACCATGTATAATTAATGGAAAAATACCACCTTTTGTGATTAATATCAAAAAAACGAAATGATAATTATGGAGGAAGTGAGAGTTGACTGCACTAAACGCTTCACTGCTTCAAACTCTTGAGGCCTTGTGACATTCCACCTGAAAAAACAGTGTAAGAACATGTTGGTGCAGAATGTCTATATCTTAGTCATATATCGAGTATGTATAGATTAGAGTTGAATTAGCTAGCAAAACAAAGTATTTATGTAACTAGAGGTCAAGTTCGCTCCTGGTGGTGTGTATTGTCAAGTTCGGCCGAACTTGACTTGGCAAGTTCGCCCGAACTCATGTTACTCACTAGCGAACTTCACACTCTATAAATAGCTAGCTTGTTATCCTCATTTGTAACTTTGGCATCTCTGAGGCGAAGCTCTGTTCAATTTGGAGACTCGACGTTATATCAATAAAATTACGTTTAATTGACTAATTCTTGTTATTTGGTAAACTTGTCATAATATTTCCGCTATTATGGACAATAGAGATCAAATCTAGGTTCCTATGTATTGAGGATCGGTCCTACAAGTGGTATCAGAGCTAGAATAGCCTGATTTGATTAATATCAAGACAAGAACACTTTTAATTCTACTCCGTTCTTCTATTTTTCCTTAACTTTTACATAAAAATGAAGAATTCACGGGCAAATTCTATCCAATTTTCAATATGACATGTTAAATACATCATAGATAAACCCCTGAGAGTTTGGAGACTAAAATCAAATGATTTGGTGTCAAATTGTTGAAAAAACCATGTTTTTCAAACACACTTGGATCGAACTTGTTAGCCAAGTTCGGCAAACTTGCCTTAGAAAGTTACTTTTTAAGTGGATTTCTATCAAGTTCGCTCGAACTTGAGTGATTTTTGAAGGAATTTTGCTAAGTTCGCTCGAACTTACTAAAAATTCAGTGATATTTTATCAACTTCGACCGAACTTGATAAAAATCAAGAAAATTTAGTTAAGTTCGCCCGTACTTGTAAGAATCTTATAAAATCCATTCAGCATGTTCGCTCGAAGTTATAAACTCAGGGAAATTTTCAATACTGATTACAAGTACGACCGAACTTGTGATTATAACTGAAATTCTTCATTGTCATACCATAAGTTCGACCGAACTTAAGGTTTAAAGCCTGAAAATCTTCATTCTACTGCAAGTTCGACCGAACTTGTAGTAAAACTAACTTTTTCAAAAGTTTGAACGTGTTTTCAGCATACGTGTCTCGATATTCGCGATGGATGATCTATAGAGAGCGTATATAACAGCATTGGGTACATCCAATGCTAACGTGATTCAACAAATCAATCTTGACAACAGATGGGCACGTCCATTAAACCGCTGAAGTTAATGAGCATGGACGAGTATGAAGGATGGAAGGAGAAATTTACTTATTGGGTTCAGGCCATGCATTTCCAAGGCTGGGTGTCAATTGAGAGAGGTTATACTGTTCCGTTAGACGAACATTAGCAAGTTTTAGAGAAGTACAAGTATACTACGATACAGAAAGATGAGTACATTGCTGAGAAAAAGATGATAAGCCTCATTCAACAATCTGTTAAAGATGATATTTTGGTCTTGTTGCCTGAATACACGACTGCGAGAGATCTCTGGCTATCACTGCAAAAGAAATACCAAGGAAACGCAGAGATGATCAAGAGTAAGAAAGCTCTCATTCTGAAGGAGTCTGTTGGTGCAGAATGTCTATGTCTTAGTCTTATATCGAGTCTGTATAGATTAGAGTTGAATTAGCTAGCAAAACGAAGTATTTATGTAACTAGAGGTCAAGTTCGCTCCTGGTGGTATTGTATTGTCAAGTTTGGCCGAACTTGCCTTGGCAAGTTTGCCCGAACTCATGTCACTCACTAGCAAACTTCACACTCTCTAAATAGCTAGCTTGTCATCCTCGTTTGTAACTTTGGCATCTCTGAGGCGAAGCTCTGTCAATTTGGAGACTCGACGTTATATCAATAAAATTGACGTTCAATTGACTAATTATTGTTATGTGGTAAACTTGTCATAATATTTCCGCTATTATGGACAATAGAGATCAAATCTAGGTTCCTATGCATTGAGGATCGATCCTACAAGAGTTTGATATCTTTAACATGTTGATGGGAGAGACAATGAAACATATGATTGAGCGTTTCTGTCATCGGAAAGTCCAAATGAGAAGACACGGTCTCGAGAAGACGGAACAAGAGTACATCGATAAGCTTGCAGATGTTTTACCTGACGAAGAGTGGACTACGTATCTTATGGTCCTGAAAGAAAGTCATAACTGGGAATTCTTTAAGTTGTCTACATTCATCGACAAAATAGAAGGTCACGAGATGGAACTTCTAAGATCGCAAAGTCGAAGAATGCTAACATTGTTCAAGATGTTGGTCTGTATTACAACAACGGAATGCAACACAGTATTTCAAGCCCAAAGATACAGACAGGGTTCAGTGCAAACATGAATTCTTGTCCACGGAATCAGAACCAATCATATCCTCAATATGATCAAAGTCCACAAAGCTCTTCGTTCTCAAGCACAGGGTTAAATGCTTCTTATCAGAGTCAAGCAAATCAGAATCAACAAACAAATTCTGATCCAAATGTGTACAAGTGTAACGTTGCTGTAAATCTAAACAATGTTGTTTCTGAGCAAGTTGCAGAACATCACATGTCACTTCTCGCCACTGTTCTAGGATCATATGGAAGTCTTGTAGCTGGAAAAATCAGCAATCTTGAAATGACCGCCGAAGACTACGATCAGGTGGACGAAGAAGAGCTTGAGCTGATGGATATTAAGTGGTCACTAGCTTCTATCATTCGAAGAGTCACAAAGTTTGTTGCACTCACTGGCCGAGATATCGGAAATTCAAGCAACAAGCTAGGGTTCGACAAATCGAAAGTCACTTGTTTTAGATGCCGACAAAAAGGGCGTTTCAAGAGAGAATGCAAAAACCCTGAAGCAACGGGAAATCAGAGTCCATTTGGAGGGGGCAACGAATATTACAAGTCACTTCAATACAAGCCTTTTCCAAAGAAGACACAGGTTGAAATTCAAGAGAAACCAAACAACAGTAACACTGATAAAGCTATGGTTGCTTCGAACGAGGATGATGGCTTTGATTGGAATTCTTATATCGGTAAGAAGACCAGAGTTGCATTGATGGCTGAGATCGTTGAAGATACTTCTGCCGAAGAAGTAGCAGCGATAGAGAATGCTCTATTGGAACAGTATCTGCAACAACAGGAAGAAGAAGAAATGTATCTTCACATGAAGACACAGGGTATTTTAACTCCTAATTCATCTTCTAGTTTTGTAGGTAACTTTGACGGAAGTTCTCAAGAGCAAGTGGTCGAAGAGAAATCGAATGAAGAAGTTACTGATGTTGTTCAAGAAGTAACTGCTGAAAACCTCAAGGACTTTGCCGATAAAGCTATGATGGCGAATCTAACCAAGGTAGGTTCAGAGGTAAAGGAAGTTGTCAAAGTGCAAGTTGTGGAGGTTGTAAAACCTTGCACAAAATGTATCGAGCCATGTGCTGAATGCGCCGAAAAATCACAAATCATCGCTGAACTCAATGTACATAATGAACATTTCAAATATGATTATCGTAGAATGAAGGAAGCGTATGACAAAATGAAAGATGATTATGGCAGGCTCGATAGAAATAATATTGAACAACACGATACTATAAGGATGTTGAAAGGTACAGTAATGGATAAACAAAATGCAATAAACATATATATCAACACCATTGCTGAAACCAAGCAACAACTCCAGGACATGAAAATTGAACCAGAACATGTTCAACAACTTTTAAGAAGTTATACAACTAACTCATATGTCATTGATCACATTCTTCCTACAATTTCATCGAATAAAAACCTAAAAAGAAAATTGGTAAAGAATACAACAATGTTCCTCCTCCCCTATGCGAGAAGTATTGTCGCAAAATCGTTGATGGGATGGATAAGGCACTCAACATCGAGTTGTTATCTGAAAAGAAAAATGAGTTGCCAAAAAATATTGATGTAGTCTATACTAAATCAGATGATGACATGCGGTAGTAAAAAAGGTGGTTGAAAATGTTCTGAATGATTCTGATGATGGCAGCTTTGAGAGCGCCACCTCGAGTTTGAACAGTTCTGACTCAAATGCCGAAAAGGACGATACAACATCGGAAGATGATCTATGTGATGATCCTAACTTTGTCATGTACAAGGTTAAGGAATATGATAGATTATACTTTGATGATAGTTTTCCGATTCGGAACGTCAAAGAAGATCAATTGGATAAACTGTTCAAATTGGTTGAAGTTACATCAGATGACCTGGAGAAAAATGAAAAGAAATGCTATTCTAAACCCAAAAGAAATTACAATAACTACCGGAGAAAGGGTGGTGATCATCCGGAAAACCGGAGAGCTGGGTTGGGTTTAGATGAGGAAGAAGAACCGGTTAAGAAAATGTCTCCATTTCACGAGTACAAAGATAAAAACATGAAATTCGTTTATGGGACAAACACTGTTCATGAGGAGAGTTTGATTGGGAAGTAGTCAAACGACAAGTTTAAGAAACAGAAAGAACTTCGAGATAAGGCGAAAGCCACAAGTGGTGTAAAATCCACTAGTGGACACTCACATGATAATCGGATTTGCTTTAAGTGCAACAAAGTTGGTCATATTGCACGAAAGTGTCCGAAATCAAAACCGGCTTATCTTCGAAAGAAAGAAAGTTCAGATGTTGTGAAACCAAAGCAACCAGAGTTTGTAAAACGGTCACGATTTTGAAAAGAAACGAATCAAAACCTGAAGATAAACCTAAATCTGAAAAGAAGTTTGCAAATTCAATTTTCAAAAAAGGTGAATCTTCAAAACCAAACGAAAGAAAGTTTTACATCAAAAAGGCTAACATAAAATCACAAGCCTGGATTGCAAAAAAGAAGTTGCCAATATCTGAAATCACTAAGTCTGAGCCTATTAAGACTAGTGATAACATGAAAGAATCAAAATTTGAAATCAAAATTGAAAATGTCAAATGTTTGAAAGATAAAAAGAAAGTGAAGTTTTCAAACATAAACATCATAGAAAATCCAGATGATGAATATGAATTTGATTATGCTGACGAGTGTGAATTTGATTACGATGATGGTTATCCAATTCAACCCAAGACCAAGAAGGCTTGGGTCGCGCTGTTTAACTAATTGTTGAAATGTGCAGGGGCTCCAGAGATCCATACTTTCCAAGTGGATTCTGGATAGTGGAGCTTCCAGACATATGACAGGAATGAAAGCGCTCTTGTTCGACATAAAAGCTATCAATGGCGGATATGTTGGATTTGCTGGAAACCAAAGTGGAAGGATTGTCGCCGAGGGAAAGCTCTCAAACGGAGTTGTTTCATTTGATCAAGTGAACTACATTGCGAAGCTTGAGAACAACCTTCTGAGTATTTCTCAAATTTGTGATAAGAAGTTTACTGTCCACTTCAATGTTAAAGAATGCATGATCATCAAACCGGGTTTCAAAATACCAGATGAGTGGATACTCATGCGTGCACCAAGAGAGAATGATTTGTATGTTCTTGACATGGGGAATGCTACTACTTCTTCAAAAACAGCACAATGTTTTGTCTCGAAGGCTACTAAGAAGGAGTTAATCTTATGGCACAGAAAGATGGGCCACATTCACCTGAGAAAGATGAATCATTTGGTGTATAATGATTTGGCGGAAGGTGTGAATCTGAAAAGTTTTCATATGTCAGATAATTGTCTCGAGTGTAAAAAGGGAAAGCTGATCAAGAAATCTCATCCAAGAAAGATTCTCAATTCGATAAAGTTGCCGCTCGAAAGACTTCATATGGATCTCTTCGGTCCAGTGAATGTCCGAAGCATCTCTGGAGATCTCTACTGCCTGGTAGTAACAGATGATTATTCCCGATACTCGTGGGTATTTTTCCAAGAATCAAAAGATGAGACGTTTGAAAACTTAGTGATTCTTTTCAAGAAACTTGAGAACATGTACCATCTTCCGATGAGACGCATTAGAAGTGACAACGGTACTGAGTTCAAAAACACAAAAATGATGGAATTCTGCAATGCTAAAGGGATTTTGCACGAGTATAGTGCACCCTACACTCCGCAGCAAAACGGTGTTGCTGAAAGGAAAAACAAAACTTTAATCGAAACTGCAAGAACAATGCTTGCAGACTCAAAGCTCCCAGTCAGCTTCTGGAGTGAAGCAGTTGCAACGGCTTGTTACACTTAACAGAGTCTTAACAGTCAAATCAACGAAGAAGACCTGTTTTGAGATGATCAACCGACGGAAACCGAATTTGAAGTTCTTTGAACCATTTGGAGCGTCATGTACTGTAATCCATCAAGATGGCAAATTTGGGGCTAAATCACTCGAAGGTTTCTTTGTCGGATATGCAACTCCGCTACGAAGAGTGTATATTCCCTTGTTGAGAAGAGTAATTGAAGCACAGCATGTTGATTGTTTTAACTATACGGATCCTGTTCAGAGGAAAGGTGATGCATGGTTATTCAACTATCAAGACTTGTGGAAATCATTTGATTTGCCTGAAGAACCATCCGATGAAGAAATTGCAGCTCTTATTATCTTCATCAATCAGCAAATCAAGAGCAAATCGTCAGACCAATTGTGGTTAATCAACCCACGTTGGGATCATCTTCTTCTGGTGCTAGTTCAAGTAATAGCGATGGTCAAGAATCTCAAACAGAACAAGTGACACCGACTACATAACCATTCAATACTACAGTGAATCCTAATCTTTCTGAAGCACAAAGTTCAGACTCGGACGAGGCTCCAACATTCGATGTCGATGGAGAATCTTCTTCAGATGAAGAAGTAGAGCAGATTGCAAGTTTAATGAATGAATCTGCAAGCCCGAGTAGTGCTCCTGAAGTTGAAGTAGTGGTAGATCAAATTATCATAAATCAAGAGAATACGTTGGTTGTTCCAGGCGAAGTGATGCCAAGATCATATTCTTATCATCCGTCAAATTCTATAATAGGCGAATTACAAGCTGGTGTGAGAACACGGAGTCAAATAAACAAAGCTTTGAGCTGTTTCTATACTCGTGTTGCTCCAATTCAAGAGTATTGCTACTATTTATGTTTCATATCCCAGATAGAGCCAAAGAGTGTTTCTGAAGCTTTAGGCGATGAAAACTGGGTACAAGCAATGCAAGAGGAACTGTTACAGTTTGAGAAGTTAGGAGCGTGGAAGCTTGTAGACCTACCTGAAAATCAGAAAGCAATTGATACTAAATGGGTCTTTAAATGCAAGCGAGACGATCGAGGGGTTATAGTTCGAAACAAAGCTCGGCTTGTTGTCAAGGGATTTCAATAGCAGGAAGGGATAAACTACACGGAAGTCTACGCACCAGTAGCTCGCTTAGAATCCATTCGAATATTTCTTGCATTTGCAGCATGGAAGGGATTTAAAGTCTATCAGTTGGATGTCAAATCAGCTTTTCTGTACATAAAATTACGCGAGAAGGTGTACGTCGGACAACCACTGGGGTTTGTCGATCTACTCAACAAAAAGAAAGCATATCTTCTTGATAAAGCACTTTACGGTTTACACCAAGCCCCGAGAGCTTGGTACGAGACGTTATCGCAACATCTCGTGGGAAACGGCTTTGTCAGAGGAACTGTGGATAGTACTCTCTTCACCAGAGAAGTTGGTACTCATCTAATTATAGTTCAAATCTATGTGGACGACATCATCTTTGGACAACGAATGATAGTCTTTGCAAGGAGTTTGAGGGCATCATGAAGAAGAATTTCGAAATGTCTTCGATGGGCGAAATGAAATTCTTCCTCGGATTGCATGTAGATCAACTTCCTGACTGTATTTTCATTCATCAGACCAAGTATGTGCACGACATCTTAAAGAAGTTTGATATGGAAAGCTTGAAGCCGTTATCTACTCCTCTTGCTCTTAATCACGGGATTTGCATCGACGAAACTGGAAACAAAGTTGATGAGACGCTCTACAGATCAATGATAGGATCGTTGATGTATCTGACGGCATCGGGCCCAGACATCATGTATCCTACCTGCCTTTGCGCCAGATATCAGTCTAGCCCGAGAATATCACACATGCAGATCGTGAAGCGAATTTTCAGATACTTGAAGGGATGTCCAAGCACCGGCTTGTGGTACCCGAAGAATGATAATTTCGATCTTGCAGGATATGCTGTTTCTGATTTTGGTGTAGATAAGTTGAATTCAAAATCGACTACAGCGGGATGCCAGTTCTTCTGAACAAGAATGGTAACCTGGCAGTGTAAGAAACAGACTACGGTCGCTTTCTCTACCTGTGAAGCTGAGTATATCTCGGCCTCCAGCTGTTGTTCACAGATTCTGTGGATACAACAGCAGATGAGAGACTATGGTTTGCAATTTCTCGACACTCCGCTATATGTTGATAATAAGGCAGCCATTGATATAACCAAAAATCCGGTTCATCACTCACGCACTAAACACATTGAACTTCGTTATCACTTCATTCGTGACTGCTATGAAAAGAAGTTGGTGCGAATAGAAAAAATCCACACCGACGAACAAAAAGCTGATTTTTATACCAAACCATTTTCTTTATCACGGTTTAAATACTTGTTGAGAATTAATGGTATGAAAAATTTGCTGACAGGTGCGGACGCTGAGGTTGAATACGGATCGGACGACGAGTTCACGTGATCCACATTGGTTTGTCAACATCTTTCTAGTTTAGAATTTTATTAAAAACTAAAAACCAAAAATATGTTTTTGATTTTAGGGGGAGAAATGTTAGAGAAAATACGAAAACATTTGAAATTTTTAAAATTCAAAAACATATGAAAAATACAAAACGTACAAAAACATTGAAAAAGACAAAAAGAATTCAATGTCACAAAAAGGAAATGATAGTACATCAGTGGACTATCACAGTATGCTAAAGAAATGTAAAGTTTAAAAGTGATAAACAAGTCTTACTGTGGATGTGTCGATAGGCTTAATACGTTCAGTAAATTGTTTTCGAGATATAAACTAAATCTTAAACTGCTTAATCTTGTGGATTAACATATCTTGGATATATGGACTTAGTACTCCGAAATTTCATTTGAGAGATTGCCTGATTCTGAGATACGAGGTCTTTATAGATAGTTGATATCTGGGGTATTATACAAGTTCTTCTGATTTTGCAGAAGCAATAGCCTAGAACTTCTATAATACTTTTGTTACAAACCCCCAAACTGCACGCAAATTTGAAAAGTATCGAAAGATCTAATCATTTGCAGAGCTAAAAAGATTCCTTAAGTGGAACACACCCTAAAGACGAGCCTTCATCTCTTTGTCTGTACGGTAGTACTAATCTGAGCTCTTAAGATCTCGCATTAACCCAGATACATATATCAATTACGCTATATTCACCTGTAAGATGAAATCTAGGGAATCTTGATACGGGAGTATTTTCAAGAAGTGGGAACCGCAGATAAGTCAAGTTTCATAAATCATACCTTAACATATCTTGGAACAGTTGAGAAACGTGGTAAAGTTTAAGTGGACAAACATATCGACAATCTAGGTAAACAAGTTTAAAACTTAAAGTCATCTAAAGGTCAACGGTACTGGTGATTTGTCTCAAATTAACTGATATGATCCTTAGACACAAATTCACAAAAATATGTCTGTAAATATGGTTGTACATAGTTTACATAGTTTTGTACATAGTTTATCAGCTTTACAGATTAAAACCAAAAAGATTTTCAGTGTGTTTTAGCATAAACTTACAAAAATACAAAAAGATTTTATTTCTACATTGTTTTCAGCAAACCAATGTGGAGAACGGGTCTTCGAAGTCTGGTAAGGTGCTAAACTGGTGGGTATCTCATTGACAACGGGCTGGGAGCTAATCTGTAAAATCTGAAAAGCCAAAATGATGAAAAGTTCATTAATTTGAAACTTTGATTTTGAAAATATCAACAGTTTGTTCGTAATGGGTCAGACCGGGGTCATTAACTTGGACTCGGTAGACAAATTGGTTAACCAAGGTCATTAACTTGGACTTGGTCAACTGAGTGGATTTTCATAACTCGTAAAAAGTGGAAAGTTCAGGGACTAAATTGCAAAAAGTTGAAAATTTTGAAATTAGGGTTTGGCAAGTTCGGCCGAAATTGCTAAACTAAGAAAAGTTTAACAATTAAACAAGTTCGACTGAACTTGTAAGATGGACTGTTTTGAAAAAAGGTTAAGTTCGCCTGGACTTCATGGGCCTTTGATTCATTGGGCTTGCAAGTTTGCCCGAACTTGATTGGGTATTTATATCCAGCAAGTTCGGCTGAACTCATTACTTGCACCCATTAACTCTCTGAGCGAACTTGACAGAATTTGAGCGATTGTGTGAATTTGGCAAAATCATACCGTTATATTGCCGAAATGTTTAGTTGATATTGGTGATTTGCACACCATTATCAATGGAAGAGGTGTGTAATCAATCTTTGATCTGTTATTTGGACCGATTTGATGAACTAAGATCTAAATATGCTTAAATCTGATAGATCTAGGATATATTGAACTAAATTGAACTTAAATCATGATCTACAACATAAATCGACCATGGATGACTGATAAATTTGATCAGAATCATATGTTTTTTGTTTAGCAGGTTGTTGAAGAAGATAACAAGTTCGGCCGAACGTGTTATCAAGTTCGACCGAACTTGTTAATAAAACATTGATAAATATGATTAAAACACAAGTTCGATCGAACTCAGTATAAATTCTGAAATTTTGTTTTTGAATGTAAGTTCGTTCGAACATATAAAATGAATTGAATTTGTGATTGAGTGTAAGTTCGCCCGAACTTAGGATTGAATCATTGAACATGTATTTGAGACATGTTCGGGCAAACTTGTCTGAACTGCTTGCAAAACCCACATCAAGTTCTCCCGAACTTGATGGAATTGTGTTGAAAAAATTTTGTAACTTTTTCTCGTAATCCGTGCTAATTGTTTTACGTCGTGTTTCAGGCTCCAGTACCAGCGCGGATGATTTCTATGGATTTCTCTAAGTTCCATAATACCCGCATCACGCTTGATAAAACGATTTGTCCATCGCTGAAGGAGTACGAAAGCATCCTAAAGTTATTAAAGGAGTGTCCTATTCATCGAGCTATCACGGAGCGCATTGTATCTTATCGTTCGCACACTCATCATTTTTGGATGAACGCAAGTCTTAGCGAAGATAAGAAGACCATTATTTCATCTGTTCAAGTTGGGAATGAAGTAAAGGAGATCACTGTCACTGAAGACGATATTCGAAGGATCTTGCAGTTTAATGATGAAAAAACGATCCGATATTCTTAGACTAGAAGATGGTCAGAGGTTGTTTTTACAGGATAGGTTATAAGGGCAGTGTGAATAAGCCGACTCTGAAGAAAGGGGAAGTTCCTAACCCCTACAAACTACTCATGCATGCTATCATACACACTTTCAGTCATCGTAAAGCGGGCCTAGACGATGTGCAAGACTACATGGCTTGTATAGCAACGGCGTTGATTTTGAAGAAGCGTTCAATTATTCAAAGCTTGTGTTTACACATATGACGAAGAATATGGATGATTCGAGGTTATGTTTATATCCAAGATTCGTGCAGATGCTAATCGATGAGAAGTTTACAAACATTGCACGTGATCCGAATGATGTCTTATATCTCAGTCACCTTGATGATACTATTGTCAAGAAGTTGAAAAAGTTTCAAAAGCAAGATTCAGCACCGGTGGCAAAGCCAGTATTTGGGGCGATTAAAGATGAAAATTATATTGCGCCAGCTGACAACAAGTGGAGGAAAGACGGTAGCGGTGACGAGAAAGAGTTGAGTGATGAAAAAGAGTGGTTTAAAGCTTTCAAGCAGAAAGCTCGCAGTGATTGGTTTCTTAAAGCTGAAGTTGAAAAGCCTAAAAAGAAGCAAGCAGCTAAAAAGGTTGAAACGATGCTGATTGACGAAGATGAACCTGTTAATGTTCAAGCTGAAGCTGGTTCTAGCGCAACAATTATTACTGAGAATCACGAAGTTGAGAAAACTACTCAAGAAGACGAGGTTATTTCTGCTACCTCCGAGAATAATGATGATTCTGATGATTCTCTTGAAAAGCGTCAAAAAGTTGTTGATGCTGAAGCTGAAAAAGAAAAGCTAACTAAAGGCGATGCTGATTATGTGCCTGAGTTTGAAAAAGATTCTGATGAAGAAAGGCCAAAGAAAAAGGCAAAGCGTGTGAAGTCTGCTACAGTATCAATGACAAAGACTACAGGGTCTCCATCAGCAAAAGGCAAAAAGTCAAAGAAAGCTCAAAAACTTGCAAGTCATCGATACAAAGGAAAGCTGAAAAGCGCAGAAGTTACACAAGAACCTTCTGGCGCACAGGAGAAAGGAGTTACACAAGAAACCTCCTGTTGATATTACATCTGAAGCTGAACGTCCAGGAGTTACACAAGAACCTCCTGAGACTGTATTGTTAGAGATTCCGATGATGCAATCTCCAGATCCAAAGTCTGTTCAACCTGAAGGATCTACACCTAAAACAATACCAAAGGCTGCTACTCCAAAGTCAACACCAAAAACTCCAAGATCAAATCTGTTTGGTGATATGCATAATGAGCCAATTACTCTTCAAGATCTGAATGATTGATCTTCTCGAAAAGCGTGTGAAGATTTTAGAAGAAAAAATTCAACAGAATGAAGCTGAGAAAGCTGAACTGATAAAGAAAATGAATCAAAGCGCAGTAGAGAAAGAGTTGTTAGATGATAAGTTCAAAGTGTTGGAAAACGAAAGAGAATTCTTCCAAACCCTAATTGAAAGTTTGCAAGACGCTAATGAGAAGTTGCAAACAAAGATTGCTGATCTGAAAGCAATTCAAGCCCTAAATGATCGAAGGTTTACAAGGATGCAGAAAGTATTATCTAATGCTCTGAGTATTGATTTCATTGCTGAGTATGATTGTTTAGAAAGGCAAGAAGCGAAAGAGAGAGCAGAGAAAGAGCTTGCTGCTAGTGGTAAAGGTAAAGGTGTTGAAGGTGAAGCATCTAAATCATCTGAAGCTGCCGAAAAGCCTGTTGATGAATCTACAAAAGCTTCTGAGTCCGAGATTGCTAAGGTTGATGAATCTGTCAGGCCTTCTGATCCTGTAATTGCATCTGAAGAAAAGGACGATGAAGAAGCAGAAGATGAGGATAAAAATGATGACGACAAGAAAGATGATTCTGATTACGAAGATTGGAATAATGCGGATGATGATGATGACGATCAGCGAGGAGTTAGTATGAAAATCAGTGATGCAAAAGTCTCTGATGACTTTGATTATTCTTCTCTAATGGATGATGAATCAAACAAGATGGATGATCAAATTGAGGGGGAGTCAGCGCAAACAGGGCCAACTGAAGAGATTGATGTGTCTGATGTTGATATATTTGCAAAGCCTGTTGTTGTCGTACCCACAAAGCCTTTGATTTTGATGTTGGAACACAACGTAGAGGAAGACGAGTACGTGCACAATTCTACGAAAGAAGATTTGGCAAAGTTGATCGAAATTGATGCTGAATCACTTGACTTTGATTTTGAAGAGCAAGTGATGAATGTTAACACGTTTGAGCCGAATGATTATCAGTATATACGAAGGTTTGAAGCTGATGAGTACAACAGAGTGATAGTAGAGGATTGGCCTTCAGATGAGGAAAGTAATGAAACTGCGAAGTACGTCGGTCCTAACACTGATAGTTTTCCTACTTTCGAGGAGATGTACAAGCAGTTAAATGAAGATATGTTGAAAGAGAAAATCGAAGAAGTGATACGTGAAGGTAAAGTTCCGAAACCAATGACGAAGGAGGAAATAGCTGAAGCTAAGAAGTCCTGTTCAAAGAGATGCCGCACGAACGTAAGTTTCGACGTCCTCTAGCATTCTTTACCAGAGATAAAGATGTGTCGTTGGGGGATATCCTAAGTTGGGGGTGGTTCAAGGAGCTGAATGTGTATGCTATAAAACGTGAGTTTGGAGTGCAATACTTCAAATACTTAGCAGATTTCAAGACACTACCGTACAGGGATGTGGAGGATCTTGTTCAAACTGTGAATGTCACTTATCATATGAAATTTATTGATCAGTTATTGTGGAAAATGATCAAGTTTGAACGACAAAGGGATTTAAATACTGGAAGCCGTTTATTCCAGGACGTCGCATAAAAAAAATAAGAAGACAGGGGAAAAAGATATAACGTTGATTATGAAACGACCAAGAGCGATGAGAAACATGCCATTGATGCCGATTGAGCAAAATTTCTATCCAGTGTTCAAGTGGTGGCAATAGATCCAACCACATGTGAAGCTGTTATTGTGTTATCATTTGAAGAACATCTGGATATCACAAAGGAAAGGGTTAAGATATTGGGATTTCAGGGCATGAGGGGGCTATGGAGGATGATCAGGATTTTAGACCCAATGTGGCTTGTCAACTGTTCAAGAGAAGATATCAAGTGCTGTTCTACAGCACGATAGTATTTAAGGAACGTGAAAAAGAACATGCTATGCAATATCAAAGAGTTGTGAACTTTTGCTATGCACGTGAAGTGAATTGAGGGAAGATGTGGCAGACAAGCTGGAGAGAGCTAGAATGGGTTGAGTTTCTAAAGGAAGAAAAGCGTCTAGAAGCTATACACGAGAAAGGTAGGGCGGCAAGGCTTAGAAGGTTTCAGTTCATGAACAAAGTGCCTCCTAAAGATCCGAAGCAAGAACGACGAAAGAGGCCTTACAAGAACTTCTTCGGACGTGTTTGTTAAAGTTTATTTTGAAGACAGAGTGTTGAAGACTGATACAAGACGAAGACGATATCAAGGGGGGAGTCTGTTGGTGCAGAATGTCTGTGTCTTAGTCTTAGTCTTATATCGAGTCTGTATAGATTAGAGTTGAATTAGCTAGCAAAACGAAGTATTTATGTAACTAGAGGTCAAGTTCGCTCCTGGTGGTGTTGTATTGTCAAGTTCGGCCGAACTTGCCTTGCAAGTTCGCCGAATCATGTCACTCACTAGCGAACTTCACACTCTATAAATAGCTAGCTTGTCATCCTCATTTGTAACTTTGGCATCTCTGAGGCAAAGCTCTGTCAATTTGGAGACTCGACGTTATATCAATAAAATTGACGTTTAATTGACTAATTCTTGTTATTTGGTAAACTTGTCATAATATTTCCGCTATTATGGACAACAGAGATCAAATCTAGGTTCCTATGCATTGAGGATCGGTCCTACAAACATAAGGAGAACAAAATTTAGTTGGATATCATTCAATATGTTAAGATTTTCTAGCTTCCATACTCCTGTGAAAGAACATAAGGAGAACAAAATTTAGTTGATACAGTGAAAACTAAAAGAGAAAGGTGCATAAAACAAATTAATGGGATGAAAACATTAATATGTATAAAGGAGTGCCTTGGTTATTGGTGATACCAGACGTCACATCAATGGTTAGTGATGGGAAGTATTTATAAGGTAAAAACAGTGTATAGTGAGATATTAGTGACTACTTGTCCTTTAGTACCAACGAAAGGCGCAATACCAACATAAAGCAAGACTGGTATATTGAACACTGATTTGAACCGTATACACTCTCAATCTAGTATCATATATATCTAATTACACGAATGGTCCATACGGCATATTCATATTTTAGATTTGGGCGACGGGCCCTTTTCATGAAATTATGGATTTGGTTCCAACTTTTTGGACAATTGTTCTAATTTTGCAAATAGTCCAAAGAGGAAGTTTCTACTATATAAAAAAAATACATCTACAGTCTACACTAATCAACAAGCCAATCTTCACTATAAAATATCAAATCTTATTACAGCCTAAACAACCCCCCCCCCCCCAAAAAAAAAAAAAACAATTAAACAATTTCACCATCATTATCAAATTTATCCACAACTCAATCCTCAAATATCATATTCATATTTACATCATTACCTGCCAAGCTATGAACACTTGAATGCGAAAACGTATTTCCACCCTCATCGCGATCAAAAGTGAATATTTTGAGCTGACAATCACTTCCATATTGAGCTATGACTACATATCCCATAAGATTTAGACATTCATTAACACATATTAACACATATTCAATATATACATATACGAAAACCAAATTTTTTAATTAAGTTACTAAGTCGTCCAATAAAAAAGTGCTCGGAAGATAACCTGAAACACATATCACAGCTCACACCTCTAAAATACACCTCTAAAAAATAGATATGGCCTAAAATTACCATAGAAATTGTGTTCATTAAATAATATACAACGTATTATTATACTTAACTTTGTGATAAAACTAACCGAGAGAGACGGCGACTTTCATGGCTTTTCAACGATGAGGGTGATGGTCCTCGAGCGATTCAGATATGATTGCAGGTGAACCAGATATGTCGTTGTGGTGTCACCGCCGATACACCCCATCCTGGAGATAGAGGGAAAGAGAGAGAAGCGACAGTCGTGACTCTGGCGGGCGATGGAGTGGTGGTGGCCGGAGACTGGTGGTGGTGGTGGCCGGAGACTGCTGGTAGTGGTGGTGGTCTATGAAGAGATAGAGGAAAGAAAATTTTGGGTTACAAACAAAATTAAGAAAGAGATGAGAGAACATTGATGGCGGCTGGAACAAAAATTAGGGGTCTAGAGAGACGGGTATGAATTATCCTTGTGTTCTCTTTCCAGGTTAAAAAAGTTTGACCCATTCACTTATGTGGGTATGGGCGGGAAAAAAAGGGTTGGTGTTGCTTGTAAGATTAACACGTGTCCAAGTTTTAATTCTTTTATTAAAGAGGATAGATGTGACTATCCACATTTCTAACTCCATGTTACATTTATGTTTGTATTAATGTTATAGCATATATATAGTGGCACATGTATTTTGTATGAGATACATAAATCAGAATGAGTTCTTCGATTCTTCTTTCTATCTTTCTCTCTATATGATCTCTATAATTCTTGTTTATATACATCGTATATTGGTTGCTATTAATGTAACACCAAAAAAACGTCACATCGGAAGATACAAACGTAATGGTGACGGAAGTTGGTGCCCATAAATATCTTAGTGGACGATGCATCGTTAATTTTGGACATATACTTAATTAAAACATTGTTTCCAAATTTAATCACAAACCACTACCATAACATAGTTAAGTTGTCTTGATCCTTATGGATCTTAATACAGTCGGTCCCAAATAAGTTTTAAAAGTGTCCAAAGTTTATTATTCAACAAACATGCATCACAACCACAAACATGCCAAAGATTCCCGAAGTCATGCTCAAGTACCTGAATAACACGTTAAAATCAAGTGTCAACACAAAGGAGGGTGAGCTCACATATTCATATTTAAAACAAGGAAAACATCCTAATTATGTTTATTATCAAAACATCCCAATAATATTTTCTAAAGTTAATTTATTTCCTTAATAAAATCCATGAGTCAGCCGTCGCAAGTGTTTCCCCAAAACCTCCAAACTAAGCATCTTCCCAAGTTTTACATATTAAATTTATTGCATCAAATGTTCAGACTCGTATGTTTGCAAGACAATACGAACTATATATTAACAATAAGGGTATAATCAAGACTAGACTATAATAGAATATCAATTCGTCGTTTGACTTGATCAGAGCGACCGATCACGACGGGGTAGTCAACCTGATAGATCTACCAACAATTCTACGTGTTCATACTTAAATGATTAAACAGCAATACTTGCGCATGCGCCCATAAGGGCCATCTATATCACTTGCCTCATGAACAATATATATATCCTACTAAAATGATAAATTTAATATATAACAAGTTGTACGAATCCCCGACGTCCCCACCGAAACGTAAGCCTAATCCCGATACTTACTCTCTTGAGACCGAGCCAATTCGTCACACTTTAGATTTAAGCATTTTTAAATCTACACGGTCGTTTTCTCTAAAACACCGTAAAATCCCCGTTTTCATCCCCGAACATATTTATTCACAAAACCGTTTCTACCCGAAACATATTAATATCATCAAAATCATATATTTTCCATGAAAATATACATTTTATATAAGCAAAGGTATGTTTTATTCAAAAACATCTTTAATCCTTTTAAGGCGTGTTCTTCCCCCAAAACATATACAAAACCGTAAAAAGAGGGGGTTTAGTGACACTCACCTTTGGGTGCGTATTTAAAATAGCGCGATCTCACGATTTGATTCTACACGTCCTAATATACGTAGGAACGATTTATCAAACAATATATTACAAAATTCCTAAGTTTCTTCAATACTTAGAATTTTCACATAACTTTGAGATTTTCTCGAAAAGGTCATTATTTTTTACTATGTTGGCATATTAATATATATATATGGTATATATATATATATATATATATGAGTTCATATATATATATATTTTAAGATTTTGCGACTTGAACGATTTTATTGGTGACCTTAATGTTTTATCCGTTACACCCCGTTTATAAGTACAATATATCTACGATTTGCGCGTCGTAATATATATACATGAACGTGCACATATTCACAACATCATAACACGCGAAATCTCGTTAACTCTACACTTTATTATTTTTAAAGTATGCATGCATGAAATAACTTATTAAGTTAACCTATGTATCAAATTTCATGCTCGACAAATAAGTTACACATTTAACGCGATTTTACCGATTCTACCGTTTTAAACATACAAGCGTACATGTATTGACTTAATTCCCGCTATCATGTCAACACTTAAAATATTATCATATACACATATTTAAATCACATAACACATTTAAACACATAAGGTTCACCCGTGAACAACCTTTTTCGATTCGGTAACGTTTTCGGGTGTGGGAAGTCATGTATGACCAACCAAACACCAAATAATCTTAATATAAGTTAAACACTTATATTTATATAAAAAATATTAGTTTAGTTACTGATCTAAAACAGTTTCGTAAAACCTCGTAAAAAGGCGATTTTTACCGTTTTTACCGCATAGTTTTGCGTCAAACGTTACCATAACCATCCGAACTCGAAATGACTTCATATTTTAACACAATACATGTTATATACTGAATAAAATGATGGTTATAATCAGATTAGTGCAGTTTTTGTTTAAGGCACATAAATCATGCGTTTTCACACATTTTACAACACTTTTAAGTACTAACTACAACATGCAAAGCTTGTAAACTTCATGATAAGTTTCATACCACTTTAACATATATATAACCTTATTTTTAAGGTTTATAATCTGATCTAATATCATTTTTATCATAACATCATTTATTCATCTTTTTATGTACATACACACACATGTGTGTCCATGTACAAGCCCTTAATGCATCCATAACATATCTTCATCAACATGCATGTATTCATATGCATCAATTTTCATATATTTCATGTTCATTTATCCAAGAACACAATCATCTTGATATCATCATCATCACCCAATCATTCCACCATAAATGCAAGAATCTAAGTTCTACACATTTATGAACTAACACCCATATTTTACGTGCATGCATACACACACACACATATATATATATACGACATACATACATACACATATGATATTCCAAAAGTTCACTTTTTAACATGCCCTTATCAAATCACAAAACCCTTTTTACAACATTCTCTTATGACAACTTTTTGATGCATGCATGACTTCAATCTTTCAAGAATCATTTAACAAAATTTCAAAACACAATCATATATACACACACTCATACCCACGGACATATATATATACACATACATATCCATTTTCATTTCCTTTTAAAACCCATTTGTTATAGTATTTAAGTTAGTGTTTATGTTCAAGAACTAGAGAAACTTCCATAACCCTCTGTCACTATGAATCAAGAACAAGATGAAGTGTTATACCTCCAAGATTCCTAGTGGGTTTTGATGAAAATGATGATATGGAACTTGTTCTAGCTTGATCCTTCTTGAAAACACCTCCAAAACCCTTTTGGATCTTCAAATGGACTTGGAACAAGTTTGCATGAATATGGATCTTCAAGATCTTCAAAATTTTTAAATGGTTGTGTGTGTATGTGTGTGTATTCGGCCGAGATATACAGAGAGTGTAATGATATTGTTTTGATTTTGCATTGGTTATTTAATGGAGTGTGTAAGTTGCACTAATCATGACAACAAGTCCCAATATCTCAACACTTGTCATTTTGGAAGGTTTTGCAAAAGGTGGGAAGCCATTAGGCTGCCACCTAGTCCCCTCTCTCTCTTAATTTCCAGATACATACACATATATATAGCTTATACAAGTATTTAATTGGATACCGGGTATTTTACCTAGCGTTTTAACCTCGTTTTAACGCGTTTAAATTTATTTTCAGCGCTCTATAAAAATAAACTCACTAAAATATTACTAATCATTATTTTATTTGCCTGGACCGGCTACGCTGTCGGTATTTGGCAGTATGTGCGCTATGTTGCGCAGTACGCGCTTAAATTCGCAAAATAGAGATTTTAAGCGTTTTGATTTATTTTTATCATTCTATAAAAATAAACTTGTCAAATTATTGCTATAAAAATTATTGTTTGCCGTGAACTGGCTGTGTTGACAGTATTTTGTCAGATACGCGCTTAAACTCGAAAAATAGAGTTCCTTAGTGTTTTAAATTATTTTTCCTCACGATTATGATTAAACATATTATTTAACTCATAATGGACTATTTTGGGATTTTAACATTATCCGGCGGTCACCGACGTTCGTTTCGCATTTTAACCGTTACGCGATAAGCGTTTATCTTAATATTGCCAACGTAATTTTCATCAAACTTTGGATTTATCAACACATCAAATAACATATATAAACATCCTAAATAATCAAATACGTCCTTTTATTCATTCATGACACGTGTTACATTTGTACTGTACAGCCTAAATAGCCGGGTGTCACAGTCTCCCCCTGTTTAAGGAATTTCGTCCCCGAAATTAGTACACTACAGGTTTCGTTTTCGCACTAGACTTAAAGAGATGCGGATATTTTCATTGCATCTGGTCCTTTCATTCCAATGTGAACTCAGGTCCACCCTTGAAATTCCAACGAACCTTTACCAACTTAATCCGACTCCTTCTAAGCTTCTGAATCTTCTCATCCAGAACTTCAACCGGTTCCTCGATAAATCTCAATTTATTGTCTACTTGAACCTCATCAGGGGGTATAATTAGTGTCTCATCCGACAAACACTTTCTCAGGTTGGAAACATGAAACAGACATAAACTCCACTCAAATCCTGTGGTAGCTTAAGCTATACGTGACTGATCCAACTCGAGATACGATTTCGAAAGGACCTATATACCGTGGGCTTAGCTTTCCTTTTTCACAAATCTAACAAACACCTTTCCAAGGTGATAGTTTCAGCAGAACACGATCCCCGACTTGAAACTGCAACGGTTTCCTTCGGTTGTCGGCATAACTTTTCTGTCGATCGGCGGCAGCTTTCAACCTTTCCTTGATCTGGACAACCTTGTCGGTGGTTTCCTGGATAAAATCAGGTCCGGTTAGTTTCCTTTCACCAACTTCAGCCCAACACAAGGGCGATCGACATTTTCTTCCATACAAAGCTTCAAATTGAGCGGCTTTGATACAAACATGGTAACTATTGTTGTAAGAAAACTCTGCCAACGGCAAATGAGTATCCCAACTTCCACCAAAATCAATCACGCACGCTCTCAACATGTCCTCTAACGTCTGAATGGTTCTCTCACTTTGACCATCCATTTGAGATGATATGATATCAGTAAACGAGAGCCCAGCGACTCTTGAAGAGATCGCCAAAATTTGGAGTCAAATCGTCCATCTCTATCAGAGATAATTGACATAGGCACTCCATGTCGGGCTATAATCTCGTTGAGGTACAACTGCGATATCTTTTCCGTTTTGTCTGTTTTTTAGTGGGCAAGAAATGAGCAGACTTCGTTAATCGATCCACAATTACCCATATGGTGTCATGTCCACATGACGTACGTGGTAATTTGGTGATAAAGTCCATTGCAAGATGCTCCCACTTCCATTTAGGAATCTCTGGTTACTGTAGAAGCCCAGACGGCCTCTGATGCTCAGCCTTAACCTTCGAGCATGTCAGACATTTACTTACATACACCGCAATATCTCTCTTCATATTCGGCCGCCAATATAACTCCTTAATATCCTGATACATCTTGGTAGAACATGGGTGAATCGAATATATGGACTTATGAGCCTCGTTCATAACCAGTTCACGTAGGTTACCTCTAAGCGGAACCCAAACCCGGTTCATGAAGTACATCACTTCATCTGCTTTTGGTATCAGTTCACATTCCAAACCTCTCAAACCTTCCCTACTCAGGTTCTCATCTTTTAAAGCTTCTCGTTGTGCATTACGAATTCGATTGGTCAAATTTGTTTGTATGGTCAAACCCAAAGCACGCACATGCAGAGGCTTCTCCGCTCCTTCCTATTGAGCGTGTCAGCAACAACATTTGCTTTTCCCGGGTGATAACGAATATCACACTCGTAATCATTGGGTAACTCTACCCAACGCCGCTTTCGCATGTTGAGTTCCTTCTGGTCAAAGTTATGCTGGAGGCTCTTATGGTCTGTATAAATCGTACACTTCGTGCCATACAGATAATGTCTCCAAATCTTCAAAGCAAACACAACAGCTCCCAACTCTAAATCATGAGTTGTGTAGTTCTTCTCATGCACTTTCAGTTCTCTGGATGCATAGGCTATCACTTTGTCCTTCTGCATAAGCACGCAACCAAGGCCCAAACGTGACGCATCACAGTATACAACAAAACCGTCATTTCCCTCAGGCAGGGATAGAATAGGTGCACTACACAACTTCTCCTTCAACAACTGAAAAGCTTTCTCCTGCTTTTCCGTCCAATCAAACTTCTTATCCTTCTGGGCCAGTAGCGTTAATGGCTGCGCTATTCTGGAAAAATTCTCAATGAATCTTCTATAATACCCATTAAGTCCTAAGAATTGTCGCACCTCTGACGGAGTCTTTGGCGCTTCCCAATTCTTAATCGCCTCTATCTTCGACGGGTCTACATGTATACCTTTCTCATTTATAACATGTCCGAGAAAATGCACCTCTCGAATCCAAAATTCACATTTAGAGAACTTGGCATACAACTTCTCTTTCTTCAACAGCTCCAGAATCAACTTCAAATGTTGCTCATAATCTTCTTTAGTTCACGAATAGATTAGTATATCGTCAATGAATACTATCACAAAAATTTGTCCAAATAGGGTTTGCATACCCTGTTCATGAGATCCATGAACACTGCAGGCACATTAGTTAAGCCAAAAGGCATGACCAAAAACTCATAATGGCCATAACGTGTTCTAAAAGTAGTCTTCAGAACATCTTCCTCAGCAATCTTCAACTGGTGATAACCTGAACGCAGGTCTATCTTCGGGTAGTAGCTTGATCCTTAAGTTGGTCGAACAAATCGTCGATTCTTGGTAACGGGTACCGATTCTTGATAGTCAGCTTGTTCAACTCTCTGTAATCAATACACATTCTGAAGGAACCATCTTTCTTCTTCACGAACAACAAAAGTGCTCTCCAAGGCGAAAAGCTTGGTCATATGAAACCTTTGTCTAATAGCTCTTGAAGCTGATTTGACAATTCTTTCATCTCGGACGGTGCTAATCTGTAAGGAGATTTTGCAATCTGTGCAGCACCAGGTACAAGATCAATCTTAAACTCAATTGTCTTGCAGGGGGTAATCCAGGCAAGTCTTCTGGGAAAACTTTCGGATAATCGCGAACTACAGGAATTTCTTCAATCTTCCCACTTTCAGCATTCGTATCCACCACGTTAAGCAAGAACGCAGGATAGCCTTTACGCAACATCTTGTGCATCTTCATAATACTAACAACTCCTGATACTCAACTCGATCGGTCAGCGTGAACATCTAAAGCTTCACCACCACCAGGACGAGGTATCCGCACTTGTTTCTCCGAACAAATGATCTCAGCTTCGTTCTTGGATAGCCAATCCATCCCAACGACTATATCAAAACTACCCAGCTCCACTGGTAGTAAATCAATACTAAAACTATGATCGCATAACCGAATTCTACAATCATGAATAACTTCGCTAGTCTCTATCAATTTTCCATTTGCTAATTATATCGAGTACTTTTTACTTAGCTTACTTGTTTGAGAACACAGAAACGGTTCAAAGTTTTTCGATACAAAACTCAAGTCAGCACCAGTATCAAATAGTACGAACGCAAAATGGTCATTGATTAGGAACGTACCGGTAACAACTGCAGGATCATCACGTGCCTTCCCAGCATTCAGCTCAAAAGCTCTGCCCTGGCATTCTAACCCTTCATATTCGGACAATTCCTCTTGTAATGTCCCTTCTCTCCGCATTCATAGAATCCCTCGAGCTTAACTCCTTCCGACGTACTCTTAGCATAGCACTCGCGAGTAACATGTCCAGTTTGACCACATCTGGCACACTTTCCCTGCTTATCTCCATGAGTCTTCTTCCCTGAACCACTTCCGCCATCCATGGCATTATCCTTCCTCGAACCACTCGAATTAGCCACATATGCTTTCCCTGAATCGCGTTTCCTCTCACGCTTCACTTCGGAATCCTTTCTCGAGCTCTCAGACTTTCGCTTTCCCGGAATCCCGAGATCTAGGCTCAGAACGCTCTGATCGGTCAGATTTCCCATCTGCCTTGACTTTTCCCGAAGACTTCCAGTCTCCTCTTTCCTGTTAAGGCTACTTTTGCGAGCAACATCATATGCTAATGATTTCGCTAGAGTAGTAGCTTCCAGATAGGTAGTGGGCTTCGCTGACGTAACCATACTACGAATTTGTGACGACAATCCCCAAATATACCTCTCTACCTTAACGTACTCAGGAGTGACCATTCCTGGAACCAATCTAGCCAAATCATTGAACCGAGACGTATAAGCTCTGACGTTCAGGCCTTCCATGGTCAAATTCCAGAAGTCAGTCTCAATCTTCTGCATCTCACTACGCGGGCAGTATTCCTTAAGAAGCATCTCTTTTAGTTCATTCCGGGTAAGACCGTAAGCCTATCTTCGCCCAAAACTTGAACTTGAGTGTTCCACCAGGATAAAGCTTCATCTGATCAGCAGCACAACCGCTGATGGCCATCACGGATTCCATCTTCTCGATCCATCTAGTGATTTCAAGAGGCCTTCAGCACCGGTAAATGATCGTGGGTTACAGCCCTGAAATGTTTTATACGTACATCCATGCACTGTTCACAAGGTTAATGAAAAATCAAGATTTTGCTCTGATTATATCATAACACAGGAACTGCTAAAACTTTTCTGATCATTATATTACCTTGCAGGTTTCCAATCTGCACACCACCATCACCATGCCCAGGAGCACCACGTCCACGTCGTTGCCCAATATTCTGGTTGGCTTCACGCTGTTCCAAGGCAGTATTAATGTGTTGGGCTATGAGTTGTGCCAACTCTTCTGGGGTGGTAGGTAGTACAGTACCCTGTCTCGCTTTTGGCGGCATCTTGACGTTTCTATTATTGCAATAATAATATCAACATAAGACATTGTTTAAATATTCAATTGTTAACTAATAGTGGACTAAATAATACACATGCATCCACATAATAATGAGAATAATTTAACCAAAAGGAACCCATAACATTGATATTTATCACGGAAATTACAAAGCTTGTTCATAGTACAACAACTAACCAAATTTTGGTGTGACATAATCAACCACCAATAACAAGTCTAGATGAAATTTCCTCCTAATTATCCAAAAATTTAACATGCAAGCCAACATAAGGGTTTATCAAAGAGACATACAAAACAAACAAACAACACAAATGACAAACAACCATCACTTCTTCATGCCAACAAACTCTAGAAGCTTCCTCACAAGCTCCTCCAGCTCAACTATCCTCCAGTGCATCTGATCCATAGCACTGTCATCCAGATCTTTAAGCTCATCAAACCAGTCCATTGCCCCTCCAAGTCCTTCACTTTTCCCTTGGTCGCCTCCAGATCTCCGCTTATGGCCCCCAACTGATGGTCGCAATGAGAACATCGGTTAACCCACACTCCTTTCTGCTTCTTCAAAGCAGATGCAGTCTTAGCTCTGGAAGTTGAAGCGATGTCTCTATCTGGCCGTATCCTCTTTCTACGTCGAAAGTAGACCAAAAGGGGTGCAGTAGGAGCACGCGACTCGATCGATGGAAATGACGACTCGGTAACAACAGGTGGAGGGATCTCAGTAGTGGGCTCAGCAATGACAGTAGATGAGACGACCAACGGCTCTAATGACTGAGCCGTAACAATGGTAGCGTCTACTGCTGGTGCGATACTATATTATCCTCCGATCAACGGTACACCTCTATCCACGTCATCGATAACTGGCACAGTACCTGATGATTGCCCAGCCTCGTAGATCGAGGTGGAGCATCATCATCATCGTCTTCGATCCAACCGTTGCTTGTAAAAGCATAACGAAGGTCAACCAGGCTTGCGAACGCAGCAGGGTTAACATGGAAGGACGAAGCGAATCCGGCCGCATCAACAAACTGTGGAATCGTAGGGGGTACCTCTAGTAATACGGATCTAGGTGAAGTCTCGAATTCTTGCTCGCTCTTAGAGTCAGTAATCTCGATGACCTCATGCTCGTGCGACGTCTGTGACATATATAACCGTACAAAGTAAGTGTGTTCATATGAAAAATAACACATAAGGCCCAATAAACAGATTAACACGTATGCACAATAACACGTAATGGTTCTCATACATGATAAAAATCCATGTTTATTTAAAAATTTTGGCTTCGCAAATTTTGGACTTATATCTCAAAATTATTTGGTTGAAGTCTAGAGTTCTCCCCTGAAAACATCTTGTTCGCTAACAACCGTTGGCTCCGATACCAACTTCTGTAACACCCCAAAAACGTCACAGAGGAAGATACAAACGTAATGGTGACGGAAGTTGATCATAAATATCTTAGTGGATGATGCATCGTTAATTTTGGACATATTACTTAATTAAAACATTGTTTCCAAATTTAATCACAAACCACTACCATAACATAGTTAAGTTGTCTTGATCCTTATGGATCTTAATACAGTCGGTCCCAAATAATTTTTAAAAGTGTCCAAAGTTTATTATTCAACAAACATGCATCACAAGCACAAGACATGCCAAAGATTCCCGAAGCCATGCTCAAGTACCTGAAGAACACGTTAAAATCAAGTGTCAACACAAAGGAGGGTGAGCTCACATATTCATATTTAAAACAAGAAAAACTTCCTAATTATATGTTTATTATCAAAACATCCAAATAATATTTTCTAAAGTTAATTTATTTCCTTAATAAAATCCATGAGTCAGCCGTCGCAAGCGTTTCCCCCAAACCTCCGAACTAAGCATCTTCCCAAGTTTTACATATTAAATTTATTGCATCAAATGTCCATACTCGTATGTTTGCAAGACAATACGAACTATATATTAACAATAAGGGTATAATCAAGACTAGACTATAATAGAGTATCAATTCGTCGTTTGACTTGATCGGAGCGACCGATCACGACGAGGTAGTCAACCCGATAGATCTACCAACAATTCTACGTGTTCAATACTTAAATGATTAAACAGCAATACTTGCGCATGCGCCCATAAGGGCCATCTATATCACTTGCCTCGTGAATAATATATATATCCTACTAAAATGATAAATTTAATATATAACAAGTTGTACGAATCCCCGACGTCCCCACCGAAACGTAAGCCTAATCCCGATACTTACTCTCTTGAGACCGAGCCAATTCGTCACAACTTTAGATTTAAGCATTTTTAAATCTACACGGTCGTTTTCTCTAAAACACCATAAAATCCCCGTTTCATCCCCGAAACATATTTATTCACAAAACCGTTTCTACCCGAAACATATTAATATCATCAAAATCATATATTTTCCATGAAAATATACATTTTATATAAGCAAAGGTATGTTTTATTCAAAAACATCTTTAAGGCGTGTTCTTCCCCCAAAACATATACAAAACCGTAAAAAGAGGGGGTTTAGTGACACTCACCTTTGGGTGCGTATTTAAAATAGCGCGATCTCACGATTTGATTCTACATGTCCTAAAATACGTAGGAACGATTTATCAAACAATATATTACAAAATTCCTAAGTTTCTTCAATACTTAGAATTTTCACATAACTTTGAGATTTTCTCGAAAAGGTCATTATTTTTTACTATGTTGGCATATTAATATATATATATGAGTTCATATTATATATATATATATATATATATATATATATATATTAAGATTTTGCGACTTGAACGATTTTATTGTTGACCTTAATGTTTTCTCCGTTACACTACCGTTTATAAGTACTATATATCTACGATTTGCGCGTCGTAATATATATACATGAATGTGCACATATTCACAACATCATAACACGCGAAATCTCGTTAACTCTACACTTTATCATTTTTAAAGCATGTATACATGAAATAAATTATTAAGTTAACCTATGTATCAAATTTCATGCTCGACAAATAAGTTACACATTTAACGCGATTTTACCGATTCTACTGTTTAAACATACAAGCGTACATGCATAGACTTAATTCCCGCTATCATGTCAACACTTAACAGATTATCGTATACTCATATTTAAATCACATAAAACATTTAAACACATAAGGTTCACCCATGAACAACCCATTCTAATGTATGTTGAAAAATGCGTATTTTAGCGATTCGGTAACGTTTTCGGGCGTCGAAAGTCATGTATGACCAACCAAACACCAAATAATCTTAATATAAGTTAAAATACTTATATTTATATCAAAAATATCAATTTAGTTACTGATCTAAAATAGTCTCATAGAAACCTCGTAAAAAGGCGATTTTTACCGTTTTTACCGCACAGTTTTGCGTCAAACGTTACCATAACCATCCGAACTCGAAACCACTTCATATTTTAACACAATACATGTTATATACTAAATAAAATGATGGTTATAATCAGATTAGTGCAGTTTGTGTAAGGCACATAAATCATGCAATTTCACACATTTTACAACACTTTTAAGCACTAAGTACAACATGCAAAGCTAGTAAACTTCATGATAAGTTTCATACTACTTTAACATATGATATAACCTTATTTTTAAGGTTTATAATCTGATCTAAAATCATTTTTATCATAACATCATTTATTCATCTTTTTATGTACATACACCCACATGCATGTCCATGTACAAGCCCCTAATGCATCCATAACATATCTTCATCAACATACATGTATTCATATGCATCAATATTCATTTATTTCATGTTCATTCATCCAAGAACACAATCATCTTCATATCATCATCACCCAATCATTCCACCATAAATGCAAGAATATAAGTTCTACACATTTATGAACTAACATCCATATTTTTACATGCATGCATACACATACACACACACACACACACACCCCATATATATATATATATTATATATATATATATATATATATATATATACACACGACATACTTACATACACATATGAACTTCCAAAAGTTCACTTTTTAACATGCCTTGTCAAATCACAAAACCCTTTTTAGAACATTCTCTTATGACAACTTTTTGATGCATGCATGACTTCAATCTTTCAAGAATCATGTTAATCAAGAATCATTTAACAAAATTTCAAAACACAATCATATATACACACACTCATCCCCATGGCCATATATATATATATACATATACATATCTATTTTCATTTCCTTTTAAAACCCATTTGTTATAGTATTTAAGTTAGTGTTTATGTTCAAGAACTAGAGAAACTTCCATAACCATCCGTCACTATGAATCAAGAACAAGATGAAGTGTTATACCTCCAAGATTCCTAATGGGTTTTGATGAAAATGATGATATGGAACTTGTTCTAGCTTGATCCTTCTTTAAAACACCTCCAAAACCCTTTTGGATCTTCAAATGGACTTGAAACAAGTTTGCATGAATATGGATCTTCAAGATCTTCAAATTTTGAAATGGTTGTGTGTGTATTCGGTCGAGATATATAGAGAGAGTAATGATATTGTTTTGATTTTGCATTGGTTATTTATGGAGTGTTAAGTTGCACTAATCATGACAACAAGTCCCAATATCTCAACACTTGTCATTTTGGAAGGTTTTGCAAAAGGTGGGAAGCCATTAGGCTGCCACCTAGTCCCCTGTCTCTCATAATTTCCATATACATACACATATATATAGCTTATACAAGTATTTAACTGGATACCGAGTATTTTACCTAGCGTTTTAACCTCGTTTTAACGCGTTTAAATTTATTTTCAGTGCTCTATAAAAATAAACTCACTAAAATATTACTAATCAATATTTTATTTTCCTGGACCGGCTACGCTGTCGGTATTTGGCAGTATGCGCGCTATGTTGCGCAGTACGCGCTTAAATTCGCAAAATCGAGATTTTAAGCGATTTGATTTATTTTTATCATTCTATAAAAATAAACTTGTCAAATTATTGCTATAATAATTATTGTGCCTTGAACTAGCTGTGTTGACAGTATTTTGTCAGTATCGCGCAATACGCGCTTAAACTCGAAAATAGAGTTTCTTAGTGTTTTAAATTATTTTACCTCACGATTATGATTTAATATATTATTTAACTCATAACGGAATATTTTTTGGGATTTTAACATTATCCGGTGGTCACCGACGTTCGTTTCGCATTTTAACCGTTACGCGATAAGCGTTTATTTTAAGATTGCCAATGTAATTTTTATCAAACTTTGGATTTATCAAAACATCAAATACCATATATAAACATCATAAATAATCAAATACGTTCTGTTATTCATTCATGACACGTGTTACATTTGTACGGTACAGCCTAAATAGCCGGGTGTCACAATTAGGCCGTTGTTTTACAACACGTTATCAGCATGAATTACTTGTAGAATCGATCACATTGCATATTGTAAGGTAAGTCAACTTTTACCTATCATTATCCTTAATTCTTTTTAAGACCATAAGGTAATTCATACAATCCTAGGTTGAGTTAAAGATCTTTAGTTTTCTATTGAGTCTCCCAAAGTAATCCGTATTATAATTTATACAATTTTGGGAAATATCGAGATCTATATATTTAGTTTTAACATGTTTATGAATTATACGTTGGTCGAAAAAGCAAATTGTATATGATTAATTATTTTACGGTGAATTATTTATCAAAACAGAGTATTCTTGGACATTTATTATGTGATACTATATACTAAAATATGGTTTATTCATATTATAATTGATATCTTTTAATTAAATATATTTGTGACGAATAGCACATGAAAATTCTTTCATACCAAACTTGTTTCTTTTATTTTAATTAATTCATTGCATCTTTTGTCAGGAACTAAGTTTGAATTGATTCTGTTTTTGTTTCAAATAATGAAAAATGATTGAACACAGAGAATAAGTGCAGCGGATTAATGGAAAACTTTTACAACAAGCAATCGGTCGTTTATTTTCATCACCATCATGCTTTCAAGTATTTAAACTATTGCATGTGATTCACAAACTCCTCCTTAGCCCAATAACGATCGTTTGATAGTAGGAAATGAAGAAGATATGCGAAATTGATCTTTTTAAGAAGACAAGTAAAACTATTACATTGAGCGCCTATTTATACTAACTATCTAACCACTGTTGTCTAACAGTGGCGTCATGGTTGATAATGACACTAACAACGTAACTAACTACAAACACTGCTTAAACTAAAACTATCAGTGCATAGCACTGTTACATTAATTAAACTAAAACTAGACTAAGCACTGCTGGCTATCCTCTGTTCTTGAATCTTCTATCAGCGGTTGGGAGTTTCTTCTGTTAGAGGATAGGTAACAATGTGTTTATTGAATGCAGTAAAAGCCTATAAGTGGATAGAAACCTCTGATAGCTGGAACAAAGCTCGGATGGTGTGTTTTGACTTTGTATCATTTGTTCCTTTTTAAAGGTTCAATCCCAACAATCTCCCCCTGGAACAGATGATGCCAAAACACCTAATTCTTGATCTTTATTCCTCAGAAATAATTCTCTCATTTAGCCCTTGAATTGTAGTTCAAAGTTAAGAGATTCTAAGTCATCAGCATGCTTCTCAAGCTCTAAACTTAGTAGTTCGTGGAAGTCTTCTACTGTAAGCCCATAAGCAGCTTCCATAGATATTAGTAGCTTTTCCATCAGACTTGAGCAGAGTCAATTCGTGGGTGTCTTTGTCGACCTTCCACTTTAGAATTTTTGGGTCTAAAGGCTTTCTTGAAGGAGCCTTTATTGCTGAGGTTGGGAAAGGAGCTACTCTTGTCAGATCTTCGGCCAACTTGGCACTTCTATCATCTGTTGGATAGTCCATCATATTTTTGATACCTTCTTTGATAAATACTTCCTCAAACTCTCTGTCAACCTTCTCAGACATTTCCTCTTGCCTTTTTCGCTTTAGCAAGGCAAGTGTGGATTGGGCATATGTTGAGCTAGGCCTTTTAGAAAGTTGGGCTTTGAGAGCAGCATCTTCTTTGGTATAATCAGGTTTGGGAGGCATTGATGGATCCTTTTTCCTTCTAGCTTCAAGCATTTTGTAAGTATCCAACACTCTTATCTCCCCCCATCTCATGACCTGGTTCTTTGACCCATAGTGATTCTGAATTAGCTCTTCCTTCATTCTTCTGAGCTTCAGGGTCTTTTCAGGGACATTCTTTTTGTATTTGTTCCAATCTGGGCATGTAGGTTTGTTGTGAGGATCTTTTGATTGTGCTTCTATTCTTGCATTTTCTTCTTGAAGCTCACTCACATACCAATCTTTGAATTGCGCTCTAGTAGCAGCATATTTCTTTGTTTCCATGATGTGTGAAATGTATTTTTCTTTTAAGAATTTATCATCTGCTTCAGAAATCTTATTTGATAAGTTCTTTGAAAATCTTTCTAGTGATTGGACTTTACTCAATTGAAACTGAAGTTGATTCTGCACTTCTCTATCACTTTTGCCTTTAGACAACTTCTTAGAAATATCCTCTGCCTGTTTTCCTTTGATTTCCAGATACTGATCAATGTTTGCAGGCTTTGGATAACCTTGAAGAGATGGGAAGTGTCTTTTGTCTGGATCTTCTTCAGCATAGAAAGATATGATTTCTTTCTTAACTGCAGGCAAATCAAGAGGAAACTTTATAGCTACAGGAATCACTTCTTTTGAGGGAGCAGATGATGTAGTTGGGGAAGCAGAGGTTAAACTTAACATTGGTGCAGATGCAAGAGGCAAAGGAGCATGGATCTTTTCTTCGTTTATGACCTTTGTGACTTTCCTCCTCCTAAAACTGATTGATGGTGACGATGGATGGCTTGGAATTCTTGGTGGTGTTGGTAGTTGTTGTGTGGAAGTGGGAAAAGTGAGGATGGCAGTGGTTGTAATAACATCTGTTACAACCTCTGTTGTGTCAACAGATGTTGGCACAACAATTGTTGTAACATCTGCTGAGATAGATCTGGATTTTGTGTGAGAATATGTGGTTGATTTTGCAGAGGCAGAGGGTTTTGTGGTTGGATTGGTAGCATCTTTAGTTTTGAGAGGTATAGATTCTGGTTACCTTGCTTTTGTAGAAGTTCTCCTCTTTGTTGAGGTACCAGTCTCTCCCTTTTCTAACCGCTGATCAATCTTTTTCTCAACCAGCACCTTACCTTCATCAAACACAACCTTCTTATGGGACTTCTTTGCCCTTGCCAAGATATCTTCAGTTAAGTCTGGTTTCTTTGAACCGTCTGGCTTAGGGATATTCACTGTAGGCCTTGCCTTATCATCATCCATCTTCAACTTTTTGTTTCCCAAAGGTTTCTCCCCCTTTTTGGCTTCATCTGGACTTACAAAAATGACAGTAGGAGGAGATTTACCAGTGGTGGTGAGCAAGTGGGCTTTGATTGCCTTGATATCTGCAGCAGTATCATTGTATCTTGCATCAATCATATTCCTGAGTTCCATCATCTGATGCTTATGTTTTTGCTCTAGGAAATGTTTCTCTTGTTGAAAGATAGGATTTATAGCCGATTTGAGCTCAGCAGTTGTTGGAACAGGGGGTTGACTTTGAATAGTAATCAACTATTTTAAAAGTTCTTTAATCTCATCAATAGTGGTTTCAACATTGGTAACCCTCTTCGTCAATGCTTGGTATTTTAGCTCATCACCTAACTTAATAGGATCATCTGAAATCCTAACAGATGTGGTAGTTTTATCTAAGATATCATGAGCAAGTGGTTTGCCACTTGCTTCAATCTTAGATGCCCCTTTGTTTTGGTTATGGGGACTTCCCACTGGAGCAGAGGTTACCGTAGTAGCTCAGCAGTGGTTGCCTTCAACAAGGTCTTAGCTGTGTAACCACTGTCCAATTGAGAACTTGGGAGTTCAGCAATTGTAGTGGCTGCCATTGTTGAACTATCACCAAGGGTTACATGTAACCTAAGGGATGTAGTCTCTTCAGTTGCTGATGGGCTAGCATTTAGAAATAAGTCAGACACAGCTTCTGGTTGAAGTATATTCTCATTGATGGGTTGGTAAGAAGTGTTGGATAATGTCTGCTCAATATCTATTGCATTCAGCAAGGGTAACATGGTAGGTGGGAATCATGGCATTGGTGAGAGTGGTTGTGTAGAAAGCAACATTGCCCTGGGAGAGGGGCTGTGGAAGATAGAACCAAGTGATCCTAGAGCTTCATAATTTGGTGTCCCTATGCCTACAACCTGATCCGTTTGTGAGATCTTTCTACCATCTGCAGTGAAGAAGTAGCAGCAGTGGTTGGTGACTTTGGTAGTGTCACTGGGTTAACCTATGGGATCTCATCTTCTAGAGGACCCTTTTTGGGTTTGGTGGGTTTTCGGGATACTCTGGATGGTTTCTTTTTGGAGATTTTAGGTGTGGGTTTCAGAGCAGCGGTTGTGATGCCCTGATCACCTAGAGCAGTAGGCTCAGCAGCCGGAGGTTGAGCTTGAACATTTTGTTCTTGTAAAATAGGCTCAGCCTCCTCTGCTTCTGTTTTGGAAACTTTGTCTTGATTTGTAATTCGTGTAAACGTTTCATGTTTAGGCTGCTAGCGTTTGTAACTGCGCCTTGTTTACTTGCGTTTGATTTGATCTGATCTTGCAAACTAACACTCATGAATCTTGGATGTATCAAGAAAGCTTTTCTTTTTGAAATATTTTTAAAATTAATTACAAGATCATTGAACAACACCTGGGATAAGTTAATATCAGAGCCAGTTAAAATTGCAAATCCCAGATACTGCATGTTCAATGGAATCTCGTTGAAAGCAGTTGTTTTTGCAGAGACACATGTAAGTAAAGTGTGGAAAAAGAATTCATCTCTGCTAGAAAATTAGGTTTGAAGATTGTCATACCTTTCAACTGTCCGGTGTAACCTCTTTCAACGAATTCATGCTGCATCTCCCTCAAAGGAAATGATACCGGATGTTGCATATCATTTAACATGAAGACTTGGGAGATAGATTGTGGGCTTATTAGTAGTTGTGTGCCACCAACTTTGGAAGTGATAGAATAGGGAACACCATCAGCGGATGAGTTTACTTTAGCCTTTGCCCAAAATTCTCTTAAAGAATCGATATAACTGGGGCTTTTACTTCCAATAAGTGTTTAAATTTTGATTCTTTTAGAATCCGGATCATTGGATGATAAGAGTGTTTATGTCGGTTTCTTCAAGAATAGCAGTGTAATTGTGTGGTGTTTTGATGATGAGGACAAATGGGGGTGGTTCTTGTGTCGATTTCTTCTTCGATTTGGTTTTAGGAGCCATGATTTTGAAGAATTTTGATAGAAGGGCTTTGAAAAATTTGCAATCGCACAAGAAAAGTGAAACCTCTGTTTGGGGATAGAACAGGGTTTTATAGGGTTTTTCAAAAAGTGCACTTGACGTGGCGTCTGATGCAACTTCTATCGAAAAACATCTGTCCACGTGTAACCTCTGTTTGACAATGGAAAACAGTTGTTTTGGCCAACCACTGATAGAGCAAAACAACCAGTGGTTGTGCCCAATTTAAACACTATCAGAGGTTTGCATCAGTGGATAGATTTTTCTAAACAACAGTGTTTTTGTGCTATCAGAGCTTTGAACAGACTTTAAGGATTTTATTGAAAAATTTCAATTTTAACTATTTTTAGGGATGAATTTCTGATTTTCTAAAAACATTTTATTGCTATTTACACATGAATCACAAGACAAGTTGTTTTTAATCCATGTTTAGCATTCCAAGCCTAGATATCAAACTGTCAAATGTGAAAGCATCAAGTGCTTTTGTCAACACATCTGCTAGTTGATCCTTGGTATGGACATGTTGTAAAGAAATCAGACCTTTTTCATAGCAATCCCTCACAAAGTGATGTCTGATGTCCAATCTGCTTGGTAGTGGAATGTGAAACTGGATTTTCGATGATGTTTTCTGCTGCTTGACTATCAATTTTGAGAGGAGTCCTCAAGGCAGTCACACCAAAATCCAAAAGTTGATTTTGAAGCCACAAAATTTGAGCAGGGCAACTTGCAGCAGCTATATACTCTGCTTCAGCAGTGGATGTGGATACTGCAATGCTTTTTACTTTGCCAAGACACTAAGCAATCCCCTAGGAATTGGGCTCCCCAGATTTGGACTTCCTTTTTGTTTTACATCCAGCACTATCAGAATATCCTGCAAGCTTAATGTTACCATTAGCTGGATACTAGATACCAAGTGTGGGAGCACCTTTTATGTATCTGAATATCCTTTTTACAGCAATAAGATCTGATTTCTTGGCATTGACTGTGATCTGGCACTGACACATGTGGCAAACATAATGTCTGGCCGTGATGCAGTTAGGTACAATAAAGACCCAATCATGCTTCTATACAATGTTTGATCAACAAGGTCATCTCTGCCATCTACAATGACTAGCTTGGATGTTGCCATGGGTGTGTTGCAAGGTTTACAATCATTCATATCAAATTTCTTAAGAAGTTCTTTCACATACTTATTTTGATGAATGAAAGTGCCTTTTGGCATTTGTTTGACTTGTAAACCAAGAAAACATTGCAACTCACCCATTGCACTCATCTCAAACTCTGCTGCCATGAGTTTTCTGAACTCTTCACACATGGCAGGGCATGTGGATCCAAAAATGATGTCATCCACATAAAGTTGGACAAGCATCAAGTCTTTTCCTTTCCATTTTAAAAATAGGGTTTTGTCAATCCTACCTCTGGTAAAACCAATGATTAAGAGAAAAGTGGATAGAGTTTCATACCAGGCTCTCGGTGCTTGTTTTAGACCATATAGTGCTTTGTTTAACCTGTAGACATGATTAGGATGGAAATGATCCTCAAATCCAGGAGGTTGACAAACGTATACTTCTTCCTTGATCTTACCATACAGGAATGCACTTTTGATGTCCATTTGATACACCTTGATGTTGTGGTTAGCAGCAAAGGCTAAGAACAGGCGAATGGCTTCCAGCCTTGCTACTGGAGCAAAAGTTTCATCATAGTCAATCCTTCTTCCTGTCTGTAGCCTTGAACCACGAGCCTTGCTTTGTTTTTGACAACAATTCCCCTTTCATCAGTTTTGTTCTTAAAGACCCACTTTGTGCCGATGGGACTCACATCTTTTGGCAGTGGTACAAGTTCCCATACTTGTTGTCTCTTGAATTGTAGGAGCTCTTCTTGCATGGCTTCTACCCAGCTGTTGTCTTTCAGTGCCTCTTGGTGCTTGACAGGCTGTGTGAGTGATAGAAAACCAGCAAAAAGACAAATGTTTTGGGCTTGGCTTCTTGTGAGCACACCCTCATTGATGTTGCCAATAACTTGATCCAATGGATGGCTTTTGAGGAAAATAAAATCACCTTGATATGGGACAATGGCATTTTGAGGTGAAGCTTGCAAATGTGTATCATCTGAGCTAACCTCTGTTGGTGAATTTGATAGTCCAGCCACGGATTGTAATGGTGGTGGAGGAATTGGTGGTATGGATGTGAAAGTGGGTTGCTTTTCATCCATTTGTTGTAGACTTTTATCAACAGATGTATTGTTTTGAGAGCTGGCAGATGTTTGAGTATTAACCACTATTGACCTGGCAGAGCTTTCACCATTGCTACTAACATCTGCTCCTCTGCCTGTAGGATTTATTTTGAACTTGGAAGAATGCAATCATATCCTTGGTCTTCAAATGATGATTGTGGGGTACCTGCAGGGTTAGTCTTGGCAGGTACATCTTCAAATATAAATTTAGATAGATCAAACAAATGTGTATGGATTAGTGATCTTGATTATGTTGTTTAACATTTGAAAATAATTTACCTTTTTTTATAAACAAGCAGTTATAGATTTATAAACCACAAACTACAATTTCTTAATATAAGAGAAGTATTAGTAAATGTTGATAATAGACTTCCAAATCATCGATATATCTTGATATGATTCATCTTTTAGAATTCTTTACTAAAGTTATTTTACATATCCTTAACGTAAAAGTTATGCATCCTGTGTGATTTAGTTTTAATTATTATTGTTATTCAAATTAAGTGATCGTTGTATGAAAATCGATCTAAGATATTGTTAATGTATAAAAAAATTAAGAAAACTATTTGTCTTATTTGTGCTTCAATAACATATGCTTCTTATGATATGAATGATCAAACCAGCATAACATATTCAAGTCGAGATGAGTTTTATTATAAAGTTACTTACATTATTTTGGTTAATTTATAAACCCCAACGCCGTTTTGTAACATGTTAGAGTTACATAATATAACAATGTCAACCCAACCATCAAAATGTTAAGATTTAGCACACGTCTTTCTTTCATATCTTATATGTTTGTGTCTTCCATATGCATCAAGGTAGATTGTGACAGTTGTGAAAAAACCCAGTAAACTTTGATTGGTACAAGTCCGTGGTAACCGGACGTGATATGTATATCATGATATTGTTGGGGTTATGTGTGATGATACGAATTCTGGAAAATATTACACCGACTATAATAGGATATATGCCAAGTGATTACCAAAAACATATTGGCGCTATGCGTCACCTACATGGCAAGACAAAATCGTGAATGGATTGACGACTCTAGGAATATGTATTAGTAAACACGCATGACTTGTGTGCTATGCTAAGCGATATTTGTTATGTCTCGGAGGAATCCGAGAGCATAGCATGGTTAACATGACACTATTAAGGGCCAACAGTGTGAGGTTGGTGTCCTTAGCTTGTAACAACGTGTTAAACGGGAGCTTTCCATTTAACAACGCACTAAACATTTGACAATGATGGTTAGGCCTTTGGTAGGGCTATTCAGGATTCTGAATTCATGAAACATCTTAGTTATGCGCCTTAGACCATGACATAAGACTGGAAGCTAATCGAAGCCGGGCACGCAAAACGAAGCAGCTTCCCGGTTAGGGAAACGCCTTCGTTTTGAATATAGCAAAAGGCAACCAAACATGCAAGGAACGGTCAATCAAGCTTAAAAACACTTAAACTACCCAAATACAAGGCTTTTATGATTAAAACGTAACTGGTTTCGGATTTCAAGACGGTTATGTATCATTTTTAAAACCGAGTCTTTTGACACTAAAAACGCGAAAAACGGAGTCCATTTCGCAAATCGGGGACGCGTGTGGGACCCGAAAACGAACCTAAACGCGCAGCCGAAGATAAACATCATCTTTTAACACGAAAAACGAAGCACGACAAAGCGTAGGTGGGGTAGGGGCACCCCACCTTATTATATAAAGGTTTTTTTTTCTTTTTTCATTATTTTCTTCATTTTTTCATCAAAACTTGCACATTTTCTTCAAGTTCCAGCTGATCTTCACCTAAATCAAACCAAATCCAAGGTATAATCCAAGTTTCTAATGGTTTTGATTATGATATCTTGCTTTAAACATGATTTATAACCAAAAAACCCTTTTTAGTCCATGATTTTGGAAGGTTTAAACAAGTTTCTTGGCTAAATAAGAACACCTTGTGAATTGATGTTATATGATAGCCAAGATCACAAAACTTCGGCTTTTGATACCCTAATCGACCCCTAATTGCCCAAAATTGATTAACAAAGTTATTAACCGAAAACTATGAAACAAGGATTAATTGACATGGGTTATGGCATGTTTGGATTGTGCTTGGTATATAGGTACTGAATATGGCTCACACCCACTTCTAAACTCAAGAAAAACACTCAGAATCGAAGGAATCGCTAGGTTTATCACCCCGAAACTCGAATATAGAATATGCAGAATATTGTTTGGACCATAACTTGGTCTATGGGTATTGGATTGGGTTGAAATTTGGTGGGGTGGTGTAGGGTATTGACAGAATGCCCACGTAAATTTTTGAATTTTTGGAATTTTCTATGATTTTTGGTGAATTTTTGACAATTTTACCAAACGAAATTCGGAAAAAATACCAAACAAATTCAATAAATCACCAAACTTTATAGAAACACTAAGGGACATACAGAGAAGGTTCTAGGAAGTTTGGGAGTCCATTGACTGAATTTTGATTCGGATTAGAAATCCACATTTTTGGGAGTTTTCAGTAGCCGGAAACGCACTGAAACAAATCGGAAAAATCCAAATTTTTGCAGGGAGTTCCTGGACATATGTGAGGACTTACTGGAATATTTTGAGAATTTTTAGACATCGGATGATAAGCGATGTAAATTATTCGTTTAAATATTGTTTTACAAATAAATTATTTAAGTTATAACACTAGCTTTATAATTTCCCAAAATATTTTTCCATGAATCTATATATTTTTACTGATTTCTACAAAAATTCCCATAATTTTATGAAATATGTAGATTAAATGGGATTTTTCGGCTTTTAAAACGCATCTTTTAATTAAATTCGGCAGTTATCGGACAACGAACCTGCCAAAACTAGGAATGGACCAAAACCTATCTTGACTATATTGGAACATCAGGAGTATTTTGGGAGGTTTCAGGATAAGCAGAACACTCTAGGTGTGTTCCACCACCGTTCGGGAGGATTCCCGACGGCGAGAATGGAAACTCAAACACCCAAACTCCCTTAATGAAAAGTTAATATTTCTTAAATCACAACACGTTGGCACTATTGGTATTCCCGTACCATTATCCGAACGTGTCAAACAACCGACTTTGGCTGGCACGTGAACCGGTGCCCGACAACCAAACGTGAAACTAATCATACCCTAACATCCATCACCACACCAGGATACTAGATGTACAATATGGAACTGAAAATACCCACTCGGGCCCAAGTTATAGGCGTTACCGACCTAGCGACTGATATTAGTAATTACTTGCATGATTACTGTTAGAGCCGAACCAGCTTGCATATACTCCTATTGCTACCTGTGATACTACTATCCTGTGAGTTTTCACTCCCCCACTTTTAAACTTTTTACTGTTTTCTGGGGTGACTTGCATGTTACAAACTATGTTAATTGCACCAACTTGTGATGATGTGAATTATCTAACACACGAACTACCTCCCCACTACAAGTGATTAACGTAAGCCGTGGATAGTACTATTAGTTTGACAAGCCCAGGCCGCGCCCGACAGGATGTCGGCAACAAGGTCTGCACGCGTCCTAAACTTGGTTATGTTATTAGGCATAACTACACTGGGGCGTTGAACTGCACGTGACACAGTTGGTGGGCCGGGAGTGTCTGGGTGACACGGTCCGATGGGCGCAGTGTCTGTGATGGCACGACCCTAGGCAAAAACAGTCAAGGTTTCACTTGTGTTCTCGTGTAATTCCATCTGTGACTATGACCAATGCAATTAAACTTGTTAACACATATTGTTACACAACTACTAAACCAGTGGAACTCACCAGCAGCGTTTAGCTGACCCTTTTTAAAACTAACATGCATTTCAGGTAACTTGAGACTGGTGTGATCCGTGTATGTTGTTCAAGACATGTTTATAGGCGAATCCTGATATAGACGCATGCAACTTAGAAGACTTATGTGGTTCATGGGAACACACAGTTGTAACATACATGTAGTATGTAATTAACATTTTTAAGTAATAAAATGTAGTGTCTTTATAAACAATGTGCTTATACCAGAGGTGTCTGTTGCATCCCGTATTTTTTCTTCCACTGCAAGTCGGGGTGTGACATAGATTGACACATATTTTTATACTGTAAGATGTTCGTGTGATTGGTTATGCCACTGTAGGTTAAATATATAACTTATATATATTGGCTTCTAAGAAAAGAAAACATATTATCTCATAAAATTAATGTATAAATTGTTTTATACTGTGACGACATGTTATAACATCATGTATTGTATAATTTAATTGACATGATACATGTAGATGTTATCATCTCAATTCTTGCATTTTTAACTTCCTTATAAATTTATGAATTATACAAGACTTAAATAGTTGAAATGTTTGTATATATAACAAAATATGTATGATATATTTTATTTTTCATACGTTATTAAACTATCATGTTATTAGAGTGAAAAATATTTGCATATAATCTTATACTTGTGATATAGTTATTACCATGGCAAATTAAAACATAAACTATACATATTTGTATATGTTCTTATTTCAAAGTTTCGTATAACTTGTTTTATATGATGATATGTTGTAACACCATATATCACTTCTCTATTAAAGGAGAGATGCTGCTGACACAAGAAAACTTATGTGTCAAGCCTTTAGACATGTCAACTCAGCTTTTTTTATGTCAATATTACATCATTATCCAAATTATTTTTTTAAAAAATCATTCAATTATTTAAAATACTAATCATCCATCCACAGCTCATTTTGAAATTCAAAGGCCCGCCCAAATCTATCTATACCCACATTTCCCTCTTCTCTCTTAACCATAAATAATTCCTATAGCCCAAATCTATATTCAGAAGATGTTTTAGTTACTTCAAATTCGATCATAAAACCTACAAATTGAAACGTCGAACATATTTGTGCGAACAGTACACAGACGAATTACATACCTGCTCCATGGAGAACAATTGGTGAAGAAGATGCCGTTTGATTTTGATTTCGAAGACCGTCATGTGAAAGGGTTAAAATAAGGGGAAAAGGATTTTGATTCAACAAGCCAAAGGGTTCATTCCAGGTATGTTCTCTGAAGTTAGATTCTCAGTTTTTTTTTGATGAATCTGACATTTTGATGATTCAGGATTCGAAGTTGATATCGGATTGATTTGAATTTGGGTTTCTTCGATTAGCATGTATGTTTTGCTTGATCGATTTAGGGTAGGTAGTCTTCAAGTATTGTGCTATTCGGATCTAATGATTTAGCCTTTTGTTTTATGAATACTCATGTTGATACGCAGGAGATTGTTTTTTATACATCTTAATTAGTTAATTTTATTTTTTTATGATTGGTTTAAATTAGAATTTTGACAATAAAATTTGGGCAGAATCTAAAGGGATTGAAACTATTGTTTTGTCTCAAGAAGATAATCCTATCAAGCAAGTTACTCACGGTCAAAACCAAGTGGAATCGGTTGAAAATAAGGAGAATTGAAGGTGAAGGTGGCTGAGTTGCCTCAACATTCATCATCAGCTACTAAATTTGTAAGTTTTTTTAGTATTTAATTGTTGAAATGTTGTTTAAGTTTTTTTAGCATTTAATTGTTGAAGAGATAATGAAACTTACAAAAAGGAAATCGTACCGGTGAAGTTATGAAAATTGATGTTGGCCAGAGCATGATCTAAGAAGAGGTTTCATCAGTTCCTCACAAACCCTAACAGAAAAATCCATTGTTTCTCACAGTCGACGCTGCCAAGTTCAAGATCTGAGCAGGTAATCTTCTTTCTCCATCAATTTTAACAGTTTATGCTGATTTTTAATTTCTCTAGATTCCGGTGATATGTAAACTTGATGCTGAGATCTGATTTAGGCTTTTATGTGTATGATTTAGGCTAGGAACATGTTTTCTGTATTGGATATCCACCTATTGATTGCGTGGATTAGTAGTCATTTGACATACACTAATTCCACAAACTATTAAAGTGTTTCATATTTGGCTATAATGGTTTACTGAAATTGCTGAAATTATTGAGTTTATCTTCCTCCATAATGATTTTAGATACATAAAACGAGGTCAGCCAGAGGCTGGTCTTGCTCTTTTTGAATCGGAATCTTTAAAATGGCCAGGATATATAGAGTTTGATGATGTAAACTGGAAGATACTCCCGTACTCAGCGCAAAGCAGGTAGATCACTAACTATGGCAATCTCTTTTTTTGCATAACCGTGTTTGATTTTTCGGGCTACTACTAATTCATTGATGTGTAATGTTTTTGGCTAGCATTTACAAGGTGTTTGACATGAAAAAGTATACGATGTTATACTCCATACCAGATAAAAAAATAGAAGAGATAAAAATAAGGTAAAAATTTGAGTACTCAATAACATGCTTTGAGTTTGAGAATGGACTTTTCAGTTTTCACATATCATTATATGTTTATTTTTTATCCTTTTCGTTTTCCAAAAACAGTCTTGGAATCATGTTATTGATATTTTGTAAATCAAGCGGCCATGTTCCTCTCAAGATTCTCTCTATCGAAGATGGAACTGTTCTAAACTTCGAGTTTCAACAGGGCGTGTGATGACTTATAGGAACGAGGCAGCGACAGTGGTGGTAGGTTGTGGTTAAGATTTGAAATTTGCTTTCAGTTTTATTAATTTTTTTCAATTTATATAATATGTTTGTAGTGGATGCCTGCGGGATTCCCATAATAAATTTTGGATATTCCTCTTTATTGATCTGTAATCAGAAAACCAGTAATGTCAATTTTCAAAGTTAAAATGTGTGATGCACAAAAGTCAACATAGAAGAAGACCATATCTATCATCCACAAAAAAACGCTAGTGGTACCTCTAATCTTTACTATCTTATTTTGTGCTTTTTATTTCTACTGTCAGATTTTCATTGATTATTGATGCTCATAATTGTTCACATTTTATTTGTTGGAAATTTTTTGCTGCCTGAATGTATATAAGTAAAATATGTACTACAAGTCTAAATATCTATAATGTGCTGATGGATGGCTAACCTACTTGAAAGAATTACTTAGTTTGTCTTAAATAATAAATATGATAACTAAATTAAAGAATATAGGCAAAAATGTGTGAGCTAACTTTATATAATATTTTTATTTTATTGTCCGAGTCGTCTGTAACGAGCGTACGTCCATAACTAGCGTCGACTTCATAACGAGTCGTAAATATATAGTATTTTTTATTTTATTGTCCGAGTCGTCTGTAACGAGCGTACGGACGTAACGAGTTGTAAATATATAATATTTTTATTTTATCATCCGAGTCGTCCGTAACTAGCGTCGACTCTGTAACGAGTCGTAAATGTATAATATTTTTATTTGATCGTCTGAATCGTCCGTAACGAGCGTAGTCAGTGACCAGCGTCGAGTTCGTAACGAGTTGAATGAAACTGTTAATATTTTATAGATTCACCGTGTTGTTAATATGTGTTATTTTTATTAATGAATATGTTAATAGGTTCAAATGAAAGATTTTTTTGTTGTATATGTCTTATTTAAGCTTTTAGTTCTTTTTTTTACCATGAGTTGTTCGTAATGAGCGTACGTCCGTAACATGCATCGAGTCCGTAACGATTCGTAAATATATTATACTTTTAGTTATTGTCCAAGTCGTAACGGGCGGATTGCAATATTACCATAGCTCTTGATGGAGATTACATGAAGGTTTGTTTTAACTTTTTTGGTTTGTTTTTAGAAAATTAACAGTCTTCATGTTTTTTATTAAACATTAATACCGTATCTTTTTTCAACACAAGCAGTTTATAGAACAACAAAACTACATGAGAAGATTAGAGATTATGAGCATGCAGCCATTGATTTGCAGAGACTAATCGGCAAAATAGCCGCTAAATTGATCTACTGAACAGGTACATATTACATATGCTTATGCTTAATTTTGCTATTGAGTACGATTTGAGCATATGTATGTGTTTACTTTAAAGTATGTATCTATGGTTTCAGTTACTTTACTGGTCCATTTACACATAAGCGGGTCCAAATAGTTACCTCCAATTGAAATACTTATAACTAACGTCGACTCCGTAACGAGTAGCAAACATATAATATTTATATTTCATCGTCGGAGTCGTCCGTAACGAGCATACGTCTGTAACTAGCGTCGAGTTCGTAACGAGTCGTAAATATATAATATCGTCTGTAACGAGCATCGTCCGTAACTAGCGTCGACTCTCTAACGAGTTGTAAACTAACTGGACAATGACTTTCAATATTGGTCCAGTGAATTTGCAAGTTTCGTCGCTGGAATCTAAGTTACAAAGTGCAGCACCCTTGGGGAGGTTAGTTAAGTTACTTTATAGTAGGTGCAGTCATCGCTGTAGTTTAACTGGTCAAAATATGTGATTTTTAACACAACGCAAAACGTTTTTGCTAAGCATAATTTGCCCTCACCGAATGGCTTATCTATAAAGACGGTTAAACTATGAGCAATTGGAATGAAACTTGCAAATTTATTAGCGAATAATCTATTTATAATATAGTTAAATTGAGTAATCTAAATGGAAACTTTTGGGAGATTATGTAACTAAAATGACGATTAAAAGTGATTGTTATATGCTTTCTAGACAATGATAGTGGCATACTTCTAATATGATTATTGCTTTTCTATAGCCGTTGTTTCAAAATGTTTAATATACACTCATACAATGTCAATCCTATTTCTTTGTAGGTATTTTTGTTCCGTTTGACCCGTTATAAATAAAATACAAGTTGACATGTCGCCATATAAAGGGGTTTAACCAATAATTTTGAAAATAATGGTTTATAGATATTGAACCCAATGATGCATAGATGGTGTGTTTTAGATAGTTTATATCGACTTGTGGTTTATTTCCAATTAGTTTATCTCAAACATGTTAAATGGTTTGAGGCTGCCGCAAGATTATAAAAGACCAATTAGTTCGGTTGATTTAAGTTATGTTTTAAGATTATAATACGTATTGTTTTTAACTAATAGTAAACACATCAGCTATTTATAAAAAATAGATAATATTTGTGTCGCTACATAACAGTTCATCTCCTAGTAATTCAGGTATATGTTGGGAACGATTGCATGTTACATGAGGTGTTAGGAGGGGAGGTTAGGTGGTAGATGCTGAAGCAGCTGTTGTGTTTAACTATAGTTCATTTGATAACTTTTTACTATTAGTTATATTAACAAATGATGATATAATATTTACGTGTTACGATGTCAATATACAGTTTTGAACACTGCTGCTGGTGTTTGGTTAGATAGACATGGGTTAGTGACGACACCACGTGGTAACAAAGGCCAAACAGAAGATCCTTCCTTAGAGCATATGCGGCGTTGTCGGCATGTTGCTGCTTTTGTTGGTATACGGTTATATGTCTTTGGCGTTCTTAGGGGCGGTAAGCGTATTTTCGTAACTTATAATCCCTTCGTCCCAAAATAACTGTCCATATTAAAATAATTGTAGTATAAGATGTGTACATATATTGTAGTTTTTAATTAGCAAAAAGACAGTCATAATCTTAAGGCGTTTAAGATGCAAAGTGAGTTGGGCAACTTGTAAGTGTAAATTGGGGAACTTGTAATATTATATTATGACGTGCAGTCTGAACATGAGCAGCAAATGCTTCCGATAATTGAGAAATTCGAACATTTGAGCAACAAAGTGATGGTAAATTACAAATCCTTTCTACTTTTTGTTAGTTAAATAGTTACCGGCATTAGTTTGTGTATACTTGATATATGAATTCTGCAATTATATCTTTCCAGAATTTGAGAAAAGATCATATGGCACTCTGTGATCAAGTTAAAAGTATAACTTCTGATTCTTTTCCTGGATCTGAAGTTTTGACTGCTCTTCAGAGTCTTGGTAATCTCTTTGATTACACTTTTAATTTGTTTTTGGTTTCCTTTCTGTTGTAATCATGATTATGACGGCTAATTTTGTTCATGGTTTTGTTGTGCTATAAGGTGAGGAACATGAGGCGTTGAAGAAAAAGTATCAAGAAGAATGTGTAAGGTTGAAGAACGGATGTCAATTAGAGTGCTCGGAGAGAACGGTCATATAATGAAGTCATTGAACTTAAAGGAAACATTAGGGAGCAAGCTGCTTCTACAGGTAATTCACCATAACATCAAACAAAACTGTGCTACTTTAATGTAAAATATAGAGACATATGTTATTTTTAAGGAAAAAAAAAATAATAACAAAAAACGAACTATATCTTAATAGTGTTGTATTTCAATTTTGACTGCAGTCATCTGTTATAGCGAAGCGCTCAGTAGCGAGCGCTCATAGACGTTAATGAATAAAGCATCATATAAGAAGCTTGAAATACATTAAACTGAATCTGGTTTTACAGATTTAGGGATGGCGGCATCCTTGGGAAGGACATGGAGACGAACGTTAGGTAATATCTTATGCTGCTTATTATGTTTGCTATTAACTTTAGTCGCTAAAGTGATCCAAGGGAGGACAGGTGTTAAGGTTGAGTTGCATTTGTGGGTAATAAAAACTGGAAATGAAATGGGTAAAATGTGTTAGGCTATTTTTTATGGACCCAAAGGATTGCTTTTGAATGCTACTATTTTTAAGGATCTATATTTTTTAGTAGTTAATATATTAAACGGAAAGGTTGCTATTTCTGTAAATTGAAAGGTGAAAAGCTAATATATGACGAGGATATGAAGGCTAGAGGGATTAAAGATAATCGACTGCAATTGCTCAAGGATGTTAGTGATGCTTTTAGACCGGGGATATTGACTGCACTTATAGGTGTAAGTGGTGCTGGAAAGACAACCTTAATGGATGTGTTAGCAGGCCAGAAGACTGGTGGATACACCGAAGGAAATATCTTCATTTCTAGGTACCCAAAGAATCAATCAACATTTGCTCGTGTTAGTGGTTATTGTGAACAAACTGATATTCACTCGCCGAATGTGACCATTTATGAGTCTCTTTTATACTCTACATGGCATCGTCTGTCTTCAGATGTTAATACAAGAACACGCAAGGTATTAAGTTATTTAACCTCCGATGTCTTTTGGCATTTCAATATCACTAATTAAGTACAAAATCTAATGTATTTATGAGTCCGTAACGAGTCGTAAATATATAATATTTTTATTCTATCGTCTGAGTCGCCTGTAACGAGCGTCGAGTCGTAAATAGCGTCGATTCCGTAACAAGTCATAAAAATATAATATTTTTATTTTATTGTCCAAGTTGTCCGTAACAAGCGTAGTCAGTAACTAGCGTCGAGTCCGTTACGAGTCGTAAATATATAATATTTTTATTTTATCATCCGAGTCGTTCATAACGAGCGTACGCTGGTAACTTGCATCGAGTCTATAACGAGTCGTAGATATATACTATTTTTATTTTATCATCCGAGTCGTCCATAACGAGCGTCAACTCGTAAATAGCGTCGAATCCATAAAGAGTCGTAAAATATATAATATTTTATTTTAGTGTCCGAGTCGTCCGTAACGAGCGTAGTCAGTGACTAGCGTCATGTTTGTACCGAGTCGTCAATATATAATATTTTTATTTTATCGTCTGAGTTGTTTGTAACGAGCGCACGTTCGTAACTTGCATCGAGTCTGTAATGAGTCGTAAATATATAATATTTTTGTTTTATCGTCCGAGTCGTCTGTAACGAGCATCTAGTCGTAAATAGCATCGACTCAGTAACGAGTCGTAAAATATATAATATTTTTATTTTATTGTCCGAGTCGTCCGTAACGAGCGTAGTCAGTGACTAGCGTCGAGTCCGTAGCGAGTCATAAATATATAATATTTTTATTTTATCGTCCGAGCTGTTTGTAACGAGCGCACGTCTGTAACTTGCATTGAGTCCGTAATGAGTCGTAAATATATAATATTTTTGTTTTATCGTCCGAGTCGTCGTAACGAGCGTCGAGTCGTAAATAGCATCGACTCCGTAACGAGTCGTAAAATGTATAATATTTTTATTTTATTGTCCGAGTCGTCCGTAACGAGCGTAGTCAGTGACTAGCATCGAGTCCGTAGTGAGTCATAAATATATAATATTTTTATTTGATCGTCCGAGTTGTACATAACGAGCGCACGCCCGTATCTTGCATCGAGTCCGTAACGAGTCATAAATATATAATATTTTTGTTTTATCGTTTGAGTCGTTCGTAACGTGCGTCGAGTCGTAAATATGGTTGACTCCGTGACGAGTCGTAAAATATATAATATTTTTATTTTATTGTCCGAGTCGTCCGTAACGAGCATAGTCAGTGACTAGCGTAGTCAGTTATGATTTTTGTGAACCAAGTGTTGTTTGTTATGTATTAATTAGACTTATTATTAACTTTTTTGCCTACTGGACAATGACTTTGAATGTCAATATATATCAAATCCCCGAAAATCTAAATGACCCGATAATTACTTACTAATTAATATAATAAAACGTTACTAAAACTACCTGTGTTTTACACGGGTCTGACTACTAGTACTATATAATTTGACATTATATTCTACATACTATTATTTACTTGTTGGGATAATATTTCAAAGTTGTTTATTATTGTTATCATTCTCATGAAATCTTATAATCATGTTAAAATTCATGCTTACTTATTTAAAACAGTTTTGAGGTAAAGACATGACACCCGAAGTGTGAACCATTATAAATATATGGAGGCTTGTAAGATTTTACACTGATAGATCGTAATGACTTGGTCATGTGATTACTTCTCGATATATATCAATTTTACATTGATAGATCGTAATGACTTGTTCATGTAATTACTTCTCGATATATATCATGTGATGAGAAGATTATTTATAAGAATACGTTGAATAAAACAACTTCCATTTGTCAACCCTAAAATATGCTCATAAGGTAGCAATATTACTAAAGAATATATAAGGTTTGAAATGACCAGAATGAAGGTTGTTTGGTTCTAATCCATTCCATGAAATGAATGTGATGATATAATGATTTGTGAAAAGGTAGCGATCATATACATAGTTAAGGAAATTTTAATTATGACACCATGAAAGTTGTCAGATTATAATCAATTCCTTGAAGTCAATGTGATGCTATAATCGTAAAGTTCATGATCATGGTAATTGAGGAAATTGTTATGATGCCCATGTTAATTATATGATGATTATACAATGGTTATTATAAAGATCGTGATCATGGTAAACAAGGAAATTGTAATGTCCTCATGTTGATAATGAGATCAACAATGTTAATATTGAAATCGACCATAAAAAATGGCACACTAAAGGAGTGATTTTATGAGAATTAAATATGGGAAACATGTTATATGTTTGGAATAGTAATGCATTATTCTTTGTATTTTATTTCCCTGTATTAGACAAACACGAATGCAACTAAAGCATGTATATCTTAAATCAAAAGTTTAGATCATGATTTTCAATAAATTGACTTGACTAGTTAGACCATTCCGAGTCATTGTTGATGTGAAACATATCGAAGAACCAGATGATTCTTCATGGTACTTAAACATGCAATTTTTGCTCTCAAAGAAGTTAACGATATTCCAACTAAAGTAGGGTTTAAACCCCTAAATATCATGAAATGATAAAAGGATATATGTGTATCCTGACATAATATAGTTTAGTATTCTGAAATCGATGCATCGTCTAAATAGTTATCAAATTCACAACATGAAAATTGTGTGACTTGTGGCTTATCTTTTAAGATAACAAGCACATTACTCTTGAGTATCGTATTAATCTTGATAAATGTAGTGATCTTGGTTCCCATATTACTTATGATTATTAGAACAAGTGCTAAACCTCATGTTGTTGAAGACGATGACCAAACGTCTATGTTTGATTGCAAAGATAATAATCATGAGAGCAAAAGTTCATATATGAATGTGGGAACATGTATTTTTTACATGTTGTAACATTAATTCACATCAAGAAGTAATTAAACTTCCTTCCCACTATAGTTAGTTTTTTGTCAGGAACCAAATATTTCCCAATTAAGATTTTGTTGTGCGGTATATATTAAAATTATTCCACCACAACGCACAAAGATTGACCTCAAGGAATGTTGCGAATATATGTTGGATATGAATCACTATCAATGACTATGTACTAGAGTCATTAATGTGGAATTCGTTTACGATTAAATCTATTGATTTTTATTTAATGAATCAATATTCCCAACATGAAGAGGAGATAAAAAGCAGTTGGAAAAGTTAGAAGTAATTATCACTATTTCATCTTGATCCTCTAATTTATGAATTGAAAGCGAATCAATTACCAGAGGTAGATATATTCACTGACCTAAATAGAAGGACTACCTAAGTCACATGTACCAACTGCTAGTGCTCCAACACCCAAAGGGACAATCAATCATTTGTGACGAGTTTATGGCACGCTTGGAGCGTGGTAAACTAGTCAGTTCCAAGAATAAAAATCCTCGAAAATGGAACAAATAATGAAATGGTCAAATCGAGGTATAGTAAAAGGGTTTCCTAGAGAGACATTAGACATGATGGTTCCAGAAGAACATTAGATACCCAAAAACAAAGAGATCTCGCTAATTCATGTATCATGTCTTGGAATATATGGAATCGAAACCAAAATCGACATCGATGAAAATGTTGTATATAAATAGCGCTTGAAATAATAAAAATGTTGAGGATCAAGAACTAAGATCTGCCAATAACCGAAATGTGAAGTGATTGGCCAAAATAGAAAGACGCAAACGGGCAGAAGTGAAATCTCTCGTGATTTTGAAGTTATTAGATGTATGATCTATACAACTAAAAGTTGTAAAATTTGTTATATACAAATGAGCCTTTTGTGCGAAAGCATGATTAGAAAAGTGAAATTATGCATATTAGGCACGGTTGGTGACACCTACATAACCGTAAAGACTTGTAATTAATTATAAGGAGAAATACTCTCCTGTGGTGGATGCAACAACTTTTTTTAGTCTAGTAATACTAGAGATAATTGATATGCGTCTAATGGATACTATGGTTCCTGAATATATGATAATGAAATTTACATGATATACTTAAGGTATTTAAAAATTTCAAAATCATGTAGAGTAAGTTCTCGAGAATGATGTAAATGATATATACAAATTTGGATCTAGATATATTATACTTGTTGTATACGTTCATCAATTAAATATAAAGGAAATCATGATGAGTTTCCAGAGGCAGTTTAGTGCTTAGAAGCAAACATCGTGATGATGTAATTCTATGCAGCAATAAGCATATGGTAATTATGATATCTCAATAAAGTATGTACAAGATGATATAATATGAAATGAAAATGAAACAATTATTAACGAATTCTTTGAATACGATATAGAAAATGATATGTTGAATGATGAAATTTCTGAGACAATTTTGAAGAGTGTACATGATTAGTCAACATGGAAGGAAGTCCATGACAGACTGAAATATATTATATAAAGTTAGAAAAATAGTCGAGTCAAACTATAATCAACTCAGCGATTATCTTGGAGAAAAGGGATATGAATATATTGTACCCGATCATATGTTTTATTAAGTCAACAATACCATGTTTAGAAATATTATAAGATATGTTAATGGTAGCATTATATCTCTCTCGGAGATGGGTTGCGAGTCAAGCATTTTTATAATGATATTTTTATCAATCAAACTACATCCAAAGGATGTTGGGGCATTTTAATATGTCAAAGTCCATCTCTAAGAAAGTTGGATATTGTTAAATTATTTGGTATAAAAGACATTATCCTTATCTTATTCTGAATAGATACTTTAGTCCAGAAATATCATAGTTAATTAGTTAATTGAAGTTGATGCAATATTTCTTGCTAGTTATACAGTACGAGATATATCATTAATTTATTTGAATTTATCAATAAGATATAGTTTGTTTCATGCGAGGAGAGATTGAAATGAGTTAAAAACAAATATTTCAATACCCTCAGGTATGAAAGATATGAGTTTGTACTTTGCTAACCATAAAAAAGGGTTTGTTAGTTTTGTTGATGCAGGTGAATTTAAGACAACACGGTCGTTGATCTTGTTGTACACTAGAAGTTTGACATAAAGATCATATACAATCATTGCTTAGTTTAAAGAATTGCACATCAGGAGATCAAGCGAGTAATACATTAACTACAAAAGTTTTGAGCAACTTCCACAGAAGACCGACATTGTCACATACTAAAATTGAGGGGGAGTATTATATACGTTGCATGTGTCCCTTCACTAAGTTTTGTCTCACCGGATTAAAATTTTAACGAGACAGTATAACTGATCTAGAAGTATCGAGGGGAGAAAATACATGCTGCACTCTTTTTCCCTTCGCTACTGTTTTATCCCACTGAGTTTTCCTAGCAAAGTTTTTAATGAGGCAGCATCACCAAGCGTATTAAGAATGATATACTTTTTTTCTTTTATCACGTGGATAGTCAAGGGTGAGTGTTATGAATATATTTTATTATGTGACTATCCATATTCCTAACTCCCATGTCACATTTATGTTTGTATTAATGTTATAGCCTATATATAGTGGCACATGTATTTTGTATGAGATACATCAATAAGAATGAGTTCTTCGATTCTTCTTTCTATCTTTCTCTCTATATGATCTCTATAATTCTTGTTTACATACATCATATATTGGTTGCTATTAGGCCGTTGTTTTACAACAAAAACGTTATTTTGCCTATGTTATAGATTTTATGCATGAACGACAAATCAAGTTTAGTTTTGTAACACTCATTGAGTGTGATGTATTTAAAAAGAAATAATGATAAATAAAAAAATTTCATTTAAATCGTGTGGTGCAATTGTTGGAGATTGTTTGATTAAAAAGTTGATAAAAATAAAAATCCAAGTTAATATTTGTATATCATTCACAACTGATTAGAAGTGTTATTGAGAGAGTGTTTTTGTAAGCATCAACGATTGACTAGGAGTTTTGGGAGCAACGGACCTGATGTGGCGTTGAGCTGGAGGGGGAAACGGATGATTTCCGAGTGGAAGTTCTTCATGGACCATCATGAAAGGAGATGGTGGGCCGATTTGTGGGTTCGTTGGAGATTTTGCTGGAAAATCATGAGTTGCTAGTGGTCTTACAATTTTGGGAGTTTTAATCCAACAAGTGGTTCCTCTTGGAAATTGAACATGACTAAGAAATGGAATACTTTATAAATATATATTTTACAATAATAAAAACATGTTTGTTAGGTTACTTTCTTAATGTCTAGCCTAACCAAGATTTTGTGTATGTTCTTAACTAGTTTTAACCTATGGTATGAATATCATCTAGTGACTGAAATCGACTACTATCACCATTGTAATTGATTACTTATTAGAATGAAAATCTATTCCACTATATATATTATATTATATATATTTGCTTATGTTTTCTCTCTTCCTATACTGACTTCACACTAGCATTTGGTCAAAGGGCAACAATAGTGATATATAGTCCCGTAACTGTAGAAATTCTACTTTTGATACAATTTTATAACACGTTTGACCTCTAGTTTTGATAATGTATATCATTTTGGTAATTATTTAGATAATTAAGTTGAACCATTGGCAACATAATATGAATGGGAATTTATATCTGTTTAAAATAATATTTCATGGTATGTTACACCACCGACTTTGATGCTAGCGTTGCTTTCATAGTCAACTTTTTCTGAAGATAATTTTAATTAAACTCATTAAACATACATTGATCAATATAGGTCTTGATCTCAAGAGTTTTATCATCTTTGTCATGCTATTCTAACCAAGGACGGATACCAATGAGTCTAGCTATACAGGCGTTTAAGCCATGAAGCCTCTATCTAGGCAGTCGTTTAAACCATATAGCCCCTTTCTATACGGTCATTTAAACCATGTACAACCCCCCCCCCCCTCTCTATACAGCCGTTTAAAGCATGGAGCCTCTTCTATACACTCCTTTGAACCTTGGAACCCCTTCTACACGGCCGTTTAAACCTTAAGAGTCCCTTCTATAAAGTCATTTAAACCTTGGCGCCCTTCTCTACAACGGTTTAACCGTGAGCATTTCCTCGGATACAATATATAGCCCTATAAATCAGGCAAATCAATAGGGATGTTGTTTAGCCTTTAAGCTTGTGTGCATATAGCCTCACCCTTAACATAAGATAGTAATAATTTTATTAAAATATTAATACTTATATTTATATCCCTGCCATGAAGAATCAGCCAGAAATTGGAAATGACAAATGTGTTTAACTAACTCCCTCATTTCTAATCTTGGAACAAATGAAACCGTTATACAATGAAAATATTATGCTTGGTACCATGTCATATTGTAAATAAAAACCCTGCAAGAATAATTGTATACTCATACAATATATAGATACAACGCTACATAGAAAACCATCGGTTGGGAAGAAATTGGCAGAGCTCACTAGTTCACTGGGAATGTTACACTCAACAAAATAAATAAATAAAAAAGGGAATGTTATATTTCTTTTTTGTTTAAATCACAGAAAAAAAGATGATATAAGTAAGCTTGTTACAACTAACTAAACCGAGAATATTATGAAATAGAGATTATATACCTGGAAAAATATTATTTCTTTAGCGACATGTAAGCTGAAACATGTATATCGTAGCACTCTGCATCCCATGATACATCTTTCGACATTGCCTCCAATATTTTTCTATTCCACTGTGATGGCTTCTTCTTCTACAACCCAATCAAAATTATAATAAAAATATTGATGGAAATTAAGAGTGTTTGATTAGGATAAGATACCCACAATTTCATCAATCGCTTGACTTAAGGAGACATTTGCAAAGGTGTTTATAAAATACTCCGACAATTGTGTGCACTTCGGTGTTGCCAGGATCGATAAACTTCCTGATACAATTAAATTAAAAGTTTAATAACAAAATGAAACAAAATTTTTAGTGAACTAACGCATTGTGTAGATTTACCTTAATATGTCATCGGTAACATTCACAGGAATGGGAACAGCTCCATATTTTATGGCCTTGACCTGCATTTTAATGGTAAATATATAGAAAATACAAAGGTATATATTAAAGCACACCAGATATAACGAAAATACAAAGGTAAATAAATAAAATTAAAGAATGACATACTGGTATTTGAAGCATAGGATCATCGAAAGAACACAAGATTATATCAGATCCAGCAAAGATCAAATGCAGTAGAGATTCATCATACTCGTCAACAAATCTCACATTTTCATCCTGAAAAAACATAACTTATGACACATTTAATTTACTAAATATAAACACTGGGATTTTTTTCACTTTGATCATACCTTGAGACCTTCCTGAAAGGATTCCAGTTTGTTTTTCATTCCCGATATTTTGCTAATTCCCACAAAGATAAACTGCTGTAAGATTTATAAAAGATTTTTTATTCAATAAATGAGACGAGATTTCTTTAAAACCAAATTTATATACGATCATGTTGTTGAGCACTATGTACTAACTTGAACACCCCTTGTGGAAGAATCCCAAACAAGCGATTTAAGATTCTCCAAATCAACATCGGAATCTTCTGTAAATATGTACCCGACCTGATAATATGTAATAACTTAAATAGTTATCGATTAAAATTCCATTCATAAGGAAATTAAAAAACAAACCACTTACGAAAACAGACACAGTATTCTCAGGTAACCCTAGCTGCTGTTGTAACGCAACTTTGGAAACAACTTTTCCCCTCATATCATCCGCAGTGTAGCCGCGTGGAAGAAACTTATCCCGTGAAGGATCCCATGATGAGTCATCATATCCAAATGGCGCAATCAGCAATTTGACCCTGAAATAACAAAAAAAAAACCTACCCCATGCTGAGTCATCGTACATTCATATCTAAAAGGTACATATGGCGATATAGATTATACAAAAAAATGAACTTACCTGTGAGTGTCTAATGCAAAATCCAATCCATGGCTCAGAGTACTAACTATTTGATCTTTTGAATGTATCGATGACATCATTATTACTTTGTTTAATAAACAATTCCAGCCTGCTTGTTAACGATATTTAAAAAAATCAAAATCCAGGATATATAATTATATTAACAGCAATTGTTTTGATCTAACGTTAAGTATAAATAATGGAATTATAACAACCTTTAGGATGTTAACAAGATGGGCTTATTATTGTCTTGCAAGCGATCGTGACGATGCAATTTAGCTGGATCAAGCCCACACAGTGCCAATTTATCAGGTTGCTCAAGGCACTACAAAATTATAATAACATCAAATTAATATCATAAATTCATGAAAAATTATATAACGTTGTAATTTCACCTGAGATTTAAGGTTCTGGCAAGTCAACAGCATTCTAGTAGCAGCAAGACCCTGCATAATCAAATGATTCAGAAAAGTTCAGTATAAAAATTATATACTTTGCACAAAGTAACAGATATGTTATATCAATTTCACCTGATTAGCAAAAATATCCCAAAATAACGGTCCGACAATTGAAGTTTCCCAGTTGTGTATATGTATCACATCAGGTTTCTTTCCTGATTTAAGTATATAATCCAGTGAGGCACGAGAAAAATACGAGAATCTGTCACCATCAAGTGAATAACTGATTAAAACTAAACTCGAGATATAGAGAGAAATCATCATTATACAGATTTGAATGTTATCAAGTACATGGATGGTCCCTTTGGTTTACCAAAATTATGGATTTGGTCCCTAGGTTTTCAAAAGTACACGGATGGTCCCTGTTGTTTGCACTTTGTAATACATGTAGTCCCCAGCTAACAAATCTAAAGGTTTTAACATGTCAAAGTTAGTGACTAAATGTGTTACAAGGTGCAAACCACATGAACCATCCATGCACTTTTGGAAAAAGCTGGGGACCAAATGCGTTACAAAATGCAAACCACAGGGACCATATGTACTTTCGGAAAGCTAGGGACCAAATCCAAAATTTCGGTAAACCACAGGGACCATCCGTGTACTTTACTCAAATTATTTAAATAAACTTAAGTAATTGGAAGCAAGAGGAGTTACTGACCGCTCAAAGTCATTTGGGTATCCATATATATTCTCTGTGTTGAAGAACGATGAGTAGTAAACAGGCTGTATAAAAGTAGCCCCTATGCCATTTACAACACTGTAACAATGAAAAAAAAATTGCATTCTATGATATTTAACAAACTAAATGGAAAATGTTTGATACATAATTGTTGTTTAAGAGATTCACCCAGTCCAAATCCTGTTCCTGTGCAATTGACCATCAAAATATGAAAAGAACTCTGCCTTAATTTCCCGTAAAGAGTTGATGCTTTCGAGATTTAGAGTTGCATACCTGTTCAGAAACAATATTAACTTCTTTCATTCACAAACATACAAAGCAACAAAATAATAATAAGAGTAAAATGCCATTTTCATCCCTGGGGTCTGGCGAGTTTTGCAACTTTCGTCCAAAGGTTTGTTTTTTCCGTATCTGGATCCAAAAGGTTTGGAATCTAGCCATTTTCATCCGGCTCGTTAACTCCATCCATTTTTCTCCATTAAATCAGAGGTATTTCCGTCTTTTTTGTTAACTTAAAGGGCAATTCGGTCTTTTTCACACTATGTAAAAAGACCGAATACCCCTGAAAAAGACCAAATTGCTCTCTAAGTTAACAAAAACTACCTTAACGGAGAAAAATGGATGGAGTTAACTAGCCAGATGAAAATGGCAAGATTTCAAACCGTTTGGATCGAGATACGGAAAAACAAACCTTTGGGCGAAGTCGCAAAACTGGCCAAACCTCAGGGACAAAAATGGGATTTTACTCTAATAATAATAATAATAAGTTTAACAATTACATTGGTAATATAACTTCCACTAAATTTCCATGTCTCTGTAGCACATGAGATAACGAAGTGACATATCGACGCCAAAGATCCAACTGATGCAACCGGTTCCATTTCAGCACAAACGTGGATTATGTGAAAACCTTTCCAGTGAAACAATAAACATACCGACATGTGATTACTATAATAGTTTCTTTCTTTAAATCTTGGAACATTACATTTTTGTTTTGTTTGAAAAGTGACGAAGTTGTGCCAAAATTTCAACGTCACTTTTAGAGATGATGTCAGCGAAATAATCAGCTACGTTAAGTGATGTGTTGATGACTAGACTTCTAAAGCCGGAAGCTTCTCTAGTGTCGAGGATCCCAGTCAGCACCATTGAGTCTATTCTAAGCAGCAATTCGGAGATGATTGAGAAAGGATCTGATACAAAACGTAAGAAATTAGAACTAGCATTTGAGACCCGTAAAATAAAATGTTATATTAAATGTAAATGACTTAACCTCAGTTGTAAATAAAGTGTTTACGACTTCACGGTGCGATTCGGCCGGTTTAGACGAAAGTCTTGGCCGGACCGCTAACTACGGTTTCGGGAAACGACAACCAAAGTGGCCGGATTGTGTGGGTCGGTTAGACCGGCCAGTTTGGCGGTTTAACGGTTCAGTTGGTGGTTTGAACCCTTTTTTTCTTCAAAATTATTAGTTTGTATTGAAATGTTAAAATTGAGAGTAAAGTACACGGATAGTCCCTGTGGTTTACCATTGGATTTGGTCCCTAGCTTTCCAAAAGTACACGGATGGTCCCTGTGGTTTGCACTTTGCACACATTTAGTCCTCAGCCAGCAAATCTAAAGGTTTTAGCATGTTCAAGTTAGGGACTAAATGCTTTACAAAGTGCAAACCGCCGGGACCATCCATATACTTGTGAAAAAAAACTGGGGACTAAATGCATGACAAAGTGCAAACCACAGGGACCATCTGTGTACTTTTGGAAAGCTAGAGACCAAATCCAAAATTTTGGTAAACCACAAGGACAGTCTGTGTATTTTACAAAAAGATGACTCATGATTATAATACATTTACATAAAGGTTAAACGGCCAGTTCCAAATTTCTAACCAGTCCAAATTGTTAAACCGCCACACCGAACCATGAACCAAGCCCGCTTAGATCTCAAACCCACCAGCTTGCTTCAGTTTGGGAGGTTTGCTCGGTTTCAACAGTTTGGGAGACCTCTAGTTCTAAAGTTAAGAGCTTTATGATTACTCGAGCATAAACTAACTGTGACACGTTAATAAAGAAGCCTTTTATTCACCTTCTTTAATGGAAGCATGTGTTTGACTTTCGAGCTGCTCTAACTTTTCAAGTAAGGATTTGTGTTTTTTTTTTTCATTTCATCTAGCTCTTCTATAGCTTGTATACGTTGTCTATTTAAGTACATAATATCTGGATCAAACATTAAACAAATATGAATAGCTACATAATGACACTGTTATATTGGGAGTCAATAATCAAGACTGCAATACTTAAAAGTAAACGATAAGATATGAAAGCTGGGATTATGACTCACTCCTTTGAGCTTCTGTGAAAAGCCGCCAGATGTCATTATGAGTTCTTTCGGGTTTGTCACTTTTGGACTGCAGGGGGTCTTTTAGAATTAAAATAGTACTTAATTAATTCCATACATAAAGAAAAGATAAATCAGCTGCAGAGAGAACTGATAGTTACCTGATTTAACTCAATGCTATTGTGATTTTCTATCCTGGATTAGACACATGAGTTTAAATTAGTCACGCAACTTAATAATGTGACAAGCGTAGTATCGAATTAGACTGAAAGGCTAGTTGATTACATTGATGAAGTGTAAACCCTTTTGCATTGATCATAGCATAATAGACACAAAAATAAAAGATAATTACATATGAGAGTACTATACTATATGTTGATGCTTATAAGACCTGGAAACAAGATTGCACTGGGAAGAACACGATACTCAATGTAGACCGACATGTATCAGGAAACAAACCTAGCCTGCATCGTTATACACAACTAACCTATCAACAGACGAAGGTGAAATGTGAAGACATCGATCGATGGTGCCTTGTATATATAGAAGACTATGTTTAAAAGCATTAAAGTGAGGTTTGTAAGATCATGCACAAAAACAACAGACTTGCAGAACGTCATAGGCAATAATAGGATGCATGAATGTCGAATATTGCAGGGCATTGTCAAGACTGCTATAGGGAGTAGGGTCGGGCACACCTGTAACACTAGGCGCTAATCCTCCAAGAATAAGATGTTATTTTTTTAAGACCATTCTTACTTACTAGTCTTCTTAGTAGTAGAACAAGAAAAGGTAAAAGACCGTGTTTGCCTAACTGACAAGCATTACATATAGCAATGTTTTACTGGAAGTCTGGAACCAGTACGACGACAAACGAGTGCTATTGCCGTGACGATGCACGAATCGGTATAATGAGACATACAGGGTCATCTGTTATCTGATGCAGAATTTCAAACAAACGCTAAACTTTTTTACCGTTATCTGTATAAGTTGCTTGAAGGGTAAAACTAATCAAACCCAGTTGTTTTGTGTAAGGATCCGGCACAAAATGTCCTTAACCTAGGAAGTGTAGGAAACCAGGTCAGACGATTGAGCTCATTCCATCGGCGTTGGAACCGGCTCGTCCCTAACCCCTAATCCTAAAAAAGCTAAACCCTAAAGGCTAAAACCTAAGTTAAACTCTAAAAGCTAAACCCTATATATATATATATATATATATATATATATATATATATATGTAGAGATCCTAAGAGAAGTCCACCCTGAAACTTGAGAAGCATTCTGGACCACACATTTTTCTAAACTTTTCGTAATATACACATACGTATAGTTTAAAATTGACTATATACACATATGTATATTGAATTATACACATATGTATATAGTCAATTTTAAAATATACATATGTGTATATTACGAAAAGCTTTGAGAAAATGTGTGGTCCAGAGTGTTTCTGTTGTGAACCTACTAGACCACCATGGGCCCAACTTAGCAGCCCATTTCATAAGCCCACTAAGGAACAAGTCTATGGAAATGTGAAGGAAAGATATAAGCCGGAGAGATTGAGAGCGAGGGCATGAATGATTATTTTTAAGAATTGGTTTCTTCTCCTCATCTCCCTACTCTGTAATTTCTTAGTTTCCCATCCCTTTTCTATCACTATCCTGCACTACTTTCAGTTTCTTAGTTGTAATCAATCACATATCAATATAAATCTACTAGATTCTATTCATATTCGAATTATTGTTTTGTTGAGAATTATCCATTCACAACAGTTTCTCAAGTTTCATTCTCTAATTACCTAGGCTATTCACATTATCACTAATATCATATATATATATATATATATATGTATATATATACATATATATATATGTATATATATACATATATATATATGTATATATACATATATATTTGAATAGGGTTCAATGAGCCGGTTCCAAGGTGGCTGGAATGAGGTCATTTGGAGTTGGTTTGACCCGGTTTCCTACACTTCCTAGGTTAAGATTTTGATCCTTCCCCTACCTGACTATAACTTATAACACATCTATTACTAACAGAACAGATACCAATCCAATCCAATCCAATTGCCTGTGAAAAGTTCAATTAGGGTTTACCTAAACCACCCACTAAAATCAACTCACATAATACAAGCAAGCAGCTCCTAAACTAAATTTCTTTAAAAAAATGCAACTAAAAAACTAAACAGAATGTGATAAGTTTCATATATGATTCAGTGAACATGACGCAATGTTGTAAGTTCAACTGATCATCATCATCATAAGTATGAAGCATGCTAACATTGCAATCTAGAGCATTCATTCATTATTGTTATTGACATACATGAACTAAATACGAAAGCTTGAGCGTTCAATTACCCGAAGCAACAAACGGGTCGATTGCTATGAGGTTTCCACTTGGTTCTACTGAATTGAGGAAATTGAGGGACTGTGGCTCTCAGAGAGACCTCCATTGGAGCTTATGACGGATTCTGTTGAAGATTATTAGTTGATCAACGTACGAATTTGTGTTTGAAAGAGATGTAATTTTGTGGATGAAAATGGTGGAAGAGAAACAAACGGGTGTGGATAATAATAATAATATAATGGTAAAAGCTTACAAAACCAACTTTGAAATATTCAATAGGGTTAAATATCCCGGATAGTCTACGTGGTTTGCTATTTTTTCACCTTTAGTCCTTAACTTTCTAAAATATACCTATAGTCTCCAACCTTTTCAATTTCATTCCTGGATATCCATGGTGTAGATGATGGTTAGTTTTTTGTGTTAGGTGCATGTGAAATGACAAAAATGCCCTTAATATTAAACAAAATAAATTAATTAAATACATATATATTATACATACTTGTGGGACCCACCAACTATAAACCCCCCTCTCGCCCTTCTCTCTTTCTTACTCTCTGCTTCCTTCTCATCTCTCTCTGGACCTCCCCCTCTCTCCTTCTCTCCACCGCCACCACCATCAACCTTCCCCACACACCACTACAACACCACCTCCATTCTAAAATATCAACACCCACTCACACCTTTTTCTATGATGTCAAACACCTACCATCATTAACCCTCCGATCCCTGCACGGCTGCACCATCCACCATCATTCACCCTCTGGCCGATCGAACACGGTTTATAGACATGACTTTACCTTCGTGTGAGGTGAATCTTTCTCTTCGTACGCACATACCGACTCAAGACCCCAACACACCTATTTATAGACATGACTTTACCTTCGTGCGAGGTGAGTCTTTCTCTTCGTACGAAGGTAATACATACAAACACAAAATCTATCAGTTTAAGCCTTATTACATACACATACATGACCCTAAGACGTAGGCGATAGACATACTGCATCAACAAACTCCCCCTTGGATATTGCCGCAGTCTTGGTTAGTCTTCAAAATCTTCATAATGTTAAACGTTTATCTTCCAAAGAAATTCTTCCTCAGCTTTCGACGTTCTTTGCTTGGTATCGGTGTTTGATTAATAGTCGGTGCCCCTTTCAAGAACTGAAATCTTCTTATAGATGTTTTCTTCATATTCTCAGCTATCTTTTCTTCTTTCCTTATATGCTTCTTGAATTAAACTTTTTCCAACCCACACCATTTCGATTTCCACATCTTTCATGAGTTGATACCATGTGCATAACAAACGTTGATCACACCTTGGTATTGCATTGTTTTGACTTTCTCTTTGGCTTCATAACAGATCTTGTTGAAGACCAAGCATTCCACGTCTTTTTTAGAACAATTTACTAACCACATCGGGTCTAGTATCCGTATAGCCCTCCAAAGACTTTCACATTTCAGCACAACCACTGCTTCACCTACTTCAACATCATACTGTTACCATTTGAAGAATTCATAAAAATCTTGCTCTATCTTCATCAATGGCATATTCTTCCTAGTGCGTGGACGTTTCATAATCAATGTGACATCCTTCTCTTTTGTTACAGGATCAATCTTGATTTTCTTCTTTGGAATATGTGGCTTCCAATGATTAAAACCATGAGCAACTTCATACTTTATCAGTTTCCACAATCTTTGGTCATTAAACTTCATCTGATAGTTAATCATCTTTGTCTAAACTAACTCTTCCACGCCCACCATGGTAACGATTTAATATAACATAAAAACCTGAAATACTATACATCAAACTCCCTTTTTGTAGCATAAACATCCAGCTTTTTCAATCCAACCCCAACTAAGTATATTACCCAAAGATTTATCTTGATCATGTGTAAAGAAAGCCAATGGTCGTCTGAACTTTCTTTCTTTGGGTAGCTCCTTGAACCATGTCTTCTTTGCTTCAAGTATCTCTTCCTTTGATAATCTTTTAGGAACACTACCGTCTTTCACAGTCTCTTCAATTTTTCTCTTCAACAAATCATCGGTAGCTTCAGCAAACATCTCTTGGAAGGTCAAGTTTACTAGCATAAGACTACTTCAAGTTCGTCAAGAAAATCAAGAAATCACATGATCATGTTATGGGTTTTAGTTTTATTAGTGTGTTTCAAGTGGGTTTTTAAGTATTTTGAAGATGAACTTGCACATTAGTGTTTAATCAAAATAATAAGAATGTAGGTGCTAGATGTGGATGTAACTCCCAAAACTAGGTGCTAGATGTGGATGTAACTCCCAAAACTACCAATCGGATATCAAAATCACAATCAAAAGTGCGGAAAACTAATGAAAGTGAGATAACAAGAAAGGAAGTGATTGAATTAATATCAAAGTGCACACGGTTTCTAAGGAACCGTCTGGTACACTTGAGAGAATTCGAAAATGATCAAGAGAAACATAAATATGAATAGCAACCCTAAAATGACAGGTTCACCCTATTTATAGTTACATAGGGTGACCTAATTACAAGTTGGGCCAGGCCCACATGTACAATATTAACTAAACAAGCCCAGATCCCTTAATTAGCCCACATTGCTTATCCCAATGCTATCTAACCCACTACAAAGCTAAACCCAATAACCTATATTTGTGTTTGATAAAGATAAGCGTAAACCTACATGATTATATGGCCTTACAATATCCCCCTAGGTTTATGTTGTCTTTATCAAACTACTGTCTTTGTTATGTCTCTGTGGGAAGATACTTTATCTCTTAATCTTCAAACTTGGGCTCTTTGTTCTTCTAATCACGATCAGCTTTGTTTGAAAATCTTGTTGAAAAGAATGCAAGAGGAGGATTCTCGTCAACTCTTTTCTTTGTCAATCTTCTCTCTTTCAAGCAGGTTCACTGGTACTTCTTCAAAGGTACATTCACCATCAGACGACAATTCGTATCCTGTCCCTTTGACACTTGTACACTTTTTCATGATGCTTCATACTTGATAGGAGCTAACAACATCTCATCCTTTATCAACCTTGTTTCTTGATTGAAATCAAGATCTGCACATGCTCAGAAAATTATAAGCAAACATTTCTATGCAACAGAGGAAAATACCACATGAAAACTTGGTACATCCAAGTATTTATTCCCGGATTTCACAATTCAAATTTCATTCAAATTATGACGATCAGTCAAATCTTCAAGAACGGTTAAAACTTTTAATAAGACAACACAAACACTCTATTTTTGTGAGAATCACCGTTAAGAAGATCATATCAGCAAAATCAAACTGTTTTCACACTCTTAGATAATTCTTAATATAATTTTATTGAAAAGCAGTTCAAGACGATTACCAGTATTGTTTATCCACTTAAACAAAATGCATGAACATTTCAAGTTCCATTACCGTGTGATACGTTAAGGTAATATTATACTGATATAATAGCGTGTCCCACTTCAGGATATATCCCCGCGATCAAGATATGCACAAAGGTTCTTCGTAGTAGGTGAGTATACCGAATTCATCCGTTTTGTTTTTACAACGATACATAATTGGTGATCAGGTCAGTACTTCCGTACAACAAAGAGACTAGTATCTAACGAGGGCGAAGACAAATACCAATTTTTTATTTTTTGGTATGATTTATGCATTTTGCATATTTGAATGACTCTCTAGGAGAGCTTCTTCAATTTCTGGGTTTTTGGCATTTTTAGCTCTTTAAGATATCCTGGTTGTGCGTAGGTCAGCATGTATCTGGATGCAGCAGAAGGACAACCCTGATATCCCCGGATGAAATAACAGTATAAAGACCCAAAACCTCGGATTTTGGCAATCTATCAACGCAAGATTTAAGGTATTAAACCATACGCCACTTATGTGTTACCCACTTATACACAATTCGTTTAGTTTATATCACGTTAGTAAGTTGATATTTCATACTTTTTGCCTACTGGTACATCATATGATGAAGCTGCTATCACACATAAGCAATTTAATTCATTTTCAGTGTGACAGTCTAACATGCTGATGTACTATCATTTCTTCTTTTTTACACAGTCATAGCTCAATTTTTTTTTCAAATGTTTTTGTATTTTCTCATTTTCTCTATTTACAGATATCTCTGGATATCCCCCTAAAATTTGTGCGTGAATCTTATGCGCAAATTTACCTATCAATGAAAACATATGTACAAAGAGAAATATGAAAGAAAAAGAAAATATTTTTGATGTTTTTGCCTAACCGTTCCATCATAAGATTTAAGAGTAATCAATATTGAAATTAGAATACGAAATTCAAATTTGTACCTGTTCACTGATCCTGTCTTACCTCTCTTATCTCCTTCAAACGAAACATATCAACTGTAAAGAAATATACATTTTGCAACAGTGAAATGTTACCCGTTATGTCTCTGGAACAACCGCTATCAACATCCAAGGATCGTCAACCGCTCCTCCTTGGTTGTCCCGAAAAGTAAGGAGATCAGTGAGACATTGGTACCCAGGCCATCGTGGTCCTGGGTATTCCTAAAGCATCAACATAAGACACTTCTAGCAAGCACATGTTCCCTTTTGTGTCAAGGATTGATGATGATGCTGCTTTATGTTTTGCCTTCCAGATTTGTTTAGGCTTTTCTAATTTCTTAGGCGCCTTTGGCAAAACAGTTTGCTTTTCAACCTTATTAATTTTCTAAGCTTCTTTAGGTTTCAAAGCTAGTTTTCTTTTAGATTTGGCAGCATTCCAATCCCCATCAGATGGTTTAACCTGGGGATGCTTATTCATCATTGCCTTAGGTTTTTCAACCTTCATTGGCTTAGAATAAGATCTATCCCTAGATGTAATCTTCTGATGTTGCATATAGTATGGCACATAGGGACGATGTGTGCAATTCCTTTCAATGTGACCGGGTATGCTGCAGTTGTAGCATGTTTGCTTTTTCATGTAAGGAGCATATCCCCATCCATTCGATCCAACTGATGATGAGTTTGATTTATAAGACTTGTTGGATGATTTGTTTGTAGCCTGCTCAACCTTTCTGCCCTGTTTCATCTGTTTATATTTACAACAGTGAGTACTTTCACTGGATTTAGCATTTTCATTTCTAACCGTTGGCTTTGGAGGCACATATTTGTTTGAAGGGCCTCTCAAAGTTGGCTCAGAAACAATCTTTCTCACATATGGAGAAGCATCAGCAGACAAATTCGATTTTTTAGAACTAACATCGTCAGCCTTTTGGCAAACATATCATCTCCCTCAACCCAATCCTCTACTTTTACCTCATCTGCACATGAAGTAGAAGCATCAGTAATGTTCACTTGTTAACAAACGGTGTCAGGCGAAGCCGTAGTGACATGTTTATTCTCGAGTGACACCGTTTGTTCGGTAGTTTCAGAATCATCAATATTCAAATAAGGAGCAAAGGCTTCTATTGTCAGTTCACCACTAGTCTCAACAGAAGCTCCTAATGTCGATTCTGATTCTACTTTGATCTGTTTTGATTTAACTGCTTCAGACAATTCGTTGCTAGACTCTACTGAAACAACCAACTCTGAATTTTCACAGTTAGCAGTTTCTGAGGAGTCAAATGGCGAATCAGATGAAACAATCGATTCAGTGTGTTCACTAGACTTGACTTCAGTCTGTGGTGATTCAACTTTTTCAGGTGATTCATTATCAGACTCGACTAATTCAACTATTTCTGATTTCTCACAATTAGTTGCTTCAAAGAGTCACATGTTGAATCAGATGAAGAGGTTGATTCACTTTGTTTGCCCGACCCAAACCCTAAGAGAAATTTAGCAAACTCCTTCATTATAGCAAACTCGAAGTTGTCTGAATTTAGTTTAGACTCTTCTTCTTGATTTTGCAATTCAGGTGTATTTTGAGAAAAACTTGACTCAGTATTATCTAATACTTGAAAATGTTTGTCAATGTTCGCATTATTCTCAAAACTTAGAGTCTCGGTCTGTTTAGAAACATCAGCAGGTTTAATAAACGTTCTCTTGTAGGCCTGTTTTTCCAAAATGATTTATGTTTTATCAGGCCTTGTGATCTTTACTTTCCTGGATTTTACAGGCTCTACCTTTCTATCCCCAGGTTTTCCATATTCCATGTCAGGCAAATCGGCTATCTCCTCATCAGTCATAGGAATTGAGGTGTAATTGTGATTGTATGGTGGAGGTATGCGTACGAATCCCAATCCTTTATTCCTCACTTCCTTTTTACTATATTTTAACTATTGATTAATCATTTTCTCAACTTTTTCACTAAACACGTCAAATTTCTTGAAATTGAACTCTATGTTTTCAAAAGTTGATTTTAAATTATCGAGTTCAACAGTTAATTTTTTAGATAATTCTTTGAAGTGGAGATACCTGCACCTTTCTTGGCTCAAATCATTTTGCAACTGACGGATATCACGCTTTTGCGCCTCCACCATATCCTTGTATCCATTAAATTTCTTTTTAATTTGATATAAATCAGATTTGGACACTTGCAGTTGCATAACGAGTGAGTCAGCATGAGATTTGTAACCATCTACCTTATCTCTACAAGCTTTGGTACAACATATATTATCTACACGTACCTCAGTAGAAGACATTTTTAAGATTTTGAACTGTGATCCCCTGAAAATATGATCCCCCTAAAAGTCTTTGCCAAAACCGAGTGTTAAAACCGTGGCCGCACCCTAGTACACTGGACTCGCACACTCAACTGATTGGGCCCGAACACTGAAGTTGAGCTTCAAATTAAATAATACCGAATAGAAGGCCGTCCGCACACTTGTTCAAATCGCAAACACAAGTCGCCCACTCGAAAACCTGTCAAAAAACCTCCTTTTGTTTAATTATGTTACTTTTTTTAGTTTTTAATTATAATAATTATTAATTATTAGGTAATTATTACCAATAATTGATTAATAATTATATAATGATTAACAATATTATAATTAAAAACAAAAACCCTAATCTCTTAAAAAAGAAAACGTGAAAAAGACAACTTTCGTCGTTAATTCAATTGTCACAAAGTTTATGTTTCTTCAACAGATTATCATATGTGTTTCTCTTTTCCGACAACCTAGGTGTCACAAAAGGAAATTTCTTTATCTTTTCCGTTTGAAACAACCCAACACCAAACCTAGTCTGTTGATAAAAACCGATGAAACAGATAACCACGATGACAATCGGTGCGGCGGAGGTGATGAAGCTGGTAGCCAAAAATGGAGGAGTGGTAATTGGCGACGGTGATACAGTGGTGCGAAGGTGGTGGGATGAGGTGGTTTAGTTGGTGTTTCGCAGTGGTGCAATAATGGCTAGTGTGGAGGACAATGGTGGTTATTAACTAAAGGTGATGAATGCAGTGGTCACGGGTTACGACTTGAAACCGAACGACCCGAGATCACTTGATCGGAGACACTGAGTGTAAAAACTCCGAAATTTCGTTGTTATCCTTTTCTTTTATTTTCCATTGTATCTATCGCTTGTAATCTCGAGATTCGTTTATAGAAAGTTATGTTAAATTAAATATGTTTTTATTTCAATTATATCGCATCTAATCGCTTATTAAACGCATCGCTAATCTCATCGCATCACAAATCGCAGTTAATTATATGGTTTTATGTTATTTATGCGTTATGTATGTTTATGGTTATGATTATGCTCGCTATCGCATCGCTCACGCTTACTCGAATCATTAAATCGCACTAGTACATCGCTTATAACGCTTAATATAAGTAACTAACACGAACCGAATCGCCAAACGAACTCTTAAAGCGAAATAACGAAGAAAACCCAACATTTGGACAAGTTCGCTCTAACTTGGGTGACCCAAAGTTCGGCCGAACTTGGCTGACCAAAAACACAATCACGTTTTACAACGATTTTGCACAAGGCTATGCCTTCGTTTTCATCAAATCTCTTCTGTTTACGAAAGTCTTCATCTTTTTCCATAAAAACTTCTGTTTAGATCTATACTAGATCTGAGCAAAACCTTTTAAATCCTTGATTTTTACACCATTTTCGGACTAATGACGTGTGTTTCATTCACTTTTGAGTGGAACGAGGCGTTGTCGAAGCTAGATCTCAGATCCGGAAGCATAAGGACGGAATCGTCACTTTACACAAGCTGGACTAACCCGGCGCTCTTCTTCATTTACCTACAGTCGCCTTCTCTCTCCTAAACGCACCAGTTGTGAGTATACTTGACCCTTTTCGCTTTAATGCACTTTTTGGGTGTTACATATGTTCCTTTATCAAAATCACCTCACAATTCAAACTGTTTATCACACGCGAATAATCTGATTATATATGCTCAATACGTGATACTAGAAACATGTGACTAGGAACTTATTTTCGTTAACTTGCCTCCTTAGCTAGTATGGTACTATAGCGTGGCTAACACCCGACGGGGTCTAGTTAGGATGGACGCGCAAGCATTCTCACGGAAGTTAGCATGAGAAATATGCCTAGTTAGTGTAATGTGTTTTAGTGTATCATGATATGTAATTAGACTATTTCGCGAACGGTTTTTTCTATTATGCTAGTATTACTTAAACTCGTATGCTCACCTTTACTTAATTGTATTGACTTGTATTTTAACATATGTAACAGGTTGAGGATTTAGCTTGGACGCTTTGGATTATGCTTAGCTTTTAGTTGTTTAGTTTGTTTTGGATTTGGAAACTCATGTATTAAATGTAGGGGATATCGAACCTGATTTGTGCTTATGAGAAAACAAGTTTCTATAATAATTGTTTGGAATGTTATGTTTGATAGTATGGGATGTTAAACGCTAAGTAATGTTGCTAGATAATTGTTATGGAACTCTAGTGAGACAATCTGGTCGCCTAGTGCCGCGCCCCAATGATTCCCCCATCGGTTGGGGTGTGACAGATTGGTATCAGAGCCATAACTGTGGGGAATTAGGTAGAATTGCCATGTTCGACCTAGTCTACAGTCTAAGTACCCGATTTGACCAATCTTTGACTTAAATGCTTAAACTACTTGCCATAAATGCTTAAATGTGTCTTTCCTAAGGCTAATACAATATACACGCTTGGAAATGCTCGTATCACACAAAACGAGTGATCAAGTCGAGAATAGGTGTGAAAACCGAGAACTCTCGATGAGATCATTCACTCAGCGCATTCTCTCTCGCACAAGATACCCCCGTTGAGTTAGGAGTGATATCCAAACCTCGACGGAAATCTCCATTTCTATCTAGTGGAACTCCCGACTCGATCGGTGAGTGTACCCGCAACTAGGGATGAAGTTATTAAGTTAGGGATGAAACCCGCATCTTAATAACTAGTTCTACTCTTCAACTTTCAATCTCACCAAAGTCTCGATTAATTCGATGACTCGGAACACGACGTAACTGGAAGGACAAATGCCGTTAACCGTGGTACGGCGAGAGCATTTGTCTATTAGGCCAAATCGTGTGTCCGAACTGGAGAATTGTCGAACCACTTTGGGTAGTCGCTGTCTCAAAACCCAGGACGCTCCCAATTGATTTAAGCCTATATCGTCGATTTACGCATCATCGAGTTTATTACTATTTATGTGTTTAAATTTTGAAAATTTTCGCTTATACGATTTCTCGCTTCATCGATTTCTCGATTTATCGCTTTTACGCTCCATCGAAACATGCACTAATCGCACAGCTCTCGTAATCTAAAACGCTAAATTAATACACCAACAAAAACTATTCGCTCAACTCACTTACGCCTATGAGGACATGTGTGCCTCATGTACGGTATTACTCGCTTATATATTGCTTATATCTCACTCATATATATCACATCTCGAACGCGCTATGCTTTACTTATAAGAAGGTGAATACGTGCAAAGTATATGCTTACGTGAATTATGTGACTACGTGCTTATGTGCTATGTGCTTATGTGCCTACGTGTTTGCCTGCCTACATGTTTACTTGCCTATGTGTTTATATGCCTTGCATGAATAATAATAATAAATATTTTAAACATAAACATTGTTATAATCGAATCTCATCCTATCAAATCCTTCAATGTAGATGTCTTCTATGGGATCACATACCAGGAAGAATCTCCAGCGCAGCAACGCTGATAAACGTATCGCTACAATGGTAGGCAAGGAAATAGCTAAAGTTATCGCGCAAATCGTCTCGGAAATTCATGCTGTGAGTAGTAACTCCTCGGTCGACTCGAAAGCTGAAACCCCTAAGTAACGGTTTAGTTTCAAAAATTTCAAGGCTTGTGCACCTCTCGCCTTCATGGGAAATGATGGACCGACTGCTATGTTCCATAGGTTTGACGCCATTGAGGTTACTATTAGGCAAAGCGGATGCCCCGATGACCTTCGCACGGTGAACGCTACAGGAGTCTTCCAGTCCCGTGCTCTCGACTGGTGGACCACAGAAAGAAATAGGCGGTAATGATGAAGCCTATAACCTGTCTTGGGAAGAACTTAAGGAAGTGATGAAGAAAGAGTTATGTCCTCCGCATGAGCTACAAAAGCTCGAGAATGAGTTTTGGGGTATCAAGCAAGATGGTCCTGATAATGCTGGACTTACCGCTCGATTCAAGATTTTGAGCATCATCTGTCCCAGCCAGGTCGATACTACTGAGAAAGCCATCAACAAGTATATCCGTTATCTACCCGAATGTGTCGCGAATTTTGTGAAAGTTGCTCGTACCACAACCATCGAGGAAACCTACATGCTCGCCGCTGAGATCAATGATCAGCGAGTTCAAGATGGTTATTTCAAGAATCCTGTGAAAGTTGCCAATCAAGCTGTCACCGAACCAACTGCTGCTATCGAATCATGCAATGACCTGAAAGGAAAGCATCAGGGACGCAAAAGAGGAAACCCTAGCAAGAACTATGCCGCTGCTACACCGCTCAACTCCCAGCCTTACCAAGCTCCTGCTCAAAACGCACCCCCAGCTAAACGTGCGTATACTAGTCCTCACCCTCTGTGCTCAAATTGCACCTATCATCATGCAGTTGGTGGAAATTGTCACTTCTGCACCAACTATAACATCTACGGCCACTTTACTGTCAGTTGCCGTGGTGGTCCTCGTCAGCCAGCTCCTCAAGCTCAAGCAGCTCCAGCTCTACCAGCTCCTCTTCAGGCCGATTAGCAGCCAGCTCCAAAAGCACGTGCCTTTTACACGTGCGGTGACTCGAATCACTTCAGCAATGCTTGCCCAAACCGCATCGTCAAACAAGAGCCGCAGCAGCAGCCTCAGCCTCATCAACAGCCACCACCACAGCCTCAGCAGCAACAACAGGCTGCGCGTGGTTGAGCCTTCAATATGAATCATCGCCATGCTCAGAATGACAACAATGTTGTCAACGGTACGTTCCTTGTTAATGGTATTTATGCTTCATGTTTATTTGATACTGGTACCAATAATTGTTTTGTATCGTTAGAACTCGAAAAGGTTTTAAAATGTAAGCGCGCTAAACTCCAAGGACTTTCGATGTGGAAGTCGCCACCGGAAAATCCGTTACCGTCACCTCCGTCCTACGTGGTTGTTCTCTCGATCTCAACAACCATGTCTTCTCGATCAATCTCATACATATGCAGTTAGGTAGCTTCGATATCATAGTAGGTATGGATTTTCATCGTAAAAACCATGCTGAAGTTGTATGCTTCGATAAAATGATTCGCTTCCCTCTCCCTAACGGTGATCAACTTCGTGTCTATGGTGAAACTCCCTCAAAGAAGTTGATGCTTTTGTCATGTACTCGAGCACACAAATGTTTGCGAAAGCAATGTGTTGCTTTTCTAGCCCATATCGTGAACCCGGAGAAAGAAAAGAAACTTTTAAAGACGTTCCTATAGTTCATGAATTTCCCAAAGTCTTTCCCGACGATCTACCCGGTTTACCCCTACTCGTGATGTTGAATTTTGTATCGATTTAGTTCCCGGTGCTACTCCCATTGCTAAAGCTCCTTATCGTCTCGCACCATCCGAAATGCACGAGCTATCAAGCCAACTTCAAGGGCTTCTTGATAAAGGTTTCATATGCCCGAGCACTTCGCCATGGGGTGCACCCATTCTTTTCATGAAAAAGAAAGATGGGACGTTCCGAATGTGCATCGATTATCGTGAACTTAACAAACTCATGATAAAGAACCGCTATCCTCTTCCTCGAATCGACGACTTATTTGATCAGCTTCAAGGTGCTACTTATTTTTCCAAGATCGATCTTCATTCCGACTATCATCAGTTACGCGTATTGGAAGAAGATATTCCGAAAACTGCCTTTCGTACTCGTCCATTTCGAATTCGTGGTCATGCCTTTTGGTCTTACCAACGCACCCACGGTCTTCATGGATTTGATGAACCGTGTGTGTAAAGCTTTCCTAGATTGTTTCGTCATTGTTTTCATTGATGATATCTTGATTTACTCGAAGAACACGCGCCATCTCCGTTTAGTCCTCGAACTTCTCAAAGGTAATCGCCTTTATGCTAAGTTCTCTAAATGTGAATTCTGGCTCGATGAAGTCCAATTTCTCGGCCACATCGTTAATAGTCAAGGAATTCACGTCGACCCTGCAAATATTGAAGCTGTCAAGAGTTGGATTACACCGAAGAATGCCTCCGAAATCCGTTCAATTCTTGGATTGGCGGGTTATTACCGTCGATTCATTGCCGACTTCTCGAAAATCGCCGTTCCGCTTACCGCTTTAACTCATAAAGACAAGCCTTTTGTTTGGGATGCTAAACAAGATGAAGCTTTTCAAACTCTCAAGCGTATGTTATGCAACGCTCCCATCCTCGCCTTACCCGACGGAAACGACGATTTTGTTGTTTATTGTGAAGCCTCTAATCTTGGTCTTGGTTGTGTTCTCATGCAACGAGACAAGGTTATCGCGTATGCGTCTCGACAACTCAAGATCCACGAGAAGAACTACACAACCCACATCTCGAACTCGGTGTAGTTTTTTTTGCATTGAAGATATGGCGACACTACCTTTACGGTACTAAGTGTACGGTCTTCACCGACCATAAGAGCTTACAACATATCTTTAATCAAAAGGAACTGAACATGTGCCAACGCAGATGGGTTGAACTTCTAAACGATTACGATTGCGAGATACGCTACCATCCCGACAAAGCAAACGTCGTCGCCGATGCTCTAAGTCGACGAAGCTATGTGTATAGTATTCGTGACTCTCAAGCTTTGAATGATCTCGAAATCATGATTTGCTCCGCTCAATTCGTCTGTTTTAACGAAAATACTTTGGAGGAAGAAATGAAATATGGAGCCGAAACTCAGCTTGTTGTCAAACCTAACGGTATCTACTACTACCTCGACCGCATTTGGATTACCAGCCGTGATAATCTTCGTGAATTACTAATGACCGAAACTCATAAATCTCGATATTCCATTCACCCCGGTGCCGACAAGATGTACCAGGACCTTCGTCCTAAGTACTGGTGGCCGGGCATGAAAAATGATATCGTTGTGTACGTTTCTAAAGTGCTTAACCTGCTCGAAGGTTAAAGCCAAACATCAAAGGCCCTCTGGCTTACTCGAACAACCCGAAATCCCGATGTGGAAGTAGGAGAGTATAGCTATGGACTTTATTACAAAACTCCCCCGCACTTCATCAGGTCACAATAGCATTTGGGTTATCGTTGATTGTCTTACCAAATCCGCGCACTTTATTGCTATACGAGAAGACTTTAAGGTTGAACGATTAGCCCGAATCTATACCGATGAAGTTATATGTCGACAAGGGACGCCACATGACATCATCTGACCGAGACGGTCGCTTACTTCACGTCTTTGGGAGACTTTCAATCCGCCCTCGGTACTACTCTCAATCTCAGTACCGCTTTTCACCCTCAAACCAACGGTCAGACTGAGCGCACAATCCGCACCCTCGAAGACATGCTTTTGTGCGTGCATCATAGATTTCAGTGGTAATTGGGATACGTATTTACCTTTAATTGAATTCTAGTACAATAATAGTTATCATACCAGCATTCAAATGGCTCTTTTTGAGGCACTGTATGGAAGAAAATGTTGATCGCCTATTGCATGGCACGAGATCGGAGAAGCACAAATCACCGGTCCCGAGCTAATTCAAGAAACGACAGACAAGATCCTCCAGATCAGAGACAATCTCTTGAAAGCTCGGAGTCGTCAAAAGAGTTACGCCGATAAACGCTGCAAGCCCCTACAGTTCGAAGTGGGAGACCACGTTCTCCTAAAGGTTGCACCTTGGAAGGAGTGGTCCGCTTTGGAAAGAAAGGAAAGCTAGCGCCACGATACATTGGTCCCTTTAAGATTCTGGAACGGATCGGTAAAGTAGCCTATCGTCTCGAACTACCGGCGGAACTTAATAACGTTCATCCGACTTTCAACGTGTCTAACCTCAAGAAATGCCTAGCCGAAGAGAATCTCCATGTACCTCTCGAAGATCTGCAAATCGACGAGACTCTCCATTTCGTGGAAAAGCCTGTTGAGATCATGGACTGAGAAACCAAGAAACTACGGCGCTCACGCATCCCAATCGTGAAGCTCCGATGGGAGGGCAAACACGGCGCGGAGTTCACTTGGGAATTGGAAAGTGACATGAAGGCCAAGTATCCGCACCACTTTGTTACGGCCACTACTTAAATTTCGAGACGAAATTTCCTAAAGTAGGGGAGACTGTAACAACTCCGAAATTTCGTTGTTATCTTTTTCTTTTATTTTCCATTGTATCTATCGCATGTAATCTCGGGATTCGTTTATAAGAAAGTTATGTTAAATTAAATATGTTTTTATTTCAATTATATCGCATCTAATCCTTATTAAACGCATCGCTAATCTCATCGCATCACAAATCGCAGTTAATTATATGGTTTTATGTTATTTATGTGTTATGTATCTTTATGGTTATGATTACGCTCGCTATCGCATCGCTCACGCTTACTCGAATCGCTAAATCGCACTATTACATCGCTTATCACGCTTAATATAACTAACTAACACGAACCGAATCGCCAAACGAACTCTTAACGCGAAATAACGAAGAAAACCCAACATTTGGAAAAGTTCGCTCTAACTTGGGTGACCCAAAGTTCGGCCGAACTTGGCTGACCAAAAACACAAACCCTCCATTAACCACAAGTATGTACAAGTTCGGCCGAACTTGACTTGCAACTCATGAACATTTCACAAGTTCGCGCGAACTTGCATGATTTCATGCAAGTTCGGCCGAACTTGACTCCCCATCTCCCTCATTTTGCCTTCACCTATAAATATTCAACTCCATTCTCTCATTTGAACTTGCTGTAAGTTCGCCCAGAGCTCTCAAACCCGAAACCCTTTGTTTTCTAAGTAAGAATCAACCCGATTTCAACTACAACGATGTTCAATAACATTTTACAACGATTTTGCACAAGGCTATGCCTTCTTTTTCATCAAATCTCTTCTGTTTACGAAAATCTTCATCTTTTTCCATAAAAACTTCTGTTTTCACTCAGATCTATACTAGATCTGAGCAAAACCTTTTAAATCCTTGATTTTTACACCATTTTCGGACTAATGACGTATGTTTCGTTCACTTTTGAGTGGAACGAGGCGTTGTCGAAGCTAGATCTTAGATCCAGAGCAGGATAATCGCACTTAACAGCGACTAACCCGTACGAACCATCAACTTCGCCCGGATTAGCCCGAGTTTCTGTAAAATGGATAAGTTCGCTCCAAAAGACCTCTCTAGCCTAAGTTTTACTCAGTGGCTTAAGGTTAGAGGGATGGGCACTCGATTTCCTCAACAAACGACGCGAAAACGCAAGATTTTGGACCCGAAAACATCAAGTTCGCTCGAGATTTAACTGATTTTGTGCAGCATGCTAGTCAAGTTCGCTCGAACTTGCCCTCTGAGGGTTAAGTTCGGCTGAACTTGAGTATTCTTGATCAACTTTCAACAAGAAGTCCCCCAAGTTCGCTCGAACTTGCAAAGTTTCTCAGGAAACTTCACAAGTTCGGCCGAACTTGTCATTCCACTTCACCAAACCTCACAAGTTTGCCCGAACTTGACTCAAACCTTAGCAGTTCCTTACAAGTTCGCTCGAACTTGCCTACTGCTCAAACCAAACTTCACCGTTTCAGCTTTTCGGGAGACTGATGCACTTCCGCACGTGTATGCAGGCTGATCCGGCGCTCTTCTTCGTTTACCTACAGTCGCCTTCTCTCTCCTAAACGCACCGACTGTGAGTACACTTGACCCGTTTTTGCTTTAATGCACTTTTTGGGTGTTACATATGTTTCTCTATCAAAATCACCTCACAATTAAAATTGTTTATCACACGCGAATAATCTGATTATATATGCTCAATACGTGATACTAGAAACATGTGACCAGGAACTTATTTTCATTAACTTGCCTCCTTAGCTAGTATGGTACTATAGTGTGGCTAACACCCGACGGGGTCTAGTTAGGATGGACGCGCAAGCCTTCTCAATGAAGTTAGCATGAGAAATATGCTTAGTTAGTGTAATGTGTTTTGGTGTATCATGATATGTAATTAGACTATTTCGCGAACGGTTTTTTCTATTATGCTAGTATTACTTAAACTCGTATGCTCACCTTTACTTAATTGTATTGACTTGTATTTTAACATATGTAAAATGTTGAGATTTAGCTTGGACGTTTGGATTATGCTTAGCTTTTAGTTGTTTATTTGTTTTGGATTTGGAAACTCATGTATTAAATGTAGGGGATATCGAACCTGATTTGTGCTTATGAGAAAATAAGTTTCTGTAATAATTGTTTGGAATGTTATGTTTGATAGTATGGGATGTTAAACGCTAAGTAATGTTGCTAGATAATTGTTATGGAATTCTCGTGAGACAATTTGGTTGCCTAGTGCCGCGCCCCGATGATTCCGCCATTGGTTGGGGTGTGACACTGAGAGACACTGATGTAGAGATTGACAATGTTACTCGTCGGAGATGATGATCGGAGATGGAGTTGGTGTGGTGATAATGGAGGATCGTCGGAGGTACAATGATGTTCAATGTGGTGTTCGGTGGTTGTCCGGCAAGCAATTGAGCGATGGTGGTTGAAGACGATGCTACGGTGGTCGAGGGTGCTGTTGACGATGAAAACAGGAAGTTGCAGGTTTAGGTGATGACAATGGTGGTTGCCAGCTACAGAGATTATGTTGTAGGTTTCCGGTGAAATCGGTGTGCGGTTTGTGTGAGGTGTTGTGCGGGGTGGTGTGCGAGAGTGGAGGGGTGCGAGATGTTGTAGTGTGCGGTTGAGCGGTGTGCGGTCGAGTGTACGATGAGCGGTGTGTGATGAGGTGGTGTGTGGGGTGCGGGTAGACAAGATGAAGCTTGGTGAAATGGACGTTGGGATGGTGATTGGGGATTAGTGTATGGTGTTGATAATGATGAACGATAAATTAATGGTGTTGTACGACGGCGATCGGAATGACGATGATGAAGTTGATTATGTCGCAAACTCCAATGTGGTTGCACACTTAAGATTTTGTCGCACACTTGAATGTGTCGCACAATAACCCCAAAAAATTTCACACCAACTTGAGTGAATTTCAGTCGCACACTTACATGTAATCGCACACTATCGAAGATTTGTCGTGCATCAATTTTCTTAGTTGCTGTAAAAGCGGTCCCCACACAATTCCAAGTCGCACACTATAATATGATTTTGATAATCTCGTACACTTCAATCCCCTTTAGATAATTTTATCAATCAAATCCCAAAATCAAGGAGTTGATTTGAAATTCAATCTCTTTGATTATTTCCACCAATAAGCTCCTACAAACAAGGAAACACAATTAAATGTTCCCTAAATCAGATAAAACCATGAATTTTTTACTGTTCTTCGAAATCTTCAAGACTGGTTTTCGATCTTCAAATAATATCCGATTAAAACCGAGCCTTTCGAAAGACTTCTTAGGCGTTGATACCAAATTGTAAGTCCCAAAACTACCAATCGGATATCAAAATCACAATCAAAAGTGCGGAAAACTAATGAAAGTGAGATGAACAAGAATGAAAGTGATTGAATTAATATCAAAGTGCACACGGTTTCTAAGGAACCATCTGGTACACTTGAGAGAATTCGAAAATGATCAAGAGAAATAGAAATATGAACAGCAACCCTAAAATGACCTAGGTTCACCCTATTTATAGTTACATAGGGTGACCTAATTACAAGTTGGGCCAGGCCCACATGCAAAATATTAACTAAATAAGCCCAAATCCCTTAATTAGCCCACATGGCTTATCCCAATGCTATCTAACCCACTACAAAGCTAAACCCAATAGCCTATACTTGTGTTTGATAAAGATAAGCATAAACCTACACGATTATATGGCCTTACAGTGGAGCTTACAAGTTTGCTAACAAGATCAAAGTGATGAAAATAAGAAAATGAAGATGAAGTGATAATCCAAGAGCTCCAAAGCTAGAGACAATGATTCAAGTGTATCTTCAAATCTTCACCAAAAACTTGAATCATCCATGAAAGCTTGAACTTGTGGTGTTTAGGTTTTAGAAAGTTGAAGATGATGATGATGATACTTGGCCAATTTAGAGAGAAGTGAGAAGGTGTTTTTTATTTATTTATTTTTTGTTGAAATGGTTAAGGGAATGAAAGATGTAAGGTTTGGTTTAGGTTAGATTGTGATCTTACGCTAATCCAATCAAACAAGCCTCCAACACATTGATCAAGATTTGGTGGGCCCCCTCTCTCTCTCCTAGGCGTGTACATATATGGGAGGAAGGTGTTTTTTTTAAATCTTTGTATATTATATAAACTTTGAGAACTTTGATATTTTATATAAAATTTTCTATAAAGATTTAAGGTTTAACCTTTTAAAGTAATATGACCTAGGTGCAACTAACCCACAAAAATTGTCAGTTCGTTGTTCGGTTGAAAAAGTTGGATCAGATCCTATATCAGGTTGAATACTGGTATTGTGCAAAACTTTTATTATTTCATAACTAAAATTGATTTTGCACATGTTTTATTATCCAATTTATTAATTCAACATTCCGTACTAAAATTTTTATTATTTCTGACACAGTTCCGATACCGGCTTTGATGTCAGGCAGTTTACTGAACTAGTTGTGCAGCTTAACACAATAAGATTTAAGTGCGGATTTTGTGTCGTTTTTAATACCCGTTATATTATTTTTATAAAAAATAATATTTCTTTTTAGTTTTCGGACAATTGCTTTAATTCTGCGGAATGTTGTATACTTCCGCAGGATTGTTGCGTTAATATGCAGATCGGACAATTTATTGTTTAATTAATATTTTTCTGCAAAGTATTGTTTGTACATTAATTCTGACTAATGTTTTTACATAATTTTGTTACAGACATATCTTCATGTCTCGTTTTTACTATGTCAGACCGTACCGCAGCTGGTACTGACATGTATTGTATGTTCGTGTTTCTACCGGCAATCTAGGATATAGTTTCTGATCGTGACGAATTTGCTATCATACTAAGCTATGATTTATATTATTCCTATACTTTTAAAAACTTAATCAAATAATATCATTTCAAAATGAGAAATTATTCATTTTGCCGGAATTACCGGTATTTTGCCGTGTGTCACACGAAGTAGGTGCATTGTTGTTGTTGTTATTATTGTAGGCTTGATTAACTTGGGTCACTAGGTTTGGGAGTACAACAACCATTTGTTGAGCGATTAAAGCCACCATTTCGGCGTCTTGGGTAGCGTTGCAACGAGGAGGCATTCTAAAAGAGAGGAAACGAGTGAGATTGACATTGGATAGTGTAAAAGAAACGTTTTTTAATATCGACAAAACATAAGGATTGTGATCATTTATTCGTTACTTAAAAGGAACAAACGACACAATGACCGATCAAATAAAAATGGGTCTTTATAATGTATCGCGAACACATGCTTTAGCCTATAAGTGGACACTCATCCCAAGAGTTCCTAGGTAAGAGTGACTGGTCCGATTAAGTGGATTTGTACGAACACTCTATGTTGGTGCATATGTCTGTTGCCTACATCATTATGTATTGAGTCTGAGTGAATAGGGCTTAATCTGTTAGAAACGATGCGTATTTAAGTGAGATTTAGGTCAAGTTCGCTAGTAATGGTGTGTATGAAGTCAAGTTCGGCCGAACTTGACTAGGTCAAGTCGCCCGAACATGTTCTCTCACCAACGAACTTGTAATGCTATAAATAGGTGCCTCAGTTATTTCATTCGTAACTTGGAGAGATTTTGGCACAGAGACGGCGAAGCTCTGTCGGAGCCGGTTCTCGAATGTATTGAACTTTAGATCAATGAAAACAACATTTAAATGAGTAATTCTTGTTATTTGGTTAACTTGTCATTAGTTTCCGCCTAATTGGACAGTAGATAACAAATTTAGGTTCCCGTGCTATTCGTGGACGTTCCTACAAGTGGTATCTGAGCCTGGATACCTAAATTTGCTGGAATCAAGACAAGAATTTCTCTATTTCATCTCCAATCTATCATTTTCTTAACATTTTCACATATTTGAAGATTTCATGGACAAAATTAGCTAAAAATTGAATATGTCACGTAAAATACAGTTGTGATAAACCCCTGAGAGTTTGGACATCAAATTCAACCGAATTGATAGCAAAAAGTTCAAAAAACCATGATTTTCAAAATCACTTTAGCCAAACTTGAGATCAAGTTCGGGCGAACTTGATTAATTTTAATCAAGTTCGCCCGAACTTGATAGATTTTCAAGGTTTTAACCTCAAGTTCGCTCGAACTCAACTAAAAATTCTTCAATTTTATTAAGTTTGCCCGAACTTGTATAAAATTTGTTGAAATTTAGCATAAGTTCGCTCGAACTGAGTTATTTTCTTGAAAATTCTTTCTAAGTTCGACCGAACTTACCTATTTTCTTGAAATTTCACATAAGTTCGCCCGAACTTGTTAAACCTGATTGTTTGTTAGCACAAGTTCGCTCGATCTTGTCTCACAAGTAATACAAGTTCCCCCGAACATGAAAATCCCGAAAAACGTCTCGGACATTATATATCGTTAGATTCGTATCGACGAGACGAGTTTAAAATTCAAATATGGTAAACACAGTTTTCCGAAAAATTTAAACGTTTTTAAGCAAACCGATACGTTAATATTGTTGGTTAAAAAGTCAAATTTTACCGAACTTGTCTATTGCTAATCAATTTTCGAGTGTTTTTGATCATATTTTAAGAAAAGTCTTCAGATTGTGGGAATGGAAGATTTCCATAACGTGTTCGTTTCTCAAATGGCTACTTCATCAAATGCTAATACTCTTGCGGCGAATCCGATGAATATTGACAATGAAATGGGTACTACGACAAAACCGCCAAAGCTAATGAGTATGGACGAATTCAAAGGATGGAAAGAAAATTTGTGAATTGGATACAAGCAAATCAGTTCAATAGCTGGGTTGCAGTTGAAGATGGTTACAAGTGGCCAAAAGATGAGCGTGATCAAGATCTTCCACTGAATAAGTTCTCACCGGCTGACAAAGAAAATTATGTCACAGAAAACAGAATGATCAACTTGATACAACAATCAGTGAAGGAAGATATCTTGATATTATTGCCAGAATATGATACTTCGCAAGAATTATGGCATTCTCTTTGTGACAAATTCAAAAGAAGTGATGAAATGATCAAAAGCAAAAAGGCCTTGATTAAGAAAGAGTTTGAGATCTTCACGATGATCAAAGGTGAGACGATGAAGCAAATGATCGATAGATATTGTCACCTCATGGTTCAGATGCGAAGAAATGATATCAAAAGATCTAACGAAGAGCAAATTGAGAAATTGGCCGAAGCACTTCCTGAAGGAGAATGGACAACATATCTGATGATTCTGAAGAATAGTCCATCCTGGAGACATTTCAAATTGTCATCTTTCATCGACAAATTAGAAGGTCATGAATGGAGTTGATGAAGATTGCAAAATCAAAGAATGCTAATGTTGTTCAAGATGTCGGTGTTTATTACAAAGGAGGTGTTCAAGATACTCCGATCCAAAGTCCAAAAATCTAAACGACATTTAATGAAAATATGAATTCTTCTCCAAATCAGAGTTCTCCATATGCTGGATATACTGTGCTAGTTCAAGCTCGTCATTCCAAAATCAGACAAGCCAAGCCAGTTCTGATTCAAATGTTTTCCAGTGCAACATAGAAGTCGATTGAAGAATGTATTTCCTGAAAAAGTGGCCAAACAACACATAGCACTTCTTGCGTACTGTTCTTGAATCGTATGAAAGTCTTGTTGCTGGAAAGATCGGTAATCCGGAAATGACTGCCGAGGATTACGATCAGGTGGACGAAGAAGAGTTGGAGCTGATGGATATAAAGTGGAGTCTAGCATCTATCATCAGAAGAGTTACAAAGTTTGTAGCACTCACTGGAAGGGATATTGGCAATTCAAGCAACAAGCTCGGGTTCGACAAGTCTAAAGTCACATGCTTCAGGTGTCGACAGAAGGGACACTTCAAACGAGAATGCAACAATCAAGAAGCTAGTGGAAATCAAAATCCTTTCGGCAGCAACAATGAGTACTACAAGAAAGCTCTTCAATATAAGCCATATCCAAAAAGAACACAAGTCGAAGTTGAAGATAAATCTGCAAAGAAAACCAAACAAGCTCTTGTTGTTACTCATGAAGAATATGGTTTTGATTGGAACAGATACATTGGAAAGAAAACTGGTGTTGCTATGATGGCACAGGTAGTGGATGAATTTGAGACATCGTATTTTGATGTTGTTTTGGAAAATGCAATTCTGGAAGGATATATGCAGAGAGCTGAGGAAGAAGAAATAGCTTACCTTGAAATGCAAAGGCAAGAAGCGTTGAAAACAGAAGCAGAAAAGATAAAAACTGAGGTAAGTATGTCTGACAAGGAAGTTGTGAAAGTTGTGGAGGTTGAAAAACCTTGCACAAAGTGCGTAAATCCTTGTGAATCTTGTATTGAAAAGGTCAAAGTCATAAGAGAAATGACTATACACAACGAAAATTTTTGTTATGATTACAGAACCATGAAAGAAGCTTATGACAAAATAAAAGGCAAATATAAAAATCTTGAAAAAGCTAATCTTAAACTTAGTGCTAATATAAAGATGTTAAATGCAATTGAAAAACAAAAAGCAATTAAAATGTACATTAATACTATTACCGAAAACAAAGCGTGAGCTTCATGACATTAAGATAGAAACAGGGGTAAGACAATTGCTGAAAAGTTACACCACAAACGCCTATGTCATTGATCACATTTTACCTATGATTAAGTTGGAGGAAAATGGTGATAAATCAAAGCGTAAAGAATACGGAAGTGTTCCTCCACCACTTCTTGCAAGTTACTCCTGCAAGAAAGATGATGAGATTGAAAAGGCATTTAATATTTTACTCTTATCAGAAATGAAAGATAAATTGCCTGAGAACATTGACGTAGACTTTACGAAATCAAATGATGACAATGAAGTGGTGGTAAAAATGTGGTCAAAAATGTGTTGGGAAATGATTCTGATGAAGGCAGCTCTGAAAGCGCCAAATCAAGTTCGAAAAACTCGGAATCACAATCTGAAGATGACGATACATCATCAGAACATGATCTAAGTGATGATCCTAATGTTGTCATGTACAAGATTAAGGAATCTGATAGATTATACTTCAATGATAGTTTTCCGATTCTGAACGTGAAAGAGGATCAACTTGATAAATTTCTCAAACTTGTAGAAGTTTCATCAGATGATCTTGAGAAAAATGAGAAAAGATTTTACTCGAAACCTAAAAGGAATGCTAACAATTACCAAAAGGTTGGTGGTGATTTTCTTGAGAACAGGAGAGCAGGATTGGGTTTGGAGGAAAGTGAAGAAGAACCGAGAAGGAACCAGAAGTCGCCATTTCATGAATACAAAGGTAAACACATGAAGTTTGTGTATGTGACAAATACGGTTCAAGAGGAAGGTATGATCGGTAAGAAATCGAATGATGAATTCAAGAAAGAAAAAGAACTTCAGGACAAGGCTAAAACAAAGTCCACAAGTGAAGTAAAACCCATTAGTGGAAATGTTTTTGATAATCGGACTTGCTTTAAATGCAATACTATTGGTCATATTGCTCGCAAGTGTCTAGATCTAAAGCCTGTGTTTCCACGAAGAAAAACTATGCCAAAAGATGAAAAGCAAAAACAACCAGAGATTGTGAATTCTGATACAGTGTCAAATAGAAACTATGAATCTAAATGCAAAGTAAAACATAAAACTGGATCAAAGTTTGAATATTCAACATTTGAAAAAGGTGAAACTTCAAAATTAAATGAAAACAAAGATTCTAGGTTCTATATCAAGAAAGCGAGAAGCAAGCTACAATCCTGGGTTGCTAAGAAAAGGCTTTCATCAGCAGAAAAACCAAAGTTTGTTGCTGATAAAACTGAAAATGTCAAATCAACCGAGTCAGTAGTTAAACAGACAAAGAAAGAAAAAATCAAAAAGTTTTCAGAATTGACATCGGACGAAATGTTTTTTTTGAAAGTGTTTATGATGCTTATCATGTCAAACCTAAAACCAAAAAGGTTTGGGTTGCCTTATTCAAATAGTTGCTTTGTGTGCAGGAGTTCCAAAAGATTGTCAATGTTAAATATGGATAGTGGAGCTTCATGTTGCTTAACTCATTCAGAATGTCAAATTCTTAATCATTTTGAGAAAAGAAGAAGTTGAAAAGGAAAAATTATCAAAATCAAATTGTGCAAATCCACACCGTTGAACGAAACACTGATTTTATAACCATTTGATTCTTTCATGTAAATGAGGATAATGGTTTATTTGTTAAACAGGTACAAATGCAGATGTTGGGAAATGGGATCGGACAACGTGTTCTTGGGATCCACATTGGTTTGTTATCTTTTTAGAATAGAATTTCTTAAAATCCAAAATCCAAAAATATGTTTTTGATTTTATGGGGAGTAAGAAATTTTTAGAAAAATAAAAAACATATGAAAAAGTTGAAAATTCAAAAACACTGAAAAATCAAAAAGTACAAAAACATTGAGAAAGACAAAAAGAATTTGGTTGTCAAAAAGGAATGATAGTACATCCGTGGACTATCACAGTATGCTAAAGAATTGTAAAGTTTAAAAGTGATAAACAAGTATTACTGTGGATGTGTCGATAGGCTTTACACGTTCAGTAAATTGTTTCCGGGATATAAACTAAATTTTTACAACTGCTTAATCTCGTGGATTAACATCTCTTGGATATATGGACTTAGTACTCCGAAATTTTGATTAAAGGGTTGCCTGATTCTGAGATACGAGGTCTTTATAGATGATTGATATCTGGAGTATTATACAAGTTCTTCTGATTTTGCGGAAGCAATAGCCTAGAACTTCTATAATGCTTTTGCTAAAAACCCCAAATTAGCATGCAAAATTTGAAAAGAATCAAAAGATCTAATCATTCGCAATGCTTAAAAGATTCCTTAAGTGGAACACACTTTAAAAACGAGCCTTCATCTGTTTTTCTGTACGGTAGTACTAACCTGAGCTCTCAAGGTCTCGCATTAACCCAAAGACAAATATCAATTACGCTATATTCACCTGTAAGATGAAATCTAGGGAATCTGGATTCGGGAGTATATTCAAGAAGTGGGAACCATAGTTAAGTCAAGTTTAATAAATCATACCCAACATATCTTGGAACAGTTGAGAAACGTGGTAAAGTTTAAGTTGACAAACATATCGACAATCTAAGTAAACAAGTTTAAATCTTAAAGTGTCAAAAGGTCAACGGTACTGGTGATATGTCTCAATCAACTGATATGATCCTTAGACACGAGTTCACAAAAATATGTCTGTAAATATCTTTGTACATAGTTTACTTTCTTTAAATTGCTTTACAGATAAAAATAAAAAAGATTTTCAGTGTGTTTTAGCATAAACTTTCTAAAAATCAAAAAGATTTTGTTTCTTCTTTAGTTTCAACGAGTCAATGATGGAGAACAGTTCTTTGAAGTTTGGAAGGGTGCTTTTATGTTGAAAATCTTGATGACATCTGTGAAAAACGAAAAATGATCAAAAGTGTTAAAAAGTTCATTAAGTTGAAACTTTAAAATTGAAGAAAAACATTAGTTCAACTACAACGGTTCAAACCAAGGTCATTAATTTGGACTTGGTAAATGAAATTGGTTAACCAAGGTCATTAACTTGGACTTGGTCAACCAAGTGGATTTCATAATTGGAAATGTTATTAAGTAAACAAAGGCTTAAATGTTAAAAGTGTTCAAGGTCATTAATTTGAACTTGAATATCTAAAAGAGTTGAAAAGATTAAAAAGAAGATTCAAACTTTGAGATTTTATAACAGATTTTTGAATCTGAAATGTTTATTTGAATGTCTTAGAACTTTGAAACAGAAAGTAAAGTTTTAGGGGGAGCTGGATAAAACACTGTCCAAAGATTTCAGAAAGCTCAAAGCTAGGGGGAGTTTGAAGTCTAAAGATTAAAGCAAAGGGGAGTCTGAAGTTAACTTAAAGCTAGGGGGAGTATATTGATTAAAAGTTTTGTCAAGACAAAGTTCAAGAAAGAGGAAGAGGATATAAAGATCAAGATGTTAAAGTTTATTCAAGAACTAAAGATCAGAAGACTCAGAAGATTTTAAAAGTCAATGACTACGACAACATCCAAGGGGGAGTCTGTTGGTGCATATGTCTGTTGCCTACGCCATTATTTATTGAGTCTGAGTGAATAGGGCATAATCTGTTAGAAACGAGGCGTATTTAAGTGAGATTTAGGTTAAGTGCGCTGGTAATGGTGTGTATGAAGTCAAGTTCGCCCGAACATGTTCTCTCACCAACGAACTTGTAATGCTATAAATAGGTGCCTTGGTTATTTCATTTGTAACTTGGAGAGATTTTGGCATAGAGACGGCGAAGCTCTGTCGGATCCGGTTCTCGAATGTATTGAACTTTAGATCAATGAAAACAACATTTAAATGACTAATTCTTGTTATTTGGTTAACTTGTCATTAGTTTCCGCCTAATTGGACAATAGTTAACAAATTTAGGTTCCCGTGCTAATCGTGGACGTTCCTACACTCTAGCCTTAGACAGAAAACTCAGGGTACAGGCATTCACCCTTCTAGATTGCATGTGTTCACATTATTAAAACCCAAACTTTAACAAGATTTTGAAAACATCAAAGGCTTAAAGCCAAAAACAACTTATCTAAGGATTAATGTTTTCTTGTAAAATTTTTAGAAGAATTTGTGACTTTTGTATTGTTTTTAGTAATCACCTAAGGATAGGTGATGGTATTGTATTAAAAATCTAAACGCAAGATAACTCGCGTTAGGGTCCTAGGAAGGTTATAGTCTAGGCCAAAAGTATTACTAATAACCTAATTCCCTATAACCATGAGCTCTGATACGAATCTCTATAACACCCCGATCGCGTACAACAAACTGTGGTGGAAACATCAGGGAGTCATGTTACAGGAATTGTTTCACAACACATGGTACATAAGGTTTTGTTTTATTTCATTAACAGATTTACATTGTCTTTGGATAACATAAACAAATACGAAAAAAATGTCTTTAAGTTTTTAATTAAACTAAGGCTGCGTCCATCCTACATGTAGCATGAATTCAAATCATCAAACATTAGCTACTGAAACGTATGTGAAAAGACAGTCAACATAAAAAGTCGGCAAGTACATAGATTTTTTCATGTGTCAAATTTATGGCTTTGTATTCGTTATTGCAAAACCTCGTCCGAGTACGAGAGTCGATAAATGAAAACCTTGAATCAAAAGTGTTTGATATTGCAATATATTTAACCAACTAAACAAGTTGGTTTAAGTTATAAAACCTTGTAGCCATGAATCTTGACAAAAGCAGTTCTTTTGTAAAACCGAGTAATAAATCGATTTAAAGAAAAATGTTATATGGTTTATATCTTTAAGTGAAAGTTGTCGTATCTCGTACAAAACTATTTGTTCTTGTTGAAGTAATTTGGATAACGCTACGATATGTAATACAATAAAAGCACTTATATATAGGAAGTACCAGCGGCGTATCCACCATGCTTTTATCATATCACACGTGTCTCATTATCTAAATTACTTCCCATAAACTAATCATCCAATCATCTGTGTTATAAATCAATCGTTCGTGTTATAATCAATCGTCTGTGTTATGAACTAATCGTCCGTGTTATAAACCAATCGTCCGTGTTATAAACCATTCGTCCTTGTTTTGTATAAACAAATCGTCCTTGTTTTAATTGTGAAAACTGTGGTCATTCTTTAATGAATACATTAAAGCCTATGATGACCGTCTAGACCACCAAAGGGTCTCTTTAAATCGACTAACACACCACCAAAGGGTATGTTAAAAATACAGTGTTTGTCGTTCCCCAAACTTCCCCACAACCCCGGGAGATCTGGTAACAGGATTGTCAGTCCTATGGTACCATAACATACTACTGATCGGTTTGGCCAAAGTTAATGAATGTCATTCGTGTCATGGATAACGCCCCAACAAGTTTCCCACATTAATGAAAACATATTGTTATATAAAAACTATATAGTCATTTTGAAAACTTAAAAACAGTTTAGCACATATGAGTCACCCCAAAACATTTGAAAACGTAAAAGAGGGGAGTTATGTACTCACTTGGGATTGCGTATGTGTTCTTTATCAATAGAATAAAAAGCTCAAGTGTGTCCTAATGTATCGGGTAACTATGTTAGTGTGTCGTGACTTTAATAAGAGGATTTAGATAGAATGAAGTCCTACAAACCAAACGATTGTTGAGACTCGTATGATATGGTTTGATAAGCTCAACATTCTGAGTAGACAGAGATCCTAAGTGCTTTGGACCCATTATGACTTGTTAGAGTAATTTATGCTACTTTAACGGGTCATTAGCGTAATTAAAAGTTCGGATGGTTAAATATGTCCTATGATGTGTCTTATATGCCAAAACATGTTTGATTATGTTATAACATCAGTTTAGATGTCAAAACTTTGGTTACATATGCTTAAAACCATTTTATGCGCAAAAAGGGTATTTTGGTCATTTTAAAGTACATAACAATCGACTCATCATATAACTAACCAAATCGTATGGCCATAAGGTATAACCTCAGAGGGTTATTCTCTATACAACTATGGTCATAAAAGTACGTTTGGTCGAATCCTAAGATCGACCAAACGGGTCAGATTTGAAAGTCAAAACGGTGGTCAAAATCGCTCGACTTACAACCCTAATAAAGCAGTAAACTAGAATGACGAGTTTAGACATGTTGGGACATGTCTAATTAAGTTATAAAACTTATTCGGTGTCAAAACTTTGAGTTTTAATACCCGAAAATCATTTCGTCGTAAAATGCACTTTTTGCGCATCTTTGACTTTTAATAAACAAAACTTTGACTCGTCACTTCGCCTAGCAAATTTGGTAATCAGAAGGTGCAATCGCAAGGGATTATAACGTTCGTGATTACGATCACGTTGCAAAGTTCAATTGAACTTTGACTTGACCAAATAAAGTCAGAAACGAAAGTCAAACAGAAAGTCAAACTGTTTGACTTTTAGCTCAAAATAGCTAAAATAATGAAATAGACTAGGATAGAGCACTTACTTGTGTTAAAGAACACTATAAGAGCTCAGTAGGAGGCTTCCAATGACAGGAAACAAGCTCCAAGAGAGTCGGAGAAAGAAAATGGAAATGAGCAACTTGAAATGAATGAGAACAAGGCTTTATAGTGATCAAAGGATCACTAAATCAAGCCAAGTGTCCCATGAGGTGTTATGGCAGAGCTTAGTGTCTTCCCAGGTGTCCAAAGTAGGTGAGAAGTGGCAAAAATCGGGACTTGGGGGCCAAGACATGAAACAAGAAGCTGCCAGCTGATTTCTGCTGATCTGGGCTCCCCATACGGACTGTATGGGGGTTTCTTTATGGTCTGCATGACCATGGCAGGGGTAGAAGTTTGGCATTTTGGCAGATTTGGCCCCTGGACTTGTATTGTCATGTTTTGTCACTTTTAACCCCTTTTAACCTAGTGTTTAGGCCATATAAAGGTGTTAAGGCATGTGTAACTTGGATTTTGCCCGGAAAGGTGGTGGACGTCGGTTCGTTCGATTATACGGTTACGCGTTTCACAAATAAAGTATAAAACTTTATCGAACACGAGAATGACATCCATGATGGACATTTTTTGCGTTCTTACCAATAAAAATACAAGGTTTTATTGAATAAAAATGTCCGGGATTGTATAATGATTGATAAATATACATTCTCGAAAATAAAACACAAGATTTTATTAACTAAGAAAAATGTTCCGGAATTGTTCAATGACTGAAAATGTACAGATGTCACAACGCATATCCATAACATAAGTGTTGTTCACTCTTGGCGCCCTTAATCACGATCCAATCTTCTCGAATTACAAATCTCAGCTTAAGCATGAAACAAGCCTTATCTGTGAAATGCATTGTATACTTGAATATCACAAATCTGAGATACTCAGCAAGTTGTGCTTCAGTTTTTCAACATAGTTCACCTTGCGCAAGGTGATCTTGTCGTTCGACACAGAACCTTCACCCATGATGTAACCACCCTTTTCACCCACGAAATTTACATAACCACCTCGAATAGATTTTACATTTGTTAACAATTCCTTATTTCCTATCATATGCCTAGAACAACAACTATCAATATACCAAATATAGATAGCCCTATTTAGCTGTTCCTGCATCCCCAAACAGGAAATTAGTTAGAATGGGGGACCCAAGCCATAATGGTTTTGGGTCGTCCGTATTCATCAACAAATGAAAATTCCTTGAAATAACCATTTCCACTGTTAGTTAGAACATTTTGACCATGGAAATTGTTAGACTATCCACCCGCAAATTGAGGATTGTGCGGTGGCTGATAATGGTTATTATATCCAGAATTTCCACCAAAATGATTACTAGAATTTTGATATCCAGAGTTTTTACTGTACTGAGGTCTAAAAGTTCTATCAAACCTTGGTTGTTCGTTATTATGAAAAACATTTCATTGTTGGAATCCTGAATGTTGTCTTTGACCATGGAATCTGTTCGGTGACACGTGTCGGTTTTCAACAAACGGTTTTGAGCATGAGGTCGTACGTAGTGATTGTAAGAACCTCCCGCTTGATTATCTTGCTCTTGTGGTCGGAAAGTTACTTAAGATGGTCGTCGAGCAGGAGTTTTCTGACGACCCTCATGTTTTGCAGAAGAACTTTCCGAACCACGATCTGAACTACGACCACTGCCATTATCCGAAAGATAGATTTCCTGATCCTTTTCTTGTTGATTTTAACCTTTGGTTTATAAATTGGTTTACTTTTGTTTTTCAACCTCAGGTTTTTCTACCTTTTAAGATTTACCACCTTTCTTTTCATCCTTTTAGGTTCATTTTGTGGTTTTATGACAAAAGGTTTATCAAGATCAGGATCCACACTACTTTTACCTTTGTCTTTCGGACAATTGGTAGCTAAAGTCCTTTCAATCGACATTTATAACATCATCGTTTATCAACCTTTTCAAGCTTTTCTTGTTGCTCATCTTGACTGCTAGAGGACGAGGATGCTCTGTTTGAATTTTTGACCGTTTTACAAAATTTGAATTTGAACTCTTTTCGATCTTTTCAAGTTCATTGTTAAAAGTTTCACCTTTTACAAAATGTGTTTTCTTGATGTTTTTATCATTCTTTTTACCCTTCTTATAGGGCTTTGAATTTTGTTGAGCATTTTGAACTTGATTTAGAGCTTCTAAAATTTTTGAGTTAATTAAATCCTTAAGATTGTTCAAATTAACTTCTTTTGCTCTAGAATCACATGAGCTCGTTTGTTCTGAATCTGAATCAGTTTCAGATTCAGACTCTTCCTCACTGATAGGATCTGCAGTCAAAGGAGCAACAAGAATAAAGTTCGCAATTTCAGGATTCATTAATGGCGTTGTGGTATAGTTGTTATTAAAAGGTTGTGCAACCTTTCTATTGTGACATCTGAGACTCGTCAAGAATCAAACAATACCAAACAATTCCAAATCTAATGAAATCTTGTGTTTCATTCCTGAGAATTGTGTAATACATGTGACATTTATATATTTTAGTCCATGTACAATTTCAACTCCTCTAGGCTTTTATGGATCTTATACATAAGCTAGTATGCAAAACAAACCAATTTAATGCAACGTATGTTCCGGAATAGTTACATAAGCTAAACATACCTTAAATAACCTTTGCATAACTTAGAAATAAGTTTTGAAGGGTTTGGTATGTCAAAAACAAGTTTATTCGATCACAGGGACTATTTACGACAAACTGTGAAAGTCTGCCGATTCTCGCAGCAACGTACGCTTCGGAACAAGGTCACAAGCTTAACATACCTTAAATACCCTTTACATAACTTAAATAGGTTTGAGGGTTAGGTATGGCAAAATCACACTTTTGTAACTTCAGGGACTATTTTGCAAATTTTGTGAAACTTTGTCTTTTCGCGTATTTCACCATCCGGAACATATTCGGATATCCAAAAAATTTTGTAATCATTAAAATATAATATTTTAGTGATTGGGATGCAAAAATGTCATTCGTTACGCATTTACGGTCATACACGCGTTCGTTATGCTTTTCGTCATAATTAACCGAAAACCGCAACCGTACGACCAAACAAACTGACCTCTGGAACATTTTTGGACATATTTCAAGTTCCTTATACTTTATTGTCCTTATTAAGCTTAAAAATGGGGTTCATGGGTGTTAAAAGTGCCAAAACGCGTCGAAAAACTAGTGTAGAGGCTGCAGGGACCATTTCTGCCAATTCTGAAAGTTTGGGCTTTTGGCGGGGCGCGAGTCCCTAAGCCTAAACGACTGGCGGCCCGCGAGAGCCATCAGATACAGAAAAATAAGCTGGCAACCTCCCAGCTCATTCCTTGGCCACCAAGATGCGAATTTTGACACCTAGCTTGCAATTTGCCACTCTTTTTCCTGCTTTTAACATGTGTATGACACTAATCAAGTGTAGTGATGAATCTTGGACACTTGTTAAGCTCTCATGACATCAAAATTGCTATAAATAACAAGGGTATTTCACCATTTGAAGCTTTTTAACCTCCTTCTTGCTCTCATCTGCTAAAATCCGAATTTGCAACTTCCTTGGGGCTTTTCTCTGGTTTTCTTGATCATTCCTTGTGTTTGTAAGTGTTCTAATCTTGACATGTTCAATTATTATAGCTTATTTTGACTAAAAATCAAACAATTTGACTTCTGTTTGACTTTTAGTTTTGATCATGAATTGATCAAGATAAAGCTCAATTGAATCTTGCAATATGATGGTAATCAAGGTGGTTATGATCCCTAAAATCATGCCTACTGATTCCCACCATTTCTAGTTATTTTGACAAGTCAAAGTTTCGGTCAAAATGCGATTTTTGTGCATTTTGCAATGGATCTGTTTTTGGGTATCAAAACAGGTTGTTTTGATGCTAAATTGCTTTTATAAACTTCCTAAAACATGTGATGACTTGTCAAATTCATCACCTTTGTTAAATGTGCTCATTTGGGTTCAAAAGTCTAGCGGTTTGACCACCACTTTGACTTTTGAATCTGACCCGTTTGGTCAATTTTTAGACCCGACCAAATATATAATTATGACCATAAATATATAGGGAATAACCATCTGAGGTTATACCTTATGGTCATGTCTTTCGGATAGTGTTATGTTAATCAATGGTAATATCCTTAAAAAATGACCAAAATGCCCTTTTCGCAAGAAAACCAATTAAACACATATGTAACATAAATTTTGACATGTATTCTGACCAAATAACATTTTCAAACATGTTTAAGCGTTTAAGACTTATCATAACACATATCTAACCATCCGAATGCGTAGTTATGCAAATGACGGGTTAAAGTGGCTTAAACTACCTAAACGGGTCATAACGGGTCAAAAGCAGTTAAAAATCTTTCCAACTCAGATTGTGAACTTATTAAACCATTTCATATGAGTTCAATACTCATTTGGTTTATAAGGTCCCATTCTATCCAATCCTCCGATTTCAAGTCTTGATATTTACATTATTATCCATTTTTAGGACACACACTTGATTCCTTGATCTTCGGACGTTGATCATACACTTTTACAAGGCTTATCCGCAAATCCCAGGCGAGTACATCGCTCCCCTCCTTTATGTTTACAAATGTTTTTGGGTTATTCATATGTGCTAATTGTTTTCAAGTTTTCAAAGTACAAATACTATGGTTTATATAACAATATGGTTTCAATAATGTGATACAACTTGTTGGTGCGTTATCTAAAATACGAATGACATTCATTAACATTGTTATGCCACCCAGTAGTAAGTTATGGTACCATAGGATTGACAATCCCGTTACTAGGCTATTCACTGGATTTGGTGGGTAGTTTGGGGAACGACAGAAATTGATTATGACTAACAAATCATTTGTTGATTTGCTAATCTAAGAGGTCTTTTAGGATCCATTAAAGATACCCTTGGGGTATAGTCGAGTCAACAAAGGTTTGAATGTACTCATTAAAGAACGACCAAAAGTTTTCACGATTATAACAAGGAATGATTGGTTTATAACAAGAAACAAAGAACGATGAACAATGAACAATGAACGATGAACGATGAACAAATGGTTTATTACGAGGAACGATGAACGACGAACAAATGATTTCAAACAGTGTCACACAACGATTTTCGATTAAAGATATAACTCATACAAGTTATTTCAAGACGATTTACAAGTTGGATTTACAAAACAAATGTTTTCGAGTCAAGGTTCATGGCTACTAGATTTTATAACTTTTAACAATTTGTTTTAGTTGAATAACTATTGCAATATCAAATGCTTTCAAAAAAGGTTTCACTTACGATTCTAGTAGTCGGGTTGTTTATATTGCAATATATACAAAACCATGGACTTGACATGTTCGCAAAACCTATGTACTCGCCGACATATTTTTGCTGACTCGTTTTCACATATGTTTCAGGGAAAGATGCTAGATGATACTGATGCGTGCTCATGTAGGAGTGGATGCGGACTTTAGTACCTTAAAACAAGAAAGATAATTGAAATATTTGCTTAGTTTGTTATAATTCCAAGAATAATGTAATTTATAAATCATTCAATAAAACATAACGATAATTACCATGTGTTGTTGAGACAATCTGTTAACGTGACTCCCCAAGTGTTTCCGTCGCGTGTTGTTTTACGCGATTTGGGGTGTTACAGGTTGGTATCAGAGCACTGGTTATAGGGAATTAGGTTATTAGTAATGCTTGACCTAGACTATAACCTTCCTAGGACCCCAACGCAAGTTTACTTGTGTTTAGATTCTTAAAACATTACCATCAACTATCCTTAGGTGATTATAAAAAACAAAGCATATCACATCCTTTGAAAGTCAAATTTTTTCTAAAATCTCACAAGAAATCATCTATCCTTAGATGGTTTGTCCTTGGGCTTATTGCCTTCAAAGTTTTCAAACTCTCGTCAAAGTTTGGGTTTTAATAATGTGAACACATCAATCTGGAAGGGTGGATGCCTGTACCCCGAGTTTTCTGTCTAAGGCTAGAGTGTTCGTACAAATCCACTTAATCGGATCAGTCACTCTTACCTGGGAACTCTTGTGGTGAGTGTCCACTTATAGGCTAAAGCATGTCTTCGCGATACGTTATAAGACCCATTTACTTTGATCAGTCACCGTGCGTCATTTGTGTGTTTTGAGAAACTAATAAGTGACCACCATCCATATGTTTCTTCAATATATTGATGCCTCTATTGATTCTCTTTTGAATGCCAATCTCATATATCTTCTTTCATGTTTCTTTTCTAGAATGCCTCCTCGACGTGATACAACTCAAAATGCCGAAATGGCTGCACTTATCGCTCAGCAAATGGCTGCAATCCTCCCGAACCTAGTGACTCAATTAAATCAAGCAAACAACACTACAACAATGCACCAGCTCCGTGCAGCTACAAACAATTCTGTTCTACTAAACCACTTCAGTTCACTGGGTCTGAGGGCGCTACGGGACTTCTTCAATGGTTTGAGAGTCTCGAAAGCACGTTCTATTTTGTGTAATGTCCAGATGAGCGAAAAGTTGAGTTTGGGTCGAGTGTATTCAAGAAAAGAGCTCTTACGTGGTGGAATGGTACAATGACAGATAGGAGTGCCGATGTGGCATTGGACAAACTTGGGAGAGCTTCGAGCTTTGATGATGAAGGAATTTTGTCCTCGTCATGAACAAAGGGCACTTGAGAATGAGTTCCACAATCTTAAGCAAGATAGTGGAGAACACCGAGCTTACACCAACCGGTATGAGGAGTTAAGTTTGTTGTGTCCTTCGATGGTTACGCCTTTGGATAAGGCGATTGAAAAGTACATTGATGGCCTGCCTGACCTCGTTCAGGATATTGTTACCGGTAGCAACCCTACCACCGTTCGACATGCTATCGAACTATCTGCTACCCTGACTGAGTCCCAAATCAAAAAGGGTATACTTTTCCACAAAGGCGACAAGAAACCATCTGACAAAACTACCTATGAAAAACCAAAAGAAAACAAGATTGAATCCTCTAAGAAGTCAAAGAAGCGCAAGGCTTCACAAAATTTCGTTGTAGTTGCTCAGAACAATCAAGCTGCCCCCAATCAACCAGTACAACCCCTTGTGAGGAAACCTTATGCTGGTACAACACCCATATGCAACATGTGCAATGCTCATCATCAAGCTCACCTACAATGTCATCAATGCACTTTGTGTGGGCGACTTGGTCATTTGGCAAACGTCTGTCAATCAGCTCAAGCTAACTTTCCACCAGGTTCTTGCTACAATTGTGGCGAGATGGGTCCATTTTAGAAACAACTGCCCGAGACTTGTAAATGTAAATCCCGCTCATGGATGAGCATATTAACAAGACTCAAGCCAACAATGATGCAACTATGAACAATTAAGTTTTTTATCATTTGTTTCTCTTTTGTTTACCAAGAACCTTGAAAACACTTTGATTGTCTATAAATAAATTTGGTAGATTCCATTTTATTTACAAATGCGATTATATATGTGTGTTCCTCCCCTACAATACCAATACCAATAACATGGTTCCTTGCGAATCAAACAACTCTTGTAGTTTATTTCATCTTGCGATCGCCCGCGATCTCCACAAAAATCCTAAGTATATGTTTCTTTTAAGAAACAATGTACAAGATACAAGTTACAACTATTAAAGAATACTCAAAGTATCACTTTAAATCCTTGATTGGATATCTAAGGATACTTCTATGAGTCCTTAAATGGTCTTATGCAATATGTTTATACCACAACCATCTGATTTTTCGTAACACTTTGCATGGTACATAATGTCACACCCCGACCCGCAGCGGAAAAAAGAGTCGGGGCATAATTGGGTTATCACCAAAGCACATGACATTTACTATTATGTTCCATAATTAAATGAAGTCAAAGTTACATTTCTCAAACATCCAAACATGTTCATTCATTACAAAGGAAAATAACCAAACATAATAATCCAAATACTAAATCGTTTTATTTCTTCTAATCCAGGTCCTATGTGTTCCTAGCTGCTGCTGGTTCACCTGTATCATGTGTAAAATGGGAGGTTTTTGGGTCAACATAAGTTGGCGAGTGAACCTTATAGATAAACATTTGATAATGATTTTCTGGTTAGTTTATCAATAAAGTATTGTGCATAATCATAAAAGAGCACATGTATGAAATCAAACATTGGCAAACATCAGTTACAATTATAACATACATCAACCATCGATAGCATACATGAACATACCAACATCATATAATAATTAACATAAATGAACTGTGCGATCAAGGCTCAATCAAACGGAGCCGATCGTATTGCATGAACTGGAAATGTAAATTGAACTGTGCGCTCAAGGCTCAATCAAACGGAGCCGAACGTATTGCATGAACTGGAAATGTAAATTGAACTGTGCACTCAAGGCTCAATCAAACGGAGCCGAGCGTATTGCATGTATTGAAATGTAAAATGAAATGACCGATCAAGGCTCAATCAAACGGAGCCGATCGTGCGGGCACGCCCTGATCAACCACATAATAAAATGGGGATCAAACTCAACCTCGATGGATGGGGAGTTACGGCCTCGGCAATTGCATGTACTGAAATAATAATTTGCAAACAATAATAACTACTTAACAGCAACAAACTAATACACATGTCATGATATGATATATGCACAATAACTTGGTTATAATATGTAAATGAACAAGACACATGATACACCCCAAAAACGTAATTAAAACGGGGAATTTGAAGGGTTCACTCACATTGGGTGCGTTGGATTGGATATAGCGAGATGCGCACGATTTAGACGAGCGAGTCGACGAGGAATACTAACCTAAATAACAATGGAAAATATATTAAAATGGATGGATTTTATTAAGGATTCTAATGGGATTTTTAGATATATTTTTGTGAGTTTATGGCTATTTTCTAATCTTTAAAAATGTTATTTTTGAGTATTTTAAATTGATTTTTAAATTAAAATAAACAAATAAATATTTAAAAAAAATATTATTTTTTTTACTGTTTGACCGTTGATCGTTGACCGGTTCGGTCAGCGGTAATTGTTTGCGCCAAGCGGGATTCGAACCGGTGACCTTCCGTTCACGCGCACGTAGCTCTACCAGCTGAGCTACGTGACTAACCTGTTAGAAACCCAGTTTTAATTATATTTATATACTTATTCGAACTTACCGAAAATTCCTTTATTTTGCAAAACGTTTTAATCTCATGGACCGGTGCTTGTGACAGGACTCGATCGCGCGACGTGAAGTTTGTTTTGCACACAGTCCACCGCTGGACTGTGTGTCTAACCCGGTTATATTCTTGATTTATATTATACTTAACAACTACCCGTTCTAACCCGGTTAGTTCATGAATAAAAAGAGTGTTATTACGTGAAGCGTGTGTGCAGTAAGGATCGAACTCGGGACGTGTATGTTAACTTTGCACACAGTCCACCGCTGGACTGTGTGTCTAACCCGTTTATTATCCGAATTTTATTTAGTCTTATCCCGGTTTTCAGTTCATCTTCTTCACTACAATTACCGACTTCACTCAAACGACTGGTTCTTGATTTAACTATTTAAATAACATGACTACTAGCTTGAATGAACAAAACCGAACAGTTTGGGGGAAGGAAATACCGGACAGGTCGTCTTCTTTAAGGAGTCCGGCGAAATCAGTTAGCTCTGTTTTTGGACCTCCGGTTGAGAGAGTCTATCAACAGAATTAAGGAATTAGTTTTGAAATTAAACCAGAGTACATGGATTATTAGCACGATTTAATGTGTTTACCGTTAGCTAGCGAGTTTCCGGCAAATTCCAGAATTTCTCCGGCGAACCCAGAAATCCAGCAAGGTCTTCTGTGACTGATTTAGAGTAATGGATTAATGTTAGTGGAGTCCTAACAATAGATTGAAACCGCAAAGGAGGAAAATCTTACCGGTTTGTGTTGAACACGGTTTTCCGGCGAGTTTTGCAGAGGATTCCGGCGAACAGTTTTTGGTGCTCAAAAGACTTGAAAACACGATGAAAAGGAAATGGAGTGTATTTGAGACGGTTCTGGATCGCATAAATGATTGGAACCTGAATTATTTGGAGTTTGAATACTTTTCGGTTTCAAAAACCGAAACTTTAAGTTCATTCAATTTGAACTTAATTAGAAACCGATATTCATCGGTTATACGCTAGCTAAACGAGTTTGAACCGATTTGGCGATTCGGTTTACCGATTTCCGTTATGCAGATGGCATTAACGGTTGATTGAGTTCGCGTATAAGATTCAATTGTCTTCCTAAAGTTATCAGAAAACACATGATGGCGGAGTGGTTTGGGAAGTGGATGTTAAGTTATTGGAGGCAGTTGACCCGGGTTCGAGTCCGGTCAGCTACAAATGTTTTTATTTATTTTATTTTAACTTTTTATCCAATTTAATTTTTATAGTTTAGTTTATTTATTAATTATGTAACGTTTAAACTCAAAATAACCATAAATAATTACTGTATTTTCTTAACCTGGTATTTGATTACAAAACGGAGCGGGTTTTGGAGACCCGATTTATACAAATGTTACACATAATTTCAAAAACATTATATTGATTTCAAAATTTCATGATTTCAAATATATTTCATAAGATTCTAAAAGCTATTTAACATAACATATTTACTTAATATACGAAGTGCATGATTTCAAAATACGTATTCTCAAAAACTCTATACATTAATTCAAGGATTTTTCATGTGGTTTCAAATCAATTTAACAAAGGTATATTTACCTAATATATCTAGTGTATAATTTTGAAAACATTATACATATGATTTCAAAAACATTAAGCATGTTTTCAAAAAAAAAAATAAAAAATTCATGCATGATTTTCAAAGACACATTTTGCGGCATATGTTGACTTAGCATATGAGCACATTGATTTTCATTACATTTTTGCTATGTATGTTGTCTGAGCATGCTAGCACATTGATTTCATGGAATTCCTACTTCGTATGTTGACCTAGTATACCTAATATAAGGTTTCAAAATACTTTCGCTACATGAATCCCAAATCCTATTAGGATTTATACATATGTTATGATTCAATAAGGCCAAACCAAATCCTTACAAGATCTTTCTATCTTCATAGTTAGATTCTTACGGATGCTTAAAGTACTAAATGAACTCCTTGATTGGATTCCTAGTGTACTTTAACAACTTATGTACAAATTGATGACAAGTTAATAACAAGTTGATGACCAAATTGACAATTTTGTGATTATGTGTTTATGTGTTAAGCTGGTTCAAATGTTCGTTATCCAAATCCTTGTAGAATCTTCCATATCTTCATATGATAGATTCTTAGAAGGATATCCGAAAGTACTATCTTAAATCCTTGAAGGGGTTATTCTATGAAAATAGTTAAGCCCTTAGATTCCAAAGTACTATTCCTAATTTGATACACAGTTAAAGAAACCTTTCAGGGTTTAGTTAAAGAAGTCTTTCAGGGCTTAGTTAAAGAGGTCTTTCAGGTCCTAGTTAAAGAAGTCTTTCAGGGCTTAGTTAAAGAGGTCTTTCAGGGCCTAGTTAAAGAAGTCTTTCAGGGCTTAGTTAAAGAGATCATGTGTTGATCTAGTTAAAGAGATCATGTGTTGATCTAGTTAAAGAGATTGTCCGTAAATCTAGTTAAAGAGATCATGTGAAGATCTAGTTAAAGAGACTCTTTGGTGGTCTATTTAAAGAGATCATGCGTCGATCTAACTAAAGAGATCCCGATGTGGTCTACACAAGTCATTCCATGTTTACTCATATGATTTTTTCTCCTACACATCACAAAATAAACTATGCGGACTGTGCAACGAATTGAGTAATTATGGATGCATACATAATTATAAAATCCCTTGCATAGAAAACCATAGCAAGTTTTGTCATGTGTGAGAACCTATAGTAATAAGAATAATGAAACGGGAACAATGTAATAAGGACATGGTGGATACGCCGCTGGTACTTCCTATATATAAGTGTTCCTTATAACATTGCAAGCGTGGCGTTATTTAAGTTACTAGAAGCTCTGGACCTTGACCAATGTTGTTCTATCATACACTCTCTGACTCCAATTTCGAGCACACACAAGTTTCATATACTAGTCTTCATGGAAAACCTTTATAAACAATCTTCCGTTCATTATTCAAAATCCGACTCCTTTCTTTCAAGTCCACGCTCTTTTTATGGTATGCTGCGACAAAAATATACCACTATGACATTTACTGTAACATCCGTCAAAAACGGATTTTACCAAACCCACTCCGTTTATTAACCGAACAATCAGTTAAAAATTTTGTTGCGAATTTAATGCCCAAAATATTTTTAAACGATACATAATTAATTATTATATGGGAATATATAATTAGTTTTTGAAAAACTGTTAAAAATAAGAAAATAAAAATGATTTGGCACTGCCGGGTTTCGAACCCGGGTCAGTCAGCCGGTTCAACCAACTTAACACACACACACTCAACCACTGCGCCACTGATGTTTCTTGTTAAATGTTAGAATCATTTAATTCATAACATGTCTTTCCGAATTCAAAACCGGCGCCCAAATTTCAGTCGTCGGAAATCCCGGCGATCTCGCCAAGAATTTACGATATCTTCAGTTATAACGTAAAACTTAATCGCTACATCGGTTATAACCGACGCCTGAGTCCGCGACACAAGTTATAACCGCCGGAGATTTTCTAACCGACGAATCAAGTCGGAAATTGGACCAAATTCATCGACAACCTGCCCTATAAATACCCCCTCGAACCTCTGCAAACTTTTTCGCTCAAAACCGCACCCTTTCTCGGCGAAAACTCACTCGCCGGAAATCTTCTGCTCATCGCCGGAAAACCGAACCCTCCACTTCTAAGCCTTACTGAACCCTCTGAGCTTATACCGAAGTCACCCACATCCTTTTCAAGCTTTCTGAAGACTCGCTGCTGCAAGACACACGACGCCGGAACCTGTTGCTGTCGCCGGAGTTCTGCCGGAAAAACAGAGGAATCCAGTCGGTATACCTTACGCCTATTTTCTCTTTCTTTTTATTTATATCTCACCTATAATTAATCATAAAACGTTAAAGAAACCTGAATAAAACTTCGAACCAGTCAGCCATCGTTTCTGGTTAAAACTGACGAAGAAGACGAAGTTCGGTAACATATAAGTATAATTAAAATCAAGTTATTACTCGGGTTAGACACACAGTCCAGCGGTGGACTGTGTGCACATTAAACACACTAACGTCTCGAGTTCGAATCTTGTCCCACACATGCTGCCTTAATAAAAATGTTTTTTTTTTGTTAACCGAACCGGATTCACGCTGTATATGTTAAGTTTATTAATAATCGGAATAATAAGCAAGTTAGACACACAGTCCAGTGGTGGACTGTGTGTATGTTTAATCACAGGACACGAGTTCGAGTCCGGTCTACTGCATCGATCCGGACAAATATCTAACTTTTTAAATAAGTCAGAAATGAAAATACTTAGTTTGTATTTAAGAATAATAAAAATCAGTTTAGTTAACAAGCTGGACACACAGTCCAGCGGTGGACTGTGTGTTAGCATAAGCCACAGGTCCCGGGTTCGAGACCTGTGGAGCGCACCGAGTCTTGGATTAAAATCGTTTTTAAAAATAAAGGATTTTCTGTTTAATCTAATTAATGTATAAATATAATTAAAAACAGAAATATTTCGGGTTAGACACGTAGCTCAGTTGGTAGAGCTGCGTGCACGCGTACGGGAGGTCTCGGGTTCGAGCCTCACTCAGCGCACACATATTCGCATACGAACCGGTCAAACAGTCAATGGTCAACGGTCAAAAAAGTCAAACTTTTTATTATTATTTTTATTTATTTATTTTAATTAAAAATACTTAAAAATAACATTTTTAAGGTTAGAAAATAGCCTTAAACTCACAAAAATACACCCAACAATCCTACTAAAATGGATTAATAAAATCCGTTTACTTACCGAAACATTATGCCGTTATCTAGGTTAATTTCACTCGTGGTTAAAACCACTTCGCCTGCATTCAACATCATCAACCGAACGCACCCACTGTGAGTGAATCTTACAACTCCCCCCTTTTTAATTACACGTTTTGGGGTGTGTCATGTGTCACAAAATAATTAACTCGTTTATTTAAACTTGTGCCATACCATAACGTGATCTAAACTTAGATTGTTATTATTGTTGTAATTATGTATTTCATTTTGTCCACTTATACGCAATTCATTCATTAAGCCCATCAGTTCCTCGTGGTAGACGAGTTGAGCAACGCGTGCCTCAAAACAAATCCATTATTGTTCATGTGTGTATTATTGAGTTTATATTGTTTGTAGTTATATCTTTCATATTATCATGTTTATGCAATTCATACATCAGGCCCATCAGTTCCTCGTGAGAGACGAGTTGAGCAACGCGTGCCTCTAAACGACCCATTATTGTTCATGTGTGTATTGTTTAATATTAAATTGAATTATGAATAAGTTTACATCTATTTTTACTCATGTGTGGTTGTGCACTTTATTTCATAATCAGTTAAATAAACTTGTTCAAATGTTTTCCATAGGATTCACTCGCCAACTTTTTGTTGATCCAAAAACCCTTTTACACATGATACAGGTGAACAGGATGAAGCAAGGAAAACATAGGAAATGCCTTAGAAGAAAACAAAGAAGCTTAGACTGATGTTTAGGTCATGGATGTAATTATGATTGTAAATTTCCATTAAATTGTATTAATGAATATGAAACGTTAAAATAAATGTCATGAGCTTTGATGATAACCCAATCATGCCCCGATCACCTTTTCCGCTGCGGGTCGGGGTGTGACAGATTGGTATCAGAGCCATGACTATAGGGATATAGGATAGGTTATTAGACCCTTAGAGCCTATACTATAGTCTGCCTAAATTTTAATTGATTAGGTGGTTCCATACAAACTTGTGATATTTATTTGTTTCATATTTGGTTATATTTACAGTCAAACATACATGCTTATATACATATTCATTATACATATATCAATGTTCATATATTCAATTCATTTTCATACTCTCATTATTCAAAGATTTTGTTGCAATTTTCAAATCTCATCAAAGTAAGTTCTGCGACGGGCATGTAGTAACTGGAAGGGTACAAGTACCGGTAGTCGGAACGTCCTGTCTAGGTTGGCATTCGTATAAATCCAATATAACGGACCAGTTTGCCTACCTGGGGACTAACGATGAGAATACGAAGGACCTATTAGGCCAAAGCATGCCACACCAAACGTCGTTCGAACTAACCCACTTTGAGGTGTCACCGTGTCTACACCTTGACACATTCCGAATATCACACGTTGTATACATATTTCTCGATTTTCTCCGGGTTTTAGTGTACGCAACCAGGCAAACCCATACGAACCATATGAAAAACCCGGTATTCATGGGGGCCCACATGATTACGAAGGTGAAGTATGGCGGCATGTAGGGCCTAATGGCGAGCAAAGCCCAAGACATCCTATGGATGTAGTAGATTTATTTTTCTATAATTATTTTATGAATGTTCATTCCTGAATGCGACCCATGATCCCAAAAGCATCCAACTCATACTCTTGACATGTATTCCTTGTAGATGTCTTCTAACCACGCCCGTAGGAAGACGAGAGCAGGAAAAGCCCGCGAACGCATGGCTGCCCTAATCGCTCAACAAATGGCTGCCGTAATACCCAACATTGTAATCCAAGTACAACAAGCACTTACCGCTAATCCTGTCAATCAAGAAAACCAAAACATTATCAACTCTCCCCCAAATACCACTAAATGCACCTACAAGCATTTCAAATCATGCGACCCTCCGAAATACGAAGGGACTGAAGGCGTCACCGCTCTCCTCCATTGGTTTGAAGAAATGGAGAACACCTTTCTAAATTGCGATTGCCCCGATGATCGCAAAGTGCGTTATGCTACTGGTCGTTTATATGGAATAGCACTTACTTGGTGGAATACAGAGAAGGCCAAACGAGGTGTTGAAGATGTTATGACTTTAACTTGGAATGAATTGAAGGAAATCGTGACCAGACGATTTTGCCCAAGGAGCGAAATCAAGAAATTAGAAGATGAATTTTATTCGTTGAAGCAAAAGGAAGGAGACCACACCACATACAACAAAAGATTCCTCATGTTACATCAAATGGTTCCCAACATGTTCACTCCCCTCTACCGTTTGATCGAGCACTACATTCGTGGTCTTCCGTCAAAGATTCAAGACTCTGTAATAAGTACCTCGCCTGCAACTTTGGAAGCAGCAATGGAGCTAGCAACAACGCTCACCGAGAACCGAATCCGGAACAAAGACTTCAAGGAGGAGAAGAAGAAGGATAAAACATCGACTGAAACCTCCGACTACACCCAAACCGAATCCCCTTCTCAACCCAATCCTAAGAGAAAAAGAGACGGGCAACTTTTCGCTGCTATCCAACGAAATCAACCAATTTCACACGCCATACCCATCCAAGCTATCCCAATCACTCAAGTGGCACCCAACTCAACTTACCCAAATAAGAAACCATATCTTGGACCTCACCCTCGATGCGACAACTGTTTTTATCACCATCCCCTTACTCTACCTTGTCGACTATGTGCAACTTGTGGACGCTATGGTCATTTGAACAAGGTTTGCCGCACCTTTCAAAACCAAATCCCTCCCCCTACTCAAACCATGAACCAAACCTATCAACAACTCCAATACCCCATGTTCCCATATGTTCGAGCTTGTTTCAATTGTGGCGGCCCTACCCACTTTAGAAACACATGCCCTCAATTGGTTAACGTCATCAACGCTCAAGCCCAATCAAACCAAGTTAACCAAGTAAACCAAGAAAACCCAACCGCGAGGCCACCAGCAAGAGGAAGAGTCTTCAACATCAACGCCAATCCTGTCGAAGATAATGACGGCCCAAACGAAGATACCCAACTAGTCCTCTTCACCGAAAATCCAGATTCAACTCCTATCGTTTAGTTTTATGTTTTTTCTTTATCACATAGAACCAAACATAACTTAAGGATAAAGCCAATGAAACTTTGACAAGAATATGGTGGATACGCCGCTGGTACTTCCTATATATAAGTATTCTTGTCAAAGGATCAGAAGCATTATCTGGCGGTTATGAGAGGTTCCATGTGTAGACTGTTAGAGTAATTATTTTTTTATTATTTTCAGTACATGCAATTTCATAGGCCGCCGCTCCCCATTACATTATGAGCGTTGAGCATGTTCCCCATTTTATTATGAGGTTGAACCTGGCGTGCCCACATACGATCGGCTCTGTTTGATTGAGCCTTGATCGCACAGACATTTTCATTATCAGTATCTTGTGGTTGTTGTGTTTGTTGTAGAGTCGCATAGAACTAATCATAACTTGCGGATAAAGTCAATGAGAATTTGACAAGAATATGGTGGATACGCTGCTGGTACTTCCTATATATAAGTATTCTTGTCAAATGATCGGAGGCATTATCAGGCGGTTATGAGAGGTTCCATGTATAGGCTGTTTGTGTGATTGTTGTCTAGATTAAGTTTATTATTTTCAGTACATGCAATACGATCGGCTCCATTTGATTGAGCCTTGATCGCACAGACATTTTCATTTTCAGTACATGCAATACGATCGGCTCCGTTTGATTGAGCCTTGATCGCACAGACATTTTCATTATCAGTATCTTGTGGTTGTTGTGTTTGTTGTAGAGTCGCATAGAACTAATCATAACTTGCGGATAAAGTCAATGAGAATTTGACAAGAATATGGTGGATACGCCGCTAGTACTTCCTATATATAAGTATTCTTGTCAAATGATCGGAGGCATTATCAGGCGGTTATGAGAGGTTCCATGTATAGGCTGTTTGTGTGATTGTTGTTTAGATTAAGTTTATTATTTTCAGTACATGCAATACGATCGGCTCCGCTTGATTGAGCCTTGATCGCACAGACAATTTCATTTTCAGTACATGCAATACGATCGGCTCCGTTTGATTAAGCCTTGATCGTACAGACATTTTTCATTTTCAGTATTTATGAGTTTGTTGTATTGGTTGTAGAGTCACATATGACCAATCATAACTTACTGATAAAACCAATGAAAATTTGACAAGAATATGGTGGATACGCCGCTGGTACTTCCTATGTATAAGTATTCTTGTCAAAGGATCAGAGGTATTGTTAGATGGTTATGAGAAGTTCCATGTAGGATTTAGTATTCCCCTGGGTTAAAATTTGTGTTACATTTATATCATCTCGCTATTTAAAGAAATTGGATTGTGTTCTATTTCTATATAAACTAACCTCTCCATCATAACAAATGAGAGAGGAACTGTCACCATTCAAACATATATGCTATCAGAATGTGGGTTCAAATATTAGCTGTTGTGTTTATTTATGTTCTATAGTCATAGAACCAATCATAACTTACTGATATTAGCTGTTGTGTTTATTTATGTTCAAATATTAGCTGTTGTGTTTATTTATGTTCCATGTAGGTTGTAGTATTAGAAGTTTTGCCTTAGGATATAACCATATCCTTCCAAACATATCCAAACTCTTATGCATGATATCATAGTCAGCGAATCAATTCTGCTTATCAATACTTTTACAGTAGGCAACAAAAAGCGATTCCTGTAATAGGGTACTTAACCCTTACAAGGAACGTTACCGCCTCAAACAAAAACTTAAAACTTTACTTTTTCTAAGCATGTAACTGTCAAACTAAACACCAAAAGCAGGGGATACTGTAACATCCGTCAAAAACGGATTTTACCAAACCCGCTCCGTTTATTAACCGAACAATCAGTTAAATATTTCGTTGCGAATTTAATGCCCAAAATATTTTTAAACGATACATAATTAATTATTATATGGGAATATATAATTAGTTTTTGAAAAACTGTTAAAAATAAGAAAATAAAAATGATTTGGCACTGCCGGGTTTCGAACCCGGGTCAGTCAGCCGGTTCAACCAACTTAACACACACACACTCAACCACTGCGCCACTGATGTTTCTTGTTAAATGTTAGAATCATTTAATTCATAACATGTCTTTCCGAATTCAAAACCGGCGCCCAAATTTCAGTCGTCGGAAATCCCGGCGATCTCGCCAAGAATTTACGATATCTTCAGTTATAACGTAAAACTTAATCGCTACATCGGTTATAACCGACGCCTGAGTCCGCGACACAAGTTATAACCGCCGGAGATTTTCTAACCGACGAATCAAGTCGGAAATTGGACCAAATTCATCGACAACCTGCCCTATAAATACCCCCTCGAACCTCTGCAAACTTTTTCGCTCAAAACCGCACCCTTTCTCGGCGAAAACTCACTCGCCGGAAATCTTCTGCTCATCGCCGGAAAACCGAACCCTCCACTTCTAAGCCTTACTGAACCCTCTGAGCTTATACCGAAGTCACCCACATCCTTTTCAAGCTTTCTGAAGACTCGCTGCTGCAAGACACACGACGCCGGAACCTGTTGCTGTCGCCGGAGTTCTGCCGAAAAAACAGAGGAATCCAGTCGGTATACCTTACGCCTATTTTCTCTTTCTTTTTATTTATATCTCACCTATAATTAATCATAAAACGTTAAAGAAACCTGAATAAAACTTCGAACCAGTCAGCCATCGTTTCTGGTTAAAACTGACGAAGAAGACGAAGTTCGGTAACATATAAGTATAATTAAAATCAAGTTATTACTCGGGTTAGACACACAGTCCAGCGGTGGACTGTGTGCACATTAAACACACTAACGTCTCGAGTTCGAATCTTGTCCCACACATGCTGCCTTAATAAAAATGTTTTTTTTTTGTTAACCGAACCGGATTCACGCTGTATATGTTAAGTTTATTAATAATCGGAATAATAAGCAAGTTAGACACACAGTCCAGTGGTGGACTGTGTGTATGTTTAATCACAGGACACGAGTTCGAGTCCGGTCTACTGCATCGATCCGGACAAATATCTAACTTTTTAAATAAGTCAGAAATGAAAATACTTAGTTTGTATTTAAGAATAATAAAAATCAGTTTAGTTAACAAGCTGGACACACAGTCCAGCGGTGGACTGTGTGTTAGCATAAGCCACAGGTCCCGGGTTCGAGACCTGTGGAGCGCACCGAGTCTTGGATTAAAATCGTTTTTAAAAATAAAGGATTTTCTGTTTAATCTAATTAATGTATAAATATAATTAAAAACAGAAATATTTCGGGTTAGACACGTAGCTCAGTTGGTAGAGCTGCGTGCACGCGTACGGGAGGTCTCGGGTTCGAGCCTCACTCAGCGCACACATATTCGCATACGAACCGGTCAAACAGTCAATGGTCAACGGTCAAAAAAGTCAAACTTTTTATTATTATTTTTATTTATTTATTTTAATTAAAAATACTTAAAAATAACATTTTTAAGGTTAGAAAATAGCCTTAAACTCACAAAAATACACCCAACAATCCTACTAAAATGGATTAATAAAATCCGTTTACTTACCGAAACATTATGCCGTTATCTAGGTTAATTTCACTCGTGGTTAAAACCACTTCGCCTGCATTCAACATCATCAACCGAACGCACCCACTGTGAGTGAATCTTACAACTCCCCCCTTTTTAATTACACGTTTTGGGGTGTGTCATGTGTCACAAAATAATTAACTCGTTTATTTAAACTTGTGCCATACCATAACGTGATCTAAACTTAGATTGTTATTATTGTTGTAATCATGTATTTCATTTTGTCCACTTATACGCAATTCATTCATTAAGCTCATCAGTTCCTCGTGGTAGACGAGTTGAGCAACGCGTGCCTCAAAACAAATCCATTATTGTTCATGTGTGTATTATTGAGTTTATATTGTTTGTAGTTATGTCTTTCATATTATCATGTTTATACAATTCATACATTAGGCCCATCAGTTCCTCGTGAGAGACGAGTTGAGCAACGCGTGCCTCTAAACGACCCATTATTGTTCATGTGTGTATTGTTTAATATTAAATTAAATTATGAATAAGTTTACATCTATTTTTACTCATGTGTGGTTGTGCACTTTATTTCATAATCAGTTAAATAAACTTGTTCAAATGTTTTCCATAGGATTCACTCGCCAACTTTTTGTTGATCCAAAAACCCTTTTACACATGATACAGGTGAACAGGATGAAGCAAGGAAAACATAGGAAATGCCTTAGAAGAAAACAAAGAAGCTTAGACTGATGTTTAGGTCATGGATGTAATTATGATTGTAAATTTCCATTAAATTGTATTAATGAATATGAAACGTTAAAATAAATGTCATGAGCTTTGATGATAACCCAATCATGCCCCGATCACCTTTTCCACTGCGGGTCGGGGTGTGACATTTACAAGAATCTTTTCTGAGGCTCAGTACAATCAAAGGTGTCATGCACCTACCTATTGGAATGAGGTTAAGATTTTTGAATCTCTACTCATCACCATGGACAACAAACGAGTACAATAAACAAAGTTCACTGGAGTCCAAACGTTTTCTAGAGATTTTTCTCTAGGAACGAAGGATCACTAGAAGCGATACCCTCACATATGTTTTCACAAGTTTCATCTAAATTAAATTTCGGGACGAAATTTCCTAAAGTAGGGGAGACTGTGACATCTGAGCCTCGTCAAGCATCAAACAATACCGAACAATTCCGAAGCTAGTGAAATCTTGTGTTTCATTCCTGAGAATTATGTAATTACATGTGACATTTATACATTTTAGTCCATGTACAATTTCAACTCCTCTAGGCTTTTCTGGAGGTTATACATAAGCTATTACGCAAAACGAAACCAATTTAATGCAACGTATGTTCCGGAATAGTTACATAAGCTAAACATACCTTAAATAACCTTTGCATAACTTAGAAATAAGTTTTGAAGGGTTTGGTATGTCAAAAACAAGTTTATTCGATCAAAGGGACTATTTACGACAAACTGCGAAAGTTTGCCGATTCTCGCAGCAACGTACGCGCTTAAAATACCTTAAATACCCTTTACATAACTTAGAAATAGGTTTTTGAGGGCTTAGGTATGGCAAAATCACACTTTTGTAACTTTAGGGACTATTTTGCAAATTTCGTGAAACTATGTCTTTTCGCGTATTTCACCATCCGGAACATATTCGGACATCCAAAAAATTTTGTAATCATTAAAATATCATATTTTAGTGACTGGGATGCAAAAATGTCATTCGTTACACATTTACGGTCATACACACGTTCGTTATGCTTTTTGTCGTAATTAACCGAAAACCGCAACCGTACGACCAAACGAACCGACCTCTGGAACATTTTTGGAAATATTTCAAGTTCCTTATACTTTATTGTCCTTGTAAAGCTTAAAAATGGGGTTCACGGGTGTTAAAAGTGCCAAAACGCGTCGAAAAACAAGTTTAGAGGCTGCAGGGACCATTTCTGACAATTATGAAAGTTTGGGCTTCTGGCGGGGCGTGAGTCCCTAAGCCTAAATGACTGGCGGCCCGTGAGAAGCCATTAGATATAGAAAGCTGGCATCCTCCCAGCTCATTCCTTGGCCACCAAGACGCGAATTTTGACACCTAGCTTGCAATTTGCCACCATTTTTCCTGCTTTTAACATGTGTATGACACTAATCAAGTGTAGTGATGAATCATGGACACTTGTTAAGCTCTCATGACATCAAAATTGCTATAAATAGCAAGGTTATTTCCCCATTTGAAGCTTTTTAACCTCCTTCTTGCTCTCATCTGCTACAAATCCGAATCTAGGGCTTTTCTCTGGTGTTCCTGATTATTCCTTGTGTTGTAAGTGTTCTACTCTTGACATGTTCAATTATTATAGCTTATTTTGACTAAAAATCAAACAATTTGACTTCTGTTTGACTTTTAGTTTTGATCATGAATTGATCAAGATAAAGCTCAATTGAATCTTGAAATATGATGGTAATCAAGGTGGTTATGTTCCCTAAAAATCATGCCTACTGATTCCCACCATTTCTAGTTATTTTGACAAGTCAAAGTTTTGGTCAAAATGCGATTTTTGTGCATTTTGCAATGGATCTGTTTCGGGTATCAAAACAGGTTGTTTTGATGCTAAATTGCTTTTATAAACTTCCTAAAACATGTCATGACTTGTCAAATTCATCACCTTTGTTAAATGTGCTCATTTGGGTTCAAAAGTCTAGCGGTTTGACCACCACTTTGACTTTTGAATCTGACCCGTTTGGTCAACTTTTAGACCCGACCAAATACATAATTATGACCATAAATATATAGGGAATAACCATCTGAGGTTATACCTTATGGTCATGTCTTTCGGATAGTGTTATGTTAATCAATGGTAATATCCCTTAAAAAATGACCAAAATGCCCTTTTCGCAAGAAAACCAATTAAACACATATGTAACATAAATTTTGACATGTATTCTGATCAAATAACATTTTCAAACATGTTTAAGCATTTAGACTTATCATAACACATATCTAACCATCCGAATATAGTTACGCAAATGACGCGTTAAAGTGGCTTAAACTACCTTAATGGGACATAACGGGTCAAAAGCACTTAAAAATCTTTCCAACTCAGAATGTTAACTTATTAAACCATTTCATATGAGTTCAATACTCATTTTGTTTATAAGGTCTCATTCTATCCAATCCTCCGATTTCAAGTCTTGATATTTACATTATTATCCATTTTTAGGACACACACTTGATTCCTTGATCTTTGGACATTGATCATACACTTGTACAAGGCTTATCCGCAAATCCCAGGCGAGTACATCGCTCCCCTCCTTTATGTTTACAAATGTTTTTGGGTTATTCATATGTGCTAATTGTTTTCAAGTTTTCAAAGTAAAATACTATGGTTTATATAACAATATGGTTTCAATAATGTGATACAACTTGTTGGTGCGTTATCCAAAATACGAATGACATTCATTAACATTGTTATGCCGCCCAGTAGTAAGTTATGGTACCATAGGATTGACAATCCCGTTATTAGGCTATTCACTGGATTTGGTGGGTAGTTTGGGGAACGACAGAAACTGTTTATGACTAACAAATCATTCGTTGATTTGCTAATCTTGTTAAAGAGATCTTTTAGGATCTATTAAAGATACCCTTGGGGTATAGTCAAGTCAACAAAGGTTTGAATGTACTCATTAAAGAACGACCAACAGTTTTCACAATTATAACAAGGAACGATTGGTTTATAACAAGAAACAAAGAACGATGAACAATGAACAATGAACGATGAACGATGAACAAATGATTTATTACGAGGAACGATGAATGACGAACAAATGATTTCAAACAATGTCACACAACGATTTTCGATTAAAGATATAAACCATACAAGTTATTTCAAGACGATTTACAAGTTGGCTTTACAAAACAAATGTTTTCAAGTCAAGGTTCATGGCTACTAGATTTTATTTTTTAACAATTTTTAGTTGAATAACTATTGCAATATCAAATGCTTTCAAAACAAGGTTTCACTTACGACTCTAGTAGTCGGGTTATTTATATTGCATTATATACAAAGCCATGGACTTGACATGTTCACAAAACCTATGTACTCGACGGCATATTTTTGCTGACCCGTTTTCACATATGTTTCAGGGAAAGATGCTAGATGATACTGATGCGTGCTCATGTAGGAATGGATGCGGACTTTAGTACCTTAAAACAAGAAAGACAATTGAAATATTTGCTTAGTTTGTTATAATTCCAAGAATAATGTAATTTGTAAATCATTCAATAAAACATAACGATAATTACCATGTGTTGAGACAATCTGTTAACGTGACTCCCCAAGTGTTTCCGCCGCGTGTTGTTTTACGCGATTTGGGGTGTTACATCTATAACCAACACCATACATCTCTTCTTCTGAGTCTTTAGACGTTGACTGTTTGTACAAAAATTCATCACTTCTAATGAATTCACGAATTTCTCAAGTTTGCGTTGTAAATCTAAAATCAAGTTATCTTTGTCTAAAATTATCTTGTTCTTTTCTAAGATCGAATTTTGATAAGTTTCAAGTTCAGCTTTTAAATCTTGATTTTTTACAGTTGCTTGTGCCAAACATCTTTCAAACTTAGAAATGTCCTTTTTCAAGGCAATCACCTTACTTCTATGTTCCTTGTCAACATTAGAAAGTGCAACAACTAACTCTCTAGATTTCTCCAGATCAGTAATCAAATTACTGTTATGGAGAGCATATCTGTCACACATAGTGACAAAATCAACGCATCTAGGACACCTTTTATCAACAAGCTTAGTTTGTACCTCGATGTTAGCCATGAAAGCTTGATCCGCGCTACCTACATTTCTTGCTTCCTTCTTTGACATTACTTCATCAGCAAAACGTTGCATATCTTCATTCATGATCTTGAATTCAAACCGATCATTCTATTCTTTCTTTTCTTCTTTCTTTCTGCATTCCTCTTCTTCATTCTCTTTTCTCAAGCATTCTTCAGCTTCATTAATTTTATCCATTTCTAGATTCTCACTTAGAACTTCTACCACCACATTTAACTCTTCCACATTTGCTTCTTCGAACATATCTCCAAACCCCTCTTCAACGATTTCTACAATGAACGCTTGTGAAACAATAGCAGTAGTTGTATGTTCCATAACAATTCCCCAATCTTGTGGTTTGCTAATGGATTGAACTGGTTGAACAACCAATGCATTGTGTGGAGATGGAACAAGATTATCCGATGAAGTTGTTGTAGAAGTGGCAGGAGTTTTATTAGATGAGACTGGACTGTTGTTGTTGGATCTTGATGAACTTCCTTGACTGTTGTTGCCTTGTCTTTCTCGTTTTGGTTTGCGGCATTCTCTTGCATAATGACCATAGATACCAAAATTTTAGCATTTTACTTTGGTCACATCTACTCCCATACGAGTCTTTGTGTTACCCCCGATAAAACTCTTTCCAGTTCGTTGAAGAAATTTCTGAGCTCTTCGAACTAACAACGCCATATTCAATTGTAAATCAAACTCGTCCATTTCTTCTTGGTCAATCTAATCAAAATCTTCGTCTAGACTAGAAGTTTCAACAAGCTTTCCCATAGCAAAATTCTCATACGCAGTCATAAATGATGCAAGAAGACTCAAGTTTTCTTCAATGAGTTTTATACATTTAGGATCAAGCTGAGGAACATTTATAATTTGTCTAACATTAACATTTGAAGATGAAGTTCCTTGTGAAGAATGAGTTCCACCCGCAACACTTCCACTATTGCTGCAAACAAACGCACTTTGATTCAAGAATTTTCCTTGAGAGCTGTTATCCGAAAGAAAAGCAACACCAGTACTAGTTCCCTTTTCAACTTTTTTAGCTCTGTACGTAGTAGGGTCTTGAAGCTTCTCAAATTCAGAATCTTGATCTTCCAAAGACCAAGCATAACCTTTAATTTTCTGAATGGCATGCTTAAGCATAAGTTCTTCATACAGCGGACTTTCTTTGATTAAAGTCGTAAACATGTTCTGTTGCTTCGATAAACAATTAAGGAAATTTTCAACTTTCTCAAATTCAGTATACAATCCTGGTTGGCTACGATCAAGTTAACTTAAAAGATGATAGAATCTATGACCAAGTCATCTAAAGATTCGTTTTTCATTGCCTTAAACACCACAAACTGTGTCTTCAATTGATCAAACCTTCTCTTTTTAGACATTTTGTTTTCTTCATATCTTTCACTCAAACCGTCCCACATCTCCTTTGATGAATTTTTATTGCTAAACATGTGAAGGATTGATTAGGGTATGATTAACAACATTGCCTTTTCTTCACATGCATAGTATTTTCTCTGATCATCAGTTAACGCCAGATAGGTTGCAATTGTTAACGAACAAACATGTAGTTCTCGATAACCCGATGTCATACAGAACCACATTCTTAAGTCTTTTTCCTTGATGTACCTCACAAACCGTTCTTTCCATTCTCGATAATCAAGTTCATTTAAAAGCACCGGAGGTTTATCACTACTTCTGACTTCATTGTTATGTTTAATGTTTGAACAATTGTAGTTAAATTGCTTGTCATGTTTACAAAATTTTAGTAAACATAAGCTTTGCTTTCAGAAACAGTGTACTTATCACAATCCCAGAACAAAACCTGTCAGAAAAACTCTGAGGAATCCACAAATTCGGATAGATCAAACACCAATACACAAAATCAGACTCAGTAAAGTCGGATTTATCAAAACTCACAAATTCGGATATTTTGAGTTTTTAAATTCGGACTAGAGGAGACTTAAATTCGAACAAGCGAATCTCACAAAAACGGATTGGGAAAACAATTAAATTCGAACTTATGGAACCCTTATAAATTCAGATTTTAGAACTGGACTTGATAGAAACCCACAAACTTGGGTTATGAAGCTTAAATTCAGATTTTTAAAACAAAACTTAAATTCGGACTATTATGACTACTCACAAATTGGAATTGTGACAATAAATTCGGATTTTAGACAAAAACTTGTAAAAAATTCGGACTTTAGACAAATACTTGGAACAAATTCAGATTTTAAACAAATACTTGGAACAATCGGATTTTAAACAAACCTGATACAAATTTGGATAAACCAAGTTTCAACAAATTCAACCAACATATATCAAAAACAACACCCAAGTTTATCTCCCAAGCGTGACTTCACACTTAATCATCAATAAATTAAGAAGTAACAAATACGGAAAAATGATTAAAATCAGACAATGTAAAAAACCCTAGATGAAAATGATGATTGATTACCTCAGCAAACTATCACTTTTTTAGAAAACAACAGAGAATTTTAAGATCAGCCACTCTAAACAATCAAATCAAGAACAATCACTCAACAACATAAACCTAATCTATATCCATCAAGAAATCAAGAAATATATCAGGAATCCATGAAAAACATGAAAAAAAAAAGAAGTAAGAAACCCTAAAAAGTAGAAAACCCACTAGATTTATCAAAAAAAAAAAAAACCAAACAATAAATCTAACCTTCAACCGAAACTCACAACGTAAGAGCCACTCAATATAGAGCCTACTCTGATACCACTTGTAAGCCCACCTACGGATCTCGAACAACTGAAACACCAAGTCACGCAGTTTACGGAATCCACCACGTGACACAAACCTATGCAAGGACACGAAGTCGAAGGTCTAGAGAACGAGAGATGATGATCGACAATATGTGAATCCACTAAGTATTCATAGATAACACACACTAACACACAGTAGCTTGCTAGGGCTTTTCTTCACACAGAGAAAACTTGCAAAGAAAGATAAATTCCAAATGTTCTAACGTTGCATTCATTCACACAGTATAAATACAATGAGATGTTCGGACAAACAAGTCCTTACAAGAGAAGCCCAGGTCCGAATTTGATAACATATAAAAATTCGGACACTACAATCTATCCAACAAACTCTTAACTTTCTTACAAACTCTACCATTATGTTCTACCACATTAAGTTCTACTACCAAAATAAGTTCTATCACCAAAATACGTTCTATCACCAAAATTAAGTTCTACCACAAAAACTACAAACAAATTCGGACAAGTTAAACACAGAGCATACATGAATTTGCTTGTCAGAACTTAATCTTGATAGAATTTACACATTAGTCCCTGAAGAAACTTCAGTAGCAGCATCGAGCATTTATCATCCAAAAGGTGCACTTACAATTAGGTTTGTATGCAAGTAAGTCACGTATTCTCTAAACGTATCTAACAAATAGCATACAAATTGTAAGCATCACGTATCACATAAAACATGTGGGCCATATATGAATCCATAACAATAACTCAACAAATGAACAGTAATACATGGTTCAGTTTATATATGCGGCACACTTAGGATTGCGGCCCAAACCAAGTGAATGTGCGGCCCATCACTTATGTACATGAGTGTGCGGCCCATACATGGTGTGCGGTACACTCACGAGTGGGCGATATGCTTAACCCAGTTGTACAACGTGCATTAACGCAGGTACGATATAAGAGTGTGCGAGTGGGAGTGTGTGGTTCAAATAATTCAAATAGTTTTCCATTTCAACCTTATCCGATCAAAACAACAAACACAGATTTCCGCATCAATTCCTTTGAACTCTAGTATCATATTTCTCGTACACAAATCATCAAAAATTCACCAAAATGGATCTAGGTTTCTTATGTCACTCACATCCTATTACAAGTAAATCATCATCAACAATAATTCAAACTATCACCATATAGATCTAACCCAATGTTCATCGATAACTATCGAAATAATTATGAGTTCATTATCAAGACCATTCATTTAAATTTTTACATAATCAGATCACAATTTTCATAACACGAAATCATCCAACCTAGATCTAAGAACATTACATTATCTAAAATCATCCACACTTGTAGATATACAAAATTGTCAACATCTTGTAAGCATAATCCTATTCACAGAAGTGTCAAGCATGTTTCCTTATCAACCCTAGTTCATCATTCTACAAACCATTCATACAACTTATCATACAATCATCATACAAATCACCAAACCCATCATCCACACAAATCATTGAGTTGTAATCAATTAAAGAAACAAGAATATAAAACACTATAATCATACTAACCCGGAAATAGAAAAGAATGTGTAGGAATAGAAGAGATCTTTAAAGTAAAAGGGAAGCTTCAAAGGAATTGATGTCATGAATCTTCAGAGAAAAGAAAGGAATGTTTTCAGGAAAGGGAAGAGAATATTCTGAAAAAGGTTGTCGTCAATGATTTTGGGGAAAGTTTTCTAGGGTTTAACAACTAGTGGGTTATATATTATATATATATATATATATATATACTGCTGGAAGATTCTGCAACTAAATGGAAGTGTGTGGCAAGGAGGTAGTGTGCGACCAAACATATATATATATATATATATATATATATATATATATATATAATATATATATACTGCTGGAAGATTCTGCAACTAAATGGAAGTGTGTGGCAAGGAGGTAGTGTGCGACCAAACATATATATATATATATATATATATATATATATATATTAATAAATTTCCAATCATTCAATCTTTGTATATATGTATATATATACTTACATTAATAGTCTAAGTGTGCGGTTGAGTTTTTGACATAATATATATAGTTCCATGCACTTCTTGACATTTGCATATGTAAAAACTAAATATTTCACATCAACAATTTTTAACACAATAAATCACATTTATCAATTTCTCACGATTACAACATAAGGTGAAACGTAAAAGAAATGATATGGAGTTAAAGGTGCGAGTTGTCACAAGTTTGATGTTACTTGTCATAAAAAAGTTAAACGATATAAAAAAGACATAGTAAAACACACAATAAGACTTTGAAACAACCATTAACGTGTTATAATTTTTTATATATATATATAATATATATATATTAATATATATATATATAATATATTTTGATTCAGAAAATCTTATGTAAACTGGTTGCTTGTAATAAGCTCTCACAATTTAGTAAACAAAGATATAATCCATCATAGCCTTTTTACGCGCTACATTGATATGCAATCAATTAATAACATGTCAAATGCACGTGAACACGACATGGTTGCATATGACGTGTAAGTTCAAAAGAAACAAACTAAGATAATGTCGTCACCACAAAAGCGAAATAACCCAAATTCGGTGCCACAAAAACATGGCAGTCGAAAAAACAGCAAGCCCATTCAAAAGACCATACCAATGTCACACAAAAAAACATGGCATCAACTCCAAGTAATTCCAGCTGCTAACATCAACATGAAACAACCCAAGCCATACAAGCTCTTTAAATACACAAGGAGGTTACAACACACTGATGTAGCCGTATGATACGTAATATTCCAGTGTTAAAAGACCCATTTTCAAGGGAAATTATCTCAAATCTAGTAAGAATATATAGTTATTAATGTTTATTGAGATTTGCAAGTAAATACTGAAAAAAAGATTATTTGGACGTGAAAAAGGCTGCCGTCAATTATTTGGGGGAAAGTTTTCTAGGGTTTGACAACTAGTGGGTATATATAATATATTGCTGAAAGATTCCGCACACACCTGTTGATAGGACCGTCCTCCTTTAGCATAGGAACCTAGATTTGTATCTAACGTTCGATTAGGCGGAAACTAATGACGTGTTAACCAAATAACAAGAATTACTCATTTAGTGTTTGTTTATTGATCAATAATGTTCAATACATTCAAGTTCCGGATCCAACAGAGCTTCCCGTCTCTGTGCGAAAATCTATGATCCTTACAAATGAAATCCCAAGGCACATATTTATAGTAGGTCAAATTCGCTTGGGAAGACTACAAGTTCGGGCGAACTTGTCTTGAACAAGTTCGGCCGAACTTGTTCACATTCTCAATTCCGGGCAAACTTGACCCTTTACATACTTAAATACGCCTTGTTTCTAACAGTTTATGCTCTAATCACTCAGACTCCATATATAATGACGCAGGCAACAGACATATGCACTAACAGACTCCCCCTTGGATGTTGCCGTAGTCATTTGCTGTAGACATTTTGACTTCAAATAAGCTCCTGAGTCTTTATCTTTTTCCTTGAATAAACTTTAACTTCTTGATCTTCAATTCTTCTCCTTTTCTTGAGCTAGTCTTGATAAAACTTTAATCACCATGCTCCACCTTGCTGTAAGCTATATTCTTCAAACTCCCCCTTGCTTTGATCTTTCTGGTATCTTCAAAGTTTTATCCTGCTCCCCCTAAAACTTTACTTCTGTTTCAAAGTTCTCAGACATTCAAATAAACATTTCAGATTCAAAATTTGAAATTTTATAACATCAACATTTCAAATTTTAATCTCCTTTTCATCTTTCAAAACATTTAGTTATTCAAGTTCAAATTAATGATCTTGAACACTTTTACATTTAAGACCTTGACCATTCAAATGATTTTCAATTATGAAATCCACTTAGTTGACCAAGTCCAAGTTAATGACCTTGATTAACTATTTCTGTCTACCAAGTCCAAATTAATGACCTTGGTTCGACCCGTTGTGAACAAACAGAAATTTTCTTCAATTTTAAAGTTTCAATTTAATGAACTTTTCAACAATTTTGATCATTTTGGTTTTTAAACAATGTCATTAAGATTTTCACCATTAATGCACCTTACAAGACTTTGAAGAACCGTTCTCCATCATTGGCTCGTCGAAACTAATGAAGAAACAAAGTCTTTTTGTATTTTTGAAAGTTTATGCTAAAACACACTGAAAATCTTTTTGTTTTTAATCTGTAAAGCAGTAAAGAAAGTAAACTATGTACAAACATATTTACAGACATATTTTTGTGAATTCGTGTCTAAGGATCATATCAGTTGTTTGAGACATATCACCAGTACTGTTGACCTTTTTGAGACTTTAAGTTTTAAATTCGTTTACCTAGATTGTCGACATGTTTGTCTATTTAAACTTCGACACATTTCTCAATTGTTCCAAGATATGTTAGGTATGAATTATAAAACTTGACTTAACTATGGTTCCCATCTCAAAATATACTCCCGTATCAAGATTCCCTAGATTTCATCTTACAGGTGAATATAGCGTAATTGATATCTGTATCTGGGTTAATGCGAAGCCTTGAGAGCTAAGTTTAATACCACCGTATCAACAAAGAGATGAAGGCTCGACTTATAGGTGTTGTTCCAAAATGGAATCCTTTTGAGCATTGCAAATGATTAGATCTTTCGATTCTTTTCAGCTTTGCATGCAGTTTAGGGGTTTATAGCAAAAGCATTATAGAAGTTCTAGGCTATTGCTTCCGCAAAATCAGAAGAACTTGTATAATACCCCAGATATCAATCATCTATAAAGACCTCGTATCTCAAAATCAGGCAATCTCTCAGACGAAATTTCGGAGTACTAAGTCCATATATCCTAGAGATGTTAATCCACAAGATTAAGCAGTTGTAAAATTTAGTTTATATCTCAGAAACAATTTACTAAACGTGTAAAGTCTATCGACACATCCACAGTAAGACTTGTTTATCACTTTTAAACTTTACATTTCTTTAGCATACTATGATAGTCCACTGATGTACTATCATTTCCTTTTTGACACAAAATTCTTTTTGTCTTTTACATTGTTTTTGTACTTTTTTTTAATTTTCAAATGTTTTTGAATTTTCAACTTTTTCATATGTTTTTGATTTTTTTTAAATATTTTTCTTACTACCCCTAAAATCAAAAACATATTTTTGGATTTTAGATTTAAGAAATTCTAATCTAAAAGAATAACAAACCAATAAGGATCACGAGAACTCTTTGTCCGATCCTTTTTTAACATCTGCATCTGCACCTGTAACACAGATAAACCATTAATATCATTTACATGAAAGAATAAATGGTTTTGACATAAAATCAGTTTTCTGTCCAATGGTGTGGATTTGCACAATTTTTTCTTCACAAATTTTCTTTTTCAACTACTCCCCCTCAAAATGACAAAGATATGACATTTTCGGAATAAGTTAAGTGACAGGAAGCTCAGTTATCCAGATTCAACTTTGACAATGAGGATCTTTAGAGCCCCTGCACAACAAAGTAACTATTTGAATAAGGAAACCCAAGCCTTTTTGGTCTTGGGCTTAACATGATAAGCATCATCGTAATCACTTTCAAATTCATCATAGTAATTAAAACTATCATCAAACATTTCATCCAATGTTAACTTTGAAAACTTTTCAACTTTTTCTTTCTTTGTTTGTTTTGAAAAATTTAACTTTGAAAGATCATTTTTTATTTCTGATTCATTTGATTTGACTTTTTTAGTTCTATCAGAAACAGACTTTTCACTGTCAGATGATAAGGATTCTTTCTTCACAACCCATGATTGTGATTTACTTCTTGCATTTTTGATATAGAATCTAGAATATATGTTTTCTTTTGATTTTGAAGTTTCACCTTTTTCAAATGTTGAATTCTCAAACTTTGTTTTATTTATAGATTTTACTTCGAATTCAAATTCTTTGATTCCATTTAATATTTTGATTGGTTTCACAATCTCTGGTTGTTTTTGTTTTTCATCTTTTGACAATGTTTTTCTTCGTGGAAACACATGCTTTGTTTTCGGACACTTGCGAGCAATGTGAGCAACTTCATTGCATTTAAAGCAAGTCCGATTACCATGAGCATGTCCATTTGTGGGTTTTACTCCACTTGTGGACTTAGTCTTGTCCCGAAGTTCTTTCTCTTTCTTGAATTCATCATTTGATTTTTTACCGATCAAGCTTTCTTCCTGAACCGTGTCCCATATACAAACTTCATGTTTTTACCTTTGTATTCGTGGAATGATGACTTCCAGTTCTTTTTTGGCTCATCTTCATTTTCCTCCAAACCCAACCCTGCTCTCCTGTTCTCAGGAAAATCACCGCCATTCTTTCGGTAGTTGTTAAAGTTCCTTTTGGGTTTCGAGTAAAATCTTTTCTCATTTTTCTCAAGATCATCTGACGAAACTTCTACAAGTTTGAACAATTTGTCAATTTGATCTTCTTTCACGTTCCGAATCAGAAAACTATCATTGAAATATAATCTATCAGATTCCTTAACCTTGTACATGACAACGTTAGGATCATCACTTAGATCACTTTCAGATAATGTATCGTCATCTTCGAATTGTGATTCTGAGTTGTTCGAACTTGAATTGGCACTTTCAGATCTGTCGTCGTTAGAATCATTTCTTAAAACATTCTTTACCACATTTTTCACAATCGTTTCACTGTCATTGTTTGATTTCGTATAGACTACGTCAATGTTCTCAGGCAATTGATCTTTGATTTCAGATAAAAGCGTTATGTTTATTGCCTTTTCAATACCATCCTCTTTCTTACGGCAGTAACTCGCAAGTAGTGGTGGTGGAACATTTTCGTACTCTTTAGGCTTTTGACTTTTTGGCTTATCAACATTTTCCTCCGACTTAATCGTAGGAAGAATGTGATCAAGGACATATGCGTTTGTGGTGTAACTTTTTAACAGTTGCCTTACTCTCTCAGTTTCAATCTTCATGTCTTGAAGCTCTCGTCTTGTTTCAGCAGTTGTGTCAATGTACATGTTAATTGCTTTTTGTTTTTCAATGACGGTTACCTTAACATTGTAACATTAGCACTTAATTCTAGATTAGCTTTTTCGACATTACAATACGTTCCTTTTAATTTTTCATAAGCCTCTTTCATTGTTCTGTAATCATAACGAAAGTTTTCATTATGCATAGTCATTTCGCTTATGATTTTAGACTTTTCAGCACATTGCTCACAAGGATTTGTGCACTTTGTGCAAGGTTTTTCAACCTCCACAACTTTCACAATTTCCTTCTCAATATTTGTTACCTCATAATTTACCTTTTCAGCCTCTGATTTCATTGCATTTTTCCTTTGAGTTTCAAGATAAACCATCTCCTCTTCCTCTCTTTGTTGCATGTATTGCTCTAGAATTGTGTTCTCCAATACTGCATTCTCAGCTGACATATCCTGCTCTTCCACAATCTCAGCCATAAGAGCAACTCGAGTTTTCTTGTTAATATACTTGTTCCAATCAAAACCTTCATTTTCATTTGAAGCAATCATTGCTTTCTCTGTGGTGTTGGATGATTGATCTTGAACTTTGATTTTTCTAGGAAGTGGCTTGGATGATTGATGATTTCCTCCAAAAGGACTTTGATTGCCACTTACTTCTTGGTTCGGACACTCTCGTTTGAAATGCCCTTTTTTCGGCACTTGAAACAAGTAACTTTTGTCTTGTCAAAGCCCAGTTTGTTGCTAGAATTACCAATATCTCTTCCAGTTAACGCTACAAACTTGGTAACTCTTCTGATGATCGAAGCTAGACTCCACTTGATGTCCATCAGTTCCAATTCTTCTTCATCCACCTGATCGTAATCCTCAGCAGTCATTTCAGGATTTTCGATCTTCCCAGCAACTAAACATTCATAAGATTCCAGAACTGTAGCAAGAAGTGTTATGTGTTGTTTAGCCACCTTTTCAGGAAAAACATTCTTCAGATTAACAGCATGTTGCACTGAAAAACATTCAGATCAGAACTGGATTGGTTTGTCTGATACGACTGATTGTTCTGATTTTGAAAGAAGCATTTGAACCCATGCTTGAATATCTAGTGTTTGGAGAACTCTGATTCTTTGACGAATAATTCGTGGAATTCATATTGGCACTGAATGTGTTTGAATTTTCAGACTCTGAATTGGAGTATCTTGAACACCTCCTTTGTAATACACTCCAACATCTTGAACAACGTTTGCATTCTTTGATTTTGCAATCTTTAACAGCTCCATTTCATGACCTTTTTGTCAATGAAAGATGACAATTTTAAGTGCATCCAAGCTGGACTGTTCTTTAGAACCATCAGGTAAGTTGACCACTCTCTCTCAGGAAGTGCATCAGCCAACTTTTCTATTTGCTCTTCAGTTGTTCTCTTGATATCATGTCTTCTCATCTGGACCATTAAATGACAATATCTGTCAATCATCTGCTTCATAGTCTCTCCTTTGATCATCCTAAAGATCTCGAATTCTTTCTTGATTAACGCCTTTTTGTTCTTTATCATCTCATTACTTCCCTTGAATTTGTCACAAAGAGCTTGCCATAGTTCTTGTGATGTTTCACATTCTGGTAGTAATATCAAAATATCTTCCATCACTGACTGTTGTATCAGGCTAATCATTTTCTTTTCGGCCACATATGCATCTTTATCATCAGGTGTAAACTTAACCAAAGGTAGATCTTGTTCGCGTTCATCTTTTGGCCATTTGTACCCGTTTTCTACCGCAACCCAGCTGTGGAACTGATTAGCTTGTACCCAGTTTACAAACTTCTCTTTCCATCCCTCAAACTCGTCCATACTCATTAGTTTTGGTGGTTTGGTAGTAGTACCCATCTCGTTGTCGAGATTCATCTAGTTAACCCAATAGTATTTGACGTTGAAGCTTGAGCTACTCCAGCAGCAAACACATTATGGAGATCTTCCATTTTGAAAATCAAGCGATTTATCTGAAAAACACACGTTCACAAACTTTGAGAAATGATCAGTACACTGACAAGTTCGGGCGAACTTGCAGTTTTGAGAAAAACAAGTTTCTTTTTACACAAGTTCAGGCGAACTTATGTTTCTGAAAAATCACATTTTGAATTTACACAAGTTCGGGCGAACTTGTGTTGATACCTTTGGAAAGTTTCTCCCTGATGAAGTTCGGGCGAACTTATGTTGAATTTAAAGAAAATTATCAAGTTCAGGCGAACTTGTAGTTGAATTTCAATAAACTTTATTCAAGTTCGGGCGAACTTGATAAAGTTTGTGTAAAAAATCGAACAAGTTCGAGCGGACTTTATAAAAAATTCTTGAATTATCGATCATGTTCGGGCGGACTTGATTAAAATTGATGAAATTTTAATCAAGTTCGAGCGAACTTGATGTCAAGTTCGACCAAAACAGTTTTGTGAAACATGGTTTTTTGAACTTTTTGATACAATTCGTTTGAATTTGATGTCCAAACTCTCAGGGGTTTACCATAAGTGTATTTTACATGACATGTTCAATTTTTAGCAACTTTTGTCCATGAATTCTTCAAATATGTGAAAAATATAAGAAAACTGATAGAATGAGGTAGAATTAGAGTGATTCTTGTGATCAATTCAGCAAATCTAGGTATCCAGACTCTGATACCACTTGATAGGACGTCCTCCTTTAGCATAGGAACCTAAATTTGTATCTAACGTTCGATTAGGCGTAAACTAATGATGTGTTAACCAAATAACAAGAATTACTCAATTAATGTTTGTTTATTGATCAATAATGGTCAATACATTCAAGTTCCGGATCTGACATAGCTTCACCATCTCTGTGACAAAATATATGATCCTTACAAATGAAATCCCAAGGCACATATTTATAGTAGGTCAAGTTCGCTTGGGAAGACTACAAGTTCGGGCGAACTTGTTCACATTCTCAATTTCGGGCGAACTTGATCCTTTACATACTTAAATACGCCTGTTTCTAACAGTTTAAGCCCTAATTACTTAGACTCGATATATAATGACGTAGGCAATCGACATATTCACTAACACCTGTGCGGTTCAGGTGGGCACCCTCAATTTCATTGAGGGTGTGTGGTCTGTATGGGTACCCAATGCAGGAATGTGCGACTAAATGGAGGTGTGTGGCCATGAGGTAGTGTGCGGCCAAACATATATATATATATATATATATATATATATATATATATATAATTACACTTACATTATAGTTTAAGTGTGCGGTTGAGTTTTTGGCATTATATCTATAGTTCCATGCACTTCATGACATTTGCATAAATAACAATTAAATATTTCCCATAAACAATTTTTAACACAATAATTCACATTTATCAATTTCTCACGATTACAACATAAGGTGAAACGTAAAAGAAATGATATAGAGTTAAAGGTGTGAGTTGTCACATTATACCCAAGTTGAAAGAAATTTCATCCCAATATTAGCGTGCAGTACTGAATAAAGTTGTGTAGTTAGGTGCTTTCGCGGGGTGTCACATTATCCCCATGTTGGTTTGGAATTTCGTCTCGAAATTCAGTAGTAGCTTCAGTACTGGATGCTTTGTTATTAAACAATAGGAGACACTTGCGCATCATTTGGTCTTCCCGTTCCCAAGTGTACTATGGGCCACGACACGAGTTCCAATGAACTCGAACTATAGGTATTTTGCTACATTTGAGGGTTTTAACTTCTCGATCCATGATTTCAATCGGTTCCTCAATGAAACGAAGCGGATCATCGATCGTGAGTTCCTTGAAAGGAACAATGAGAGTCTCATTTGATGAACACTTCTTCGGATTCGACACGTGAAAGAAGTTGTGTACCGCACGGAGCTCTTCAGGCAAGTTTAGTCTATAAGCCACTGCATCGACTTTCTTGGTGATTTCGAAAGGTCTGACATATCGTTGATTAAGCTTGCCCTCGTTTCCAAAACGGATCACACCTTTCAAGGTGAGACTCTTTGCAAAACCGGTCTCCAACTTGGAATTCCAGAGGATTCCTATGCTTATTAGCGTAGCTTTTCTGACGGTCAAGGGCAGTGATGTGTGCGAGTATATACATATTTTTTACGATGAATTTTACACACGGTTCGGTTTTAAATTTATAAAAATGATTTTATACTTCAACATTAAAATACACACGAAAGAGCAAGTGTACCCCATCATATATGTAGTAAAGTATCGGTAAGAACCAAGTATCGATCCAAGGATACGGGCGGAGACGATATTACTAAACCTTTTTCATTATTCTGTCGGTATAAAAAGATAGGTTGATAAAGTGATTAAACTAAAAATGACTAAAACATAAATTTTTGTTTCTTTTTCTTTTTGTAAATATTAAAGACTCCAAATATTAAAAATATAAGTTTAGCCTTGCTTTATGAACAACCGGAACGTGTTAACTAAGTCGGTTATGCCACTAGGTCACTTGGTCAATTTTCCATTTTTCAAAGACAATTAGTATCCCTTCCGGGAATCCTAACATGACAACTCTTTGGAAAGTTAAAACGGTAAACACACTTTAACCACCTAAAGTTGTTCTTTAACGCCCTATTGATTAATGTTTATGAAAATCCCTTAAAAATAAGTTAGTCATCCGTTAAGAGTTTTCTAACCTCACTTAATCAAGGAAAGTTACATCGATAAACACAACGCAACCACCGAGACAAGCATAACCTAGATTAAGTCACAACCGAGTCCATTTTACAAATCTTAAACATAAATTCACTAAGAAAGCAATTTTGGCCGAAACTACTAACTAAGCTTATGATTTATGTTAAGAATTCATAATGACACCATCAAACCCGCTAAGGTCCTTACGCGAGGAAAGTACTCTTGATTAATATTAATTACCCCTTATTAACCCAATACCCATTTCTACTCTCATGGGGTGAACATTTTAACTAAGTTAAAATTTCACTAATACAAGATTAATTAAGCTTCTTCTTTCAAATATCCTAACTAACCATGAACTAATCATCCAAGACAATTAACTATAATCAAGAATCCAATATCAACAACAAGGTTGCAAAGCAATCATCAAGGATTAACATAAAAAGTTGTTAAGTGTCATTACAAACATGATTAACATCTAATGGTTGTTTAATAAGCAAGGGATTCAAAGTGTTTTTGCCATGAGGCTAGAATATTACATAAACAACAATCTAAAAGCTTGAAATATAATCAAAATTATGGAAAGACTCAAGAATCAAACCATAGACAAGCTCAAGATTGAAGAACCGGATGGTAACGGAGCTTTCCGGCACTATGGAGGCTTGATTCGGACCAAACTGAGTTGTTACTGGAGCCTAAAAATCGCCAGAAATCGCTCCCAAAAATCCAGTCTGACGAATCAGTGAGTTCTGTCCTGTTTTTATAACAATTTGGGTCTCGCACGGCCGTGCACTTTATGTGCACGACCGTGCACTATTAGCGCAATTTGGTGACGTAATCTTATCCGGATAAGGCTTTAAAAATGGCACGGCCATGCCATGGTTGGCACGGTCGTGCGTGTCCGAGATAAGCTGGCACTGGGGGTCGCACAGGCAGTGCACACGACGAAAACAACGCACTGTCGTGCCATCCATCCGCACGGCCATGCGCACCGTGAACTATGCTTGCACCAGGGTGTGCACGCTCGGTGCAGCCCTTCTGATCCGGGTTGGCACGGCCATGCCAATCCTCTGCACGGCCGTGCACTATCTGAATCTTCACAGAAAGTCTGCAACTTCGCCGTTTGCCTGGAAAATCCTTGTTTTCTGCATCTTCTTGTCCGGCACGCTGTTTAAGGCCTGTAAATGAAAACATACGTGATTAAGTATCTAATTATTGATCTTTCGGCCAAAAAGTATAAAAAGGGGATAAAACGGGGGACTAATTTATGTGTATTTTAACAAATATCAAACCTCCCCACACTCGAACTTTGCTTGTCCTCAAGTAAACTAAAATAAAACATAACTTTGAACAAGATTCAATAATTTACAAGCTAACAAATTAATATGCTTACAACAAGGTTAGTCGGTTTTTCGAAAAACATCATCGAACAATTTGAACCAAACAAGCCTATGCAAACATATGTAGAGATAACTAAAAACCATGATTCCACATTCGATTGACTTAGCATGCCAATATTCACACATCTCACAATGTTCACACACTATTATAAGCTTGTCAAAAGATATTATCTCCACCAACTAACATGAGAAAAAGTGCAAATCAAGAGGTCTTCACGGGTTGTAACGATAGGCTAGGGTGAAGGGTATGGAATGGACATTTAAAAGTGGTTAGTTGGCTAAAACTCGGTAGTTGCGTTTAACAAGCGAAAATACATAAAAACTACACATAAGTAACGCGTGGAAGATGATTTCCGTAATTTTTGAGCTAATCGACAATAATCTACTGTTGTTTTTTTTTTGTACTCAAAATTGCTCAAACTTTGTCGTCTTCGTCTTTATTTGTAGTATTATAATTTTTTTTTGCAAAGATAATTTACAAGTAATGCTTAGTTACAACAACTTTAATCGAGTTTTACACTAAGGTTTAAAAATAAAACAGCTAAATTTGGCTAAGTGGGCTAAAAATGGGTGAAATCGGAAAAACACGGGAAATGCTCAACATGGTGAACTAGTGGGTAATGGTGGGTAAGGGATATAAAAAAAATGAAAAGGGTCAACACAAGAAGGGTGTCCTAAGTGCCTCTGTCACTTTTACACAATTTCACATGTTTATGGTCTCGACAAGCATGCTAATGACATGTTCTAAATCATAAGAGACATTCGGCTCACTCCTGTTCTGAAATGAATAAACATATAGCGAATATAAGGCTCAAACAATGCTCACATAATGGAAGGATTGGGTAAAAGTGTGAAAATTAAAATGCAAGTCGGTCTTTAGTTTATCATGCTTTTAATTGTCTTTTCGATTTTTATTCGGCTTGTCGGTTCTTTATCGTATCTAATGCTTTCTAAAACACAACTAACCGGTTTATTTAATTAATAGCTAATTCTGATATTTTTTAACTAAGTTACGCAAGTAACCCCTCCCCACACTTGAACTTCGCATTGTCCCCAATGCGAAACCCAATAAAGTGAAAGAGGATAAAGATACTCCCCTGAAGACGAAGAAGGTGCAAGAGTGATTCTTCAACTCGCAAGCATGTACCTCACCAGTGCGTACTCCATATACCTGTATACACATCACCACAAAACACAACCCAAAAAGACAACACGTTGATCGCAAAGCTAAAACATAGATAATAAAAGTACTAATACCATCCATACATAAAAACACAGAAATAAAGAGAACAGATGTCTGAAAACGAAAGTACATATCCGAGGGTGTTTGAAATGACAACCAAAATGAACACCCCAAAATAAGCTAATAGTAATAAATAAAAATAGCAAACGGCAGCGCTCCCCAACTACTCGTCCATATCATCACCATGGCCAGCGCCGGAAGGTCCTGCCCCGCCTTGGTTCCCGAAGGGGAACTGCAGAGGGTCTCCAAATTGGTCGGGGAACGCGCTCTGAAGGCCCCCAAAAATGTATGAAAATCCAGCATGCATCTCCTGCCTCATGTAGTCCTGGTTCACCCGCATCTGATCAAACTGCTGGAAAAACTTGGGATAGGAGGGGATGTCTGGTGGCCAACTTTGGTGCTGCTGCTGGTGGTGCAGGTCTGGTGGTTGCTGAACCAATGGTTCATCCTCATGCTCCTCTTCGTGCTCTAACTCTAACAGCTCATCTTGGTTCGGTAGTGGTGGAAGCGGGTCCCATATTTCCCTCTGTAAACCCCTCAATCTGGGGCCAATGTCGGTATCCACCGTTAGCCCCATGAACTTCAATGAACGAAGATCAACGTTAAAGGTCCGTGATCAGGCGGTTCTAGACGAAAGTTAATGCATAAATGTATATAACAGTTTCGGTAGAATGTTACTAAGAATGGAGTAGAAACAGAATGCAGCGGAAGTCTTCAGTCATACCGAAAGAGTATACATCTTTAAGTCCAGCTGCCGGAGTTCCTGGAGAGAATCCGGCAGCACCTCCCCGCAGGGATGCCAAAAACTTAAACTACAAATGAACACACACATATATATAGTTGAACAAGTTCGCCCGGAATGTGTATTGGACAAGTTCGGGTGAACTTGTCCTTCACAGGAAAAGGTCGGGCGAACTTGTCCTTCACAGGACAAGGTCGGGCGAACTTGACCTTCACAGGTCAAGTTTGGGAGAACTTGTTCTCATTTACACTATAAGCACCGTATTTTGATCGTGTGTTCGATTCTAACCTATACAATATTCAACACACGTTCAATCTAGCCTATTCGACAAGTGACGAACACAAAATGCATCAACATATTTCCCCTTGTTCGTTACTGTCGAAGCTTGATCTTGATCTTCAAATCTCTTAGCCGTGTTTGAATATTCTGCAACTTCAATCAAGGTGTCTGCCGATGTCGTCGAGACACGTCAACAAATTCCCCCTTAATTGATGATTCGGGATTGCATTCAACTTTCAATTATGCTGAAATCTCTAGTTCGGATCTTTGGTTGCACGGTTTCCGATCTCCTCCGATTTGCTTGACCGACAAATTTTCTTGAATAACCACCAAGTTGAAGCTAATCAATTCAGCATCTTCTCTATTTCGACGATAACCGCATCCGAGTTCAGTTTTTGAATAAGCATTGAGCATCGAGAGTTTATTCTGCACACTCCTAAAATATCAAAAACTCAACCGGCAATTGATACAAACTTCGAATCACCGCACCGGAAAACTTCAAATCAACGAATACCCTCGAAAATTTGATATCCCGATTTCCATAATCGCAGTTAAGCACCCTTTAGAAAGATTTGATTAGCAAATCGGTAATCTGCTCAATCAACAAATCTTCATCGGAAACAGATAATCTGTTAACGCATCGAATCTGAGAAACATACGTCCGCAATCAAAATCACATTCTTCTTCTTCAGTCACAATGCCAGATATATAGCTATCTCCGGTAGACCAGCGCCACTTAATCACCAAACATCATCATCCAACGGCGGTTAGTCCAAAGAGAAAAATGATTCATCTGCTTGAAGACTAAAAATAATGGCCACCAAAGGCTATCATCAGTTATATCTTGAATAACTTCAGATCTCCTTGGTAATTTTGAAACCATCCATTTGCGGAGCTAGTCATTAATTCCTAAGATTATCATCAAACGTTTTGAACGTCCTCAGTTCCTCACTAGTACTAACGACTGCTAATCCAGCTAACTGTTCCTTCACCGGAGATCAGGACTCTAACCCTTAAGCATCACTCTGTATCATGATCTGAAAAATCTGAACTTCCTGTGATCACCCGATGAATCTCGATCCTCTGCATTTCCCGATAATCTGCAATCGGAACCACCCCGATACTGTTGCAGCAGTCATGAATTTATAAAATGCCGGAATCTTCATATATCGTAAATTTTTTATTCCCCCTCATTTTTGCAAATTCTGACCATACTAAAATTTTCACTGAAATTCCCCCTCAAATCTAGAATTTTCAGTATTCATCAAATGCGGATTTAACGTTTAGGCCCATTACTAGTCACGACACCCAAATGATCAACATTCTGCATCGGTATCAATGACTCTCTCGTTATCTTCAAAATTTTGTGACCGTATCACCAAATATGTACTCTGAAGCTCTAGACGGTGTCCCCGAACATCCCAGTTTGGTCATTGAAAACCCGAAAAAATTTCTATCGCCAAATTTTTTCTAGACACTCATCCCATCAATACAATCAACAAAATTTTTCCATGGCTTTATTTAGACTCCTGGACAAGTTCGGGCGAACTTGTCCATAATGTCACCAAGTGCCAAGTTCGGGCGAACTTGGTTGGTATGATACAAGTTCAGGCAAACTTGATCATTTTGATACAAGTTCGGGCGAACTTGATCTAAAATCCAGCCCTTTTCTACATTTTTCGATCCAGAATACTTATTTCATCGAATTTCGAGATGATTCCACCATAGATCTGGTCGAAAATGGTTTTCTAACAATCCTATCAGTTCAATTTTACTTTTTCTCCGTGGATTGTATGTTTATTTGATGATTTACGTCTAAAACCCCTCCTAATGTCCATAAATGTCCAAATTCATGAGCGTAGGTGATAATCGTAGCTCTGATACCAATTGAAGGTCCGTGATCAGGCAGTTCTAGACGGAAGTTAATGCATAAACGTATATAACAGTTTCAGCAGAATGTTATTAAGAATGGAGTAGAAACAGAATGCAGCGGAAGTCTTCATTCATACCGAAAGAGTATACATCTTTAAGTTTCAGCTGCCGGAGTTCCTGGAGAGAATCCGGCAGCACCTCCCCGTAAGGATGCCAAAAACTTAAACTACAAATGAACACACACATATATATAGTTGAACAAGTTCGCCCGGAATGTGTATTGGACAAGTTCGGGTGAACTTGTCCTTCACAGGACAAGGTCGGGCGAACTGGTCCTTCACAGGATAAGGTCGGGCGAACTTGATCTCATTTACACTATAAGCGTCGTATTTTGATCGTGTGTTCGATTCTAACCTATAAAATATTCAACACACGCTCAATCTAGCCTATTAGACAAGTGACGAACACAAAATGCATCAACAAACGTCACTCCCCTGAGTAACCAATGTGAGACCGTTCACCACTTCATCTGTCATGATCCTTGTGGCATAAGCAAGCTGAGTTACATACTCTCCTCCATGTATTTCGCTACTCGCTGTTTTGCCCATGCAGCCTACAAAGAATTCTGCCATTCGCGCAGCAAGATTGACGTGCACCCCATTAACAATCGAGTATAAGAAGATCAAGTTTGGGGTGGGACAGTTCCCGGAACTGTCCATTCGGCCTGCCACAGTGTAGCTAATAACCTGATGTAATACCCGGAGGAGTGGATCCCTGAGACGTGTTGCCTTGGCTTTCCTAGGATCATACCTTTGTCCAACCGCCAGTTGAGCCTAGAATGCAGCTCTAGCATCCTCATCCACAAAATTATGGACGGAAGTAAAAAGGTCGGAGTCTAACTCCTCTTCGGTGTAGATACCTAATTTCTTGCCGAGTCTCGCAACTGTCCAGTTATGCCACTAACCTCCGAGCTTGAACTTTACCCTCTTGGCGTGTCGGAAGTCGGGGTCTGCACCTCCTTTTGGTTTTGCGTAGGAGTATGATGCGAAGAACTCCAAAGTGAGTTCTAAGTAAACCGGTTGTCGGATATTGAGCAGTCGAGACATAGGCACAGAATCATCTCGGTAAGCCTATCGGTTTGGTTTAGTGCTTGAATTGTAGGCCAACTCAGCCTCCTTGGTTCCCCAATTTTGTTCCTCCGGTTCCACAAAGCTTGCAATTTGTTGATACACGGTCGGTCTTTGATGTTTTCGGGATCGAATTGAAGAAAAGGATGTTCCATCTACATAAAAATATACAGAAGAAGAATAAGAGCATAGCAAAAAATTTTAGACCCCGGTACCCGAACAGGCCCTTACGAGCATTCTGATCGTTTCTGTGTTCAGGTGGCTCACGACCGTGCAAGGACATGGCACGCCCGTGCGGCTCAAAAGCACCGATCAGGGTTTGTGATTCTCGGTCGCGCACGACAGTGCGAGCAGTCGCATGGTCGTGCGGCTCGAGATCTCGGGTCTAGTGCAGCCTACATGAAGCTTTGCACGGTAGTGCCAAAAAACGGCATGGCCGTGCATCGACTGCAGATCGCTAAAAACTGGTCCATTCGGCGGTTTTAACCGATTTTTCTCAAAACAAAGCACTTTTTAAAAGAATAGACCACGGGTTCGCGATTAGACCTTGCGATTCGTACCATCAACTCAAGAACTAGGGTTTGTTTGTGATTATGAAGAAAACCCCTAGATTCTTGAACAAGAACCCTAATCTAACCTAAAGTAGACACAAACTAAAGAGATTATGAAGAGATCCATACCTTGTTTGAATAGATTGAAAGAAATCTAGCAAAATGTGGTGGGTTTTGAGAGAAGGGAGCGGATGTTTGCGTCTGACTTAGGGTTTTCTTACACTTTTTACCAAAAAGTGGCTTTTATACCCGTCCAAAAACTACTGTGCGTTTTCCACGCGTACGGTCGTGCGAGGTCTTGGCACGGCCGTGCGGATTAAGGAGCGCACCGGTGTACACCTGAGATCTCGGCTCGCACAGGGCGGCAGAGTGCGCGGCAATATGATTGGCACGACAGTTCAGTGCAGATGCAATGGTTGGCACAGCCGTGCGAGACTTTGGCACGGTCGTGCGTCATCTGGCAGTCTCTTAGACAGATCTGGACAGAAAGCTTCTAACTCCCTTTTCAGCACAGAATTCACCAATTTCACAGATTATAACCTGTTTGGAACATATGTTTACTTCAAAACAACCTAAGGTATGGACCAAAACTATACAAACACACAGAAAATGAAAACTAACGCTAAAAACGGCACAACACAAAATTACGAAAATAAAGACTAAATTACCCCTACACGTGCAAAACACGCATGCTACATTTTTGTCGGCGAGTCGATAGCATGGACTTCGTCCCCACACTTGTCTAAGTGTGTGGATCATGGAGATCGATAATCTCCACCTCCGAGTCAACCGGTCCGCTAATGTATCGTTTCAACCTATGACGGTTGACTTTGAAAGTTACACCATCCGCATTCTCAATCACGATGGTTCCATATGGGAACACCTCCTTGACCGTGTATGGTCCCGTCCATCTTGAATGTAACTTTCCCAGAAATAAACGTAACCGTGAGTTATAAAGCAAAACAAGATCGACCGCTTGGAATTGTTTTTGGTCCTTCGAGCGCTTGTCGTGCAATCTCTTGGTCCGTTCTTGTACAACACGGAGTTCTCATAGGCGTGATTCGCAACTCCTCAAGCTCGTGGATTTGTAAAAACCGGGCTTCACCTCCGCTTTTCAAGTCCAAGTTCGCTGCTTTCAATGCCTACAACGCCTTATGCCCAACTCCACAGGTAGATGGCATGCTTTACCATAAACCAACCTGAAGGGAGTAGTCCCTATAGGTGTTTTGTAGGCTGTCCTGAATGCCCAAAGCACCTCATCCAACTTGTCTGACCAATCCTTGCGGTTCTTACTAACCGACCGCTCAAGGATTCTTTTCAACCCCCGGTTCATGACCTCCACCTGCCCACTCGTTTGCGGATAGCTCTATCAAGCTGCGTATTGCAAAAATGGGTCCCACGACTACCCTGGCATCATTGGTGCGCAAAGCTTGTGCCTCTGCCCACTTCGATAGATAGTCTACCGCAACTAGGATGTATTTGTTCCCACTGAGGTAGGAAACGGACCCATGAAGTCGATACCCCATATATCAAAGACTTCACAAACCTGGATCCACTACTGAGGCATCTCATCTCGTGCGGATATATTAGTGGCTCTCTAGCACGCATCGCACGCACTAACCCATCTCTGCATGTCACGGAAGATAGTAGGCCAATATAACCCAGACACCTTTTTCACGGTGAAGTTCGCACCGTGATGACCTCCGGTAGGTCCCTCGTGACAATGGCGCAAGATGTTAGTCTCCTCCTCTCCAGAAACACACCTCCTAATCACCTGATCCGCACCAACTCAAAATAGATAAGGGTCGTCCCAAGTGTAGTACTTGAGATCTGCGAAAAATTTCTTTTTCTGCTGATGTGTAAGTCCTTTAACAATGATCTCACACGCAAGATAGTTCGCAAAATCCGCAAACCAAGGCACTCCTCACTCACCTCCACACTCATGAGAAACTCCTGGGAAATTGTCATTTATTGGCTCCTCCCGCGCTCTCTTCGCATCTCCGTGCTCGAGTCTAGAAAGATGATCGACCGCTACATTCAACGATCCCTTCTTGTCTTGAATCTCGATATCAAACTCCTACAGCAATAGAATCCACCTGATAAGACGTGGTTTAGCGTCCTGCTTGCTAAACAGTATCGAATGGCTGCGTGATCAATGTACACAATCGTCTTGGACAGCACCAGGTACGATCTAAATTTATCAAACGCAAAACTACCGCCTAAAGCTCCTTCTCCGTGGTAGTGTAATTCTCCTGCGCATCGTGAAGAGTCTTGCTGGCGTAGTAGATCGGGTGGAAGTGCTTATCCCTCCGCAACACGGCCCTATCGCGTAATCACTCGCATCGCACATGATCTCAAATGGTAAAGTCCAATCCGGTGCGACTAGTATAGGGCCTCTACGAGCTTTTGCTTAAGAAGGTCAAAAGCCTTCAAGAACTCGTCACAGAAAATGAACGAGCATCCTTTCCAACAAACGGTCATGGTTCTGGCGATTTAGAGAAGTCTTTAATGAATCGCCTATAAAACCCCGCATGACCAAGGAAGCTCCTAATCGCCTTCACCGAGGTGGGAGGTGGAAGTCGGGAAATGATATCAACTTTCGCTGGATCGACTTCCATCCCAGCTTGAGAAATCTTATGTCCTAGAACTATGCCCTCTCTCTCCATGAAGTGGCATTTCTCCCAGTTTAGGACCAGATTTGTCTCCTCGCACCTCTTCAACATTTTTATCAAATTTTCCAAACAATGATCGAAGGAATCCCCAAAAACTGAAAAGTCATCCATGAACACCTCCATGGAATCCTCGATCATGTCATGAAAATGGCAACCATGCAGCACTGGAAGGTAGCCGGTGCATTGCACAAACCGAAAGGCATACATCGGTAGGCGAAGTGCAAGGGCATGTGAAGGTAGTCTTCTCCTGATCCTCAAGAACAGGAAGCTCCTAATCGTCTTCACCGAGGTGGGAGGTGGAAGTCGGGAAATGATATCAACTTTCGCTGGATCGACTTCCATCCCAGCTTGAGAAATCTTATGTCCTAGAACTATGCCCTCTCTCTCATGAAGTGGCATTTCTCCCAGTTTAGGACCAGATTTGTCTCCTCGCACCTCTTCAACATTTTTATCAAATTTTCCAAACAATGATCGAAGGAATCCCCAAAAACTGAAAAGTCATGCATGAACACCTCCATGGAATCCTCAATCATGTCATGGAAAGTGGCAACCATGCAGCACTGGAAGGTAGCCGGTGCATTGCACAAACCGAAAGGCATACATCGGTAGGCGAAGGTGCCAAAGGGGCATGTGAAGGTAGTCTTCTCCTGATCCTCAAGAACAGGAAGCTCCTAATCGTCTTCACCGAGGTGGGAGGTGGAAGTCGGGAAATGATATCAACTTTCGCTGGATCGACTTCCATCCCAGCTTGAGAAATCTTATGTCCTAGAACTATGCCCTCTCTCTCCATGAAGTGGCATTTCTCCCAGTTTAGGACCAGATTTGTCTCCTCGCACCTCTTCAACATTTTTATCAAATTTTCCAAACAATGATCGAAGGAATCCCCAAAAACTGAAAAGTCATCCATGAACACCTCCATGGAATCCTCGATCATGTCATGGAAAATGGCAACCATGCAGCACTGGAAGGTAGCCGGTGCATTGCACAAACCGAAAGGCATACATCGGTAGGCGAAGGTGCCAAAGGGGCATGTGAAGGTAGTCTTCTCCAGATCCTCAGGAGCGATAGGAATCTAGAAATACCCGGAGAACCCATCCAGAAAACAATAAAAAGACTTCCCCGACAGATGTTCCAACATCTGATCGATGAATGGAAGCGGGAAGTGGTCCTTGCGGGTAGCGTCGTTGAGTTTGCGATAGTCGATGCAAACACGCCATCCCGTGACCGTCCGAGTAGGAATAAACTCATTCCTATAATTTGTCACTACCGTCATGCCATCCTTTTTGGGCACTACCTGTATGGGACTAACCCAAACTGAATCAGAGATAGGATAGATTAAACCCGCATCTAGGAACTTAATTTCCTCCTTTTTCATAACTTCTTGCATGTTTGGGTTTAGTCGTCTCTGTGGCTGTGCACACGGCTTGTAATCATCCTCCATAAGTTTTATGAGTACAAAATGAATGATTGATTCCCTTAGTGTCCATGATCTTCCATGCTAAGGCTTTCTTATGAAGTCGCAGTACATCGAGAAGTTTGCTCTTTTCCTCGCCCGACAAAGATGATGAAATGATAACTGGCAAACGGTGCTCCTCGTCTAGAAACGCATACTCAAGATGTGGCGGAAGGTCCTTAAGCTCTAAGGACAGCGGATCTTCAACCGAAGGCTTCGACTTCTCCTTAACTCCATGATCTATTTCCGTAAATCTATCCGGACTCTGGGAACCATCATCACCAATCTGATAGACTGGCTGCTCGAAATCGTGGCCCTCCTGCATAATGCCATCTAGGTCCCCGCACAACAAAGGTGTGTCCGAATCAATCTCCTCAATCGTGCACTGGAAATGGGTACTAACATACGTGTCGCCAATGTTAACATAGTATAAAGCATCATCCTGACTCTGCGGGTGTTGCATTGACCGTTTGATGTCAAAGGTCACATGCTCATCATTCACTCGGAGTGTAATATGCCCGGTAGCTACATCTACAATCGTCCGTGCAGTGTTAAAAAACGGACGCCCGAGTATCAAAGGCACCCTAGAGTCCTCATCCATATCCAGAATAACAAAATCCACTGGGAACACAAACTTGTCAATCTTGACAAGCATATTCTCAACAATTCAACGTGGATACTTAATGGAACGGTCCGCTAGTCGAATGCTCATCCTAGTAGGTGACTGCTCACCTAGATCCAACTTAGCAAAAACCTTATACGATATAAGGTTAATGCTTGCTCCCAAATCCGCCAATGTGTGACTAACCGACATAATACCAATGAGACACGACAATGTGAAACTACCTGGGTCTCCCATCTTTGTTGGCAGATGGTTTTGCAGAATAGCAGAGCAACTCTCATTCATCACTACACAGGACATGTCCTCTAGCTTCTGCTTGTTCGAGAGGATGTCCTTTAAGAATTCCGCGTACTTAGGCATCTGCGCTAAAGCCTCAACAAATGGTATGTTTATATGCAATTGTTTGAACAACTCTAGAAACTTACCATATTGTTCTTCATTCTTCTGCTTCTTTAGCCTGCCTGGGTACGGAAATGGAGGAGTATAATCTTTGACTGGCTCACGGGGCTGTGCGGTACTTACTAGGTCTAGCCTAATGTGCACCTTTCCCGAAGCGTCAGTCTGCACCGTCTCAGTGATCGGTGGTGATGCCGATATGCCAGGTCCCGTGGTTTTCCCACTCCTCGTCATCACGACATTTACATGCCCTCTTGGATTCGGCTCTGTGTTGCCTGGCAGACCACCTGGGGGTCTTTCAGACATCATCTTGGCCAACTGCCCTACTTGATTCTCAATGTTCTGAATCGAGGCCTTCTGACTCCTCATCTCTCCCTCATGAGCTAAGAATCGTTCCTCGTTCTCCTGAAAACGTTTCTCAGCCAGCTGATTCGCGCTATTAGAGCTGCTCAGAAGCTGCGCCATCATCTCCTCCAACTTTGAACTATCTGAAGGGCCTTGGTGCTGGGAACTGCTCCCAGTGCCCTGATTGTGATACTGATAAGAACGTTGCTGGTAGGATTGATTATAAGGCTGATGAAATTGATCTTGAGCCTGTTGTGGTGCTGGAGCTCGCTGAGTGTATCCGAGCGGGTTTTGATTACCCGTGTTTTCTTTCCACCCAAAATTAGGGTGGTTCTTCCATCCTGGATTGTACGTGTTACTGTAAGGATTATTTTGCGGCCTTGCTTGATTGCTGACGAAGTCTACCTCTTCCTGGCCCGCAAACATAGCTCCTTGGTCACATGCACCTTGCTCGTGCGAAACTCCGCATTGGTCACATCTCGAACTGGCATGTGCCACCGTTTGGGATTTATCGAATTTGGCCGCCAACGCCGTGATCTGTGCCGAAATAGCTGTATACTTGTCAACAACATGGACTCCTGGGCGAGATGATGATGATGAACGGTTCCTCTCTCCACCATGACGTGAACTCGATTTTAACGTAGCTTTCTCGATAATCATGTAAGCTTCATTCGGTGTCTTTGTCCCTAGATCGCCACTTGCACACACATCTAAACGTTCCTGCGTATCATATTTTAGGCCCTGGTAAAAAGTCAACACTAACTGTCTTTTGGAAAGACCGTGGTGCAGAACATCAATTAACAAATCCCTAAATCGCTCCCAAGCCGCATGTAAGGAATCCCCGTCATCCTGTCGAAACGTCATGATACGATTCCTAAGCTTCGTCGTCTTCTCTGGCGGAAAATATTTTTGCATGAATAACTCCACCAATTCATCTCAAGTCCTGATGGACCCTGCTGGAAGTGACATAAGCCAAGATCTAGCTTGTCTCGCAAAGAAAACAAAAAAAAGTCGCAAACGAATCGCGTCATCTGAAACATCCCGTATCTTGAAAGTAGAACACACTTCCAAAAATGAAGCAATATGTCGACCGGGATCCTCATGCTCTCGTTCGTCAAACTGCACAGAATTTTGCACCATCTTAATAATACTAGATTTTATTTCAAAATTAGGCGCAACTATCGTCGGTCGGGCGATGCTCGGCTCCAAACCTCCACCTCCTGGTTGGTTCGTCTCGTTCAATGGCCTGTCGTCGTCCGCCATGGTTGTGCTACCCTCGTCCTCTGAGCTCTCGGTCTCAGAGGGTACCACCGGCTCGTCCCTGTCTACCTCCAGCTGTCGCGCAACCGCGCGAGATCTCTCTCGAAGTTGCCTCCTCAGATCACATTCGGGTTCGTCAGATGGTTCAACATCGGCGGGTGCGGGGGTTGAGGACATCAACCTGCAATCGAAAACACCCATGCTTGAATATTATATTATTATTATAATAATAATTTTTTTTGCTATTGTAATAGCAACGAATTTTCTGTTTTAACCATAAAAATTCTTTAAAAATCGGAGGTGTGTCAAAAAAAATTTTCATAAAAATCCCAAACTAATAAAAACAATCGAACCGGTCATTAACAATATTGTTTCACGGTTTCCGAACATTCAACAAATAAACTAATAATTCGTTCGAATTCGAACAAATAAATGGAATAAACATCGGATTAATATTTGAACAAATTTGAAAATTAAATAAATCAAATCGGCTAAAAATAAATATTTGCAAACAAATAAATAAATGAGAGAGAAAATATTTACGAGTATCCACAAGTATATGCACCGATAAATTATTGACTCGGTTCGTTCCTAAAACTCGCCACATCCCCCGCAATGGCGCCAAAAACTTGACATGTGCGCGTATATACATATCTTTTACGATGAATTTTACACACGGTTTGGTTTTAAATTTATAAAATTGGTTTTATACTTCAACACTAAAACACACATGAAAGAGCAAGTGTACCCCGTCATATATGTAGTAAAGTATCGGTAAGAACCAAATATCGATCCAAGGATACGGGCGGAGACGATAGTACTAAACCTTTGTCATTATTCTATCGGTATAAAAAGATAGGTTGATAAAGTGATTAAACTAAAAATGACAAAAACATAATATTTTTGTTTCTTTTTCTTTTTGTAAATATTAAAGACTCTAAATATGAAAAATATAAGTTTAGCCTTGCTTTATGAACTACCAGAACATGTTAACTAAGTCGGTTATGCCACTAAGTCACTTGGTCAATTTTCCATTTTTCAAAGACAATTAGTATCCCTTTCAGGAATCCTAACATGACAACTCTCTGGAAAGTTAAAACGATAAACACACTTTAACCACCTAAAGTTGTTCTTTAACGCCCTATTGATTAATGTTTATGAAAATCCCTTAAAAATAAGTTCGTCATCCATTAAGAGTTTTCTAACCTCACTTAATCAAGGAAAGTTACATCGATAAACACAATGCAACCACCGAGACAAGCATAACCTAGATTAAGTCACAACCAAGTCCATTTTACAAATCTTAAACATAAATTCACTAAGAAAGCAATTTTGGCCGATACTACTAACTAAGCTTATGATTTATGTTAAGAATTCATAACGACACCATCTAACCCACTAAGGTCCTTACGCGACGGAAAGTACTCTTGATTAATATTGATTACCCCTTATTAACCCAATACCCATTTCTAGTCTCATGGGGTGAACATTTTAACTAAGATAAAAGTTCACTAATACAAGATTAATTAAGCTTCTTCTTTCAAATATCCTAACTAACCATGAACTAATCATCCAAGACAATTAACTATAATCAACAATCCAATATCAACAACAAGGTTGCAAACCAATCATCAAGGATTAACATAAAAAGTTGTTAAGTGTCATTACAAACATGATTAACATCTAATGGTTGCTTAATAAGCAAGGGATTCAAAGTGTTTTTGCCATGAGGCTAGAATATTACATAAACAACAATCTAAAAGCTTGAAATATAATCAAAATTATGGAAAGACTCAAGAATCAAACCATAAACAAGCTCAAGATTGAAGAACCGGATGGTAACGGAGCTTTCCGGCACTATGGAGGCTTGACTCGGACCAAACTGAGTTGTTACCGGAGCCCAAAATCGCCAGAAATCCCTCCCAAAAATCCAGTCTGACGATCAGTGAGTTCTGCCCTGTTTTTATACCAATTTGGGTCTTGCACGGCCGTGCACTATTAGCGCAATTTAGTGACGTAATCTTATCCGGATAAGGCTTTAAAAATGGCACAGCCATGCCATGGTTGGCACGGTCGTGCGTGTCCGAGATAAGCTGGCACTGGGGGTCGCACAGGCAGTGCACACGACGAAAACAACTCCGCACGGTCGTGCCATCCATCCGCACGGTCGTGCGCGCCGTGAACTATGCTGTCACCAGTGTGTGGACGCTCGGTGCAGCCCTTCTAATCTGGGTTGGCACGGCCGTGCCAATCCTCTGCACGGCCATGCACTATCTGAATCTTAACAAAAAGTCTGCAACTTCGCCGTTTTGCCTGGAAAATCCTCGTTTTCTGCATCTTCTTGTCCGGCACGCTATTTAAGCCCTGTAAATGAAAACATACGTGATTAAGTATCTAATTATTGATCTTTCGGCCAAAAACGTGTAAAAAAGGGATAAAACGGGGGACTAATTTATGTGTATTTTAACAAATAACAGGCAGCCGCCATTCGCTGTCTAATCTGAGCAATCTTATCCGTTGTGTCAAGTACGAGTTCAGGGCCAGTGATTTGGCTATCGCCAACTTTAGGCCAACATAAAGGTGATCGACATTTCCATCCGTATAACGATTCAAACGGTGCAGCTTGAATGCTAGTGTGGTAACTATTGTTATAAGAAAATTCTACTAGAGGTAAGTGTCGTTCCCAGCCGTTGCCAAAGTCGATAACACATGCTCGTAGCATGTCTTCAAGGGTTTGGATGATACGCTCGGTTTGACCATTCGTTTGTGGGCGGTGCTCATGTCTTCAACGTATCACCTTATTAACTAATAAAGGTTTCCCTTGGATGTATTTAATGAGATCTTGAGAGATGTTAAAGGGTTAGACATCATAACATAAGATCACAAGATTCGTCCCCCTCTCTCTTCCATTAGCACGAGCTCATCATTCTTAGAACTCCTAATCACCATCACTAATATACACCTTAAACAGGAACCAGACCAAGCGGACAATCATGTGCGGTTGATGTCTTCTTAGGTACACTTTTATATGTTTTTTGTTATATACTTACATAATTGATCAACAATCCAAACTCTATGGACCAACTGACCTAAACTAGCATTAAGATGTTTGAAATGCCTTGAATTAACAGGGGCAGATGTAGCCACTCTATTACTGGGTTCCTAAGAACTTAGTTGGAAATTTTAGTCATAATCTATATAAAATTTATAAAACCCACTGGAAAATGTTGGATCCACCACTACATCGATATTAGATGTTATCTTAATTCTAAGATATGAGAGTACCTTTTAATACAAAATTTTATATGTGTAAATTAATTACTTATCATATATGTAATTTGGGTAGGTTAATGTAAAAAAGGGTGGTTTTGTGAGAAGTGTAAGAAGTGTTTTAAGCCCTTAGATCTTGTAGTTAATGGTTGTGATAAAAAGGGCTTAAATGAAAATTATGTTTTATTTTTTTTACTAATTTGGCTAGATTAGGGGTAATAATGTCTTTATATATTGTACTTTTAAATAAAGAAACTGTCATAAACTTTAATGCACATGCAAGTTCCACCATTTTCTTAACGTTAATAACTTTTTATACGTAATGTTTTTTAAAAAATAAATTACACCATATTAACGAGCTTTTTTTATCTTCAATACGAGTACCATATTGTTATATTTATATAGACAAAAAAAATTACGAAGAACACCACTGGACTGCAGGTTTAAAACACCATGAATGCATGTATAAAACACTAGACGAAGAACACACACTGGACTGCTGGTTTAAAACACCTTGAATGCATGTTTAAAACACCATACGAAGAACACATACTAGACTGTAGGTTTAAAACACCATGAATGCAGGTTTAAAACACCATACGAAGAACACATACTGGTCTGCAGGTTTAAAACACCATGAATGCAAATTATGGAAGGTTATCAATTAATTGAATCAATGGGTTACGGTTATGGAAGGTTATCAATTAATTGAATCAATCAGAAAATTACTTGTTTGCCCTTTTGAATTAATTTAGATTGATGACACATATTATCTCCACAATATTTCTCACACTTCTCACACTTTGGGCACTTTGTACGTGATCCTCTACCTGTAATTTTGTATGTTTTCTTTTCAACAGTTCTGAACCCATTGGTTTTGTTTTCTTGTTCTCAATGTAGAGAAAATAAGATTATACTACTCATTATAATTATAACATATATTAAATTCTAAACATGTGTTTGTCTCTGTAAAACACTGTAGCTAATTTGTATTAGTAACAAAACATAAATTACATATGCTTAAATACATGATTGTTGAGCATGCTCCAGCTGTCTGATGGGGTTTTCTTTTTTTGCCAGGTTGCCTTACACTTTACACATGTCGAGCTATTTGTTTCTTTTATTACTCCTCTTCTCTTATGACTCATCTGCCTTCTTAGAACTTTGCCATCAATATAATCTCCCTCCCTCTCCATTTCACAGTAAAAATTATCTATCTCTATCTTCCTCTTGAACTATTTCACCCCCTTATTTTTGAACAATTCAAAAGCCATCGATACAGCAAGAACGTAACTTGAAACCTAAAACACAATACAATTGAAATTAAATAGAGAAGAAAGACAGAATCATAATAAACAACAGCAAATAGTCCCATTTTGCATTCAAATTATAGCAACTGTTAGTTTATGTAATTTGATCTTTATATTTTAACTTCTATATACATGTTTTGTTTATTAATAGTTTTGATTCCGGAACTGAAAAGATGACGAAATAAAAGCGGCTTACTCTCCGGCGGTAAGTGGATACAGAGCAGCGGCGCTGGATTCTGTCATTTTCGTTTCAGTGACCGGAATCAGTTGCCGGTGTTGTATGGTGGCTAGTGGTTACCGGGAGGCTGTGTCGTTGCCGGGGTGGTGACCGGAACCACCGCAGGTTACTTTGTAGCCGCCATAGGGAGGTCGGTAGAAGAGATGGTAGAGACGGTGGCACAGTGGTGGTGGTGTTGTGGTAGCGCAACATATGTGGACAACAGATGGCGTGTGGATGTGTTGGGCGAGTAGGGCCAACATTTGGTTGGTTGTGGTGGTTTGCGATAGTGGTAGGCTGCAGCTTTTGATAAGAGATAAGTGTGAGATGGATATTATGGAGGTGGCTACGCCAGTGGTTATGGAATTTCATGTGACACTCAATTTGTGTTTTTTTTCAAAATCAACCTTCATTCTTTGTAATGGATTAATTTGTATATCTGTATTATTAAAATCATTTACATAAGTGTTTCTTTGTGATACATGAATAAAATAAATAAGTGAATACAACTCATGTCTCACAAAAGCCATACAATTATATTTATCGTTTCTCATCGATCTAAACTCATTATTTTTACTTGCAAGTTGAGATTGACAATTTGATTTGGATAAGTTATAGATACATTCATCAAGTTATGTAAATCATTAAGTTACCATCATTAAGTTTCAAAAAATGTCATGAGCCGAGATTACGCCACGCCACGAGCTTAATCGTATCGATAATGTCATGAACTAAACTGTTACTGACTGAATTCCTATCGCAACGCGAGCTTCATCGTATCGATAATGTCATGAACCGAACTGTTACCGACTGAATTCCCGCCACAACGCGCGGGTTACTTTTACTAGTTCATGTAAAATTAGAGTTTATAGTAGCTTTCCTTGCTTTCTAAAAAATTATTACATTATATTTCGGTTTTGTTGATTGGAGAAAAACAATATTCAAAACTTTAAATAGTGATAGGTATGTTTTTTAATAGAAAAAACACGATTTATCTTGCATTATAATAAATAAAAAATTGACTTGTGTCACACAAAACTTGATTCAATCTAATGTATAATTAGAATTAAGCACTTTGTTTTGCGACAGGGCGTAAAAGCATGTCAAAATACAATCAAGCTCACATAACTGTCAGCGACCACAAACTCTGAAGTTGTGGCGTGTTAAAGCGAAGAAATAGACCGAAATGTAGAACATTTAAAAAAACTAACTAAGTCTATCTTTGACTCGTGCGCTGCGTTGTGTTAACTCGCAAAATTTAGTACAAAACGTAAAACGAAAAATTGGGAATGATGAAAAGTATAGGGTACAAAGTTGAAAGTAAAAAAATTGTGAAGTTAAATTATAAAAGATAAAACAAATTTGGTTAAAAAAGAAATCATTTTTGTGAGGTTAAAATTGTAAGAAACCGAAAGATAGAACATATAAAAAATAACAAAGTCAATCAATGACTCATGCGTTGCGATGACCATATGAAATTAAAAACAATAGACGTTAAATCTTGAATTACATATGGACGTTGCGTCGTATTACCTCGTAAAATTATGAACGAAACGTAAAATCGTTGAACCACAAACACGTTAATTCATGGTAACTCACAAAATTTAGTATGAAACGTAAAAAGAAAATCTACGAAAGATGAAACGTATAGAGGACCAAAGTTAAATATAAAAAAGTTGAGGTTAAATTGTAAAAGAAGAAAAGTTTGGCTTTAAAGTAAAAAATAAACATTTTTGTGAAGTTAAAATTGCAAGAAATTCAAAGATTTTGGTTAAAAGTAAAATTTCAATTTTTATTTTTGAAAACCATATAAAACATAAGGTACACCACCTTATGCATACAAAACTTGCTAATTTATCGTAAAAGAGGAAAGGTCTTTGCTTTAAAGTAAAAAAAAACAACTTTGTGAAGTTAAAATTGTAAGAAATTAAAGATTTGGTTTAAAAATAATTTTTTTAATAACATCTAAAACATAATATACAACATCTTATACATACAGAACTTACTAGTATATAAATTATTTAAAATTATATTTTAAGAGAGGGAGAATAGCTTAAAATAAAAAAAATAGAAAAGTGAAGATGGGCCTGTCTCTAGTGGTTTGTTTTGAGAATGTCCGATTAAAGTTGTAACAAAAGGTCCACTCCCTTTTTATGGAAGAAAAGGTCGGAATTTCTGGGATCCAACCCAATATTATGTAAAAGTTTAAAAAAGAAAGTCGTGTTTTTTACACCAACTTCTCACATACATGCATGAAACTATGAAAGGTGATTTTTAAACTCTTTTTTTTTTCTCAGTAAGTTATCAAAATTAATATTAATAGTTTAATTATTTTCAAGAGCTAAATGTCATTTTAGTTCTTATGGTTTGTGTCATTTTACCTGTTTAGTCTAAATGTTTCATTTTTCGTCTGTGGGTCTAAAAAGGTTTCATCGTTGCCATTTTAGTCCACCGGGTTAACTTCATCCACTTTTTCTGTTAACGAGAAGGGCAATTCGGTCATTTTATATGTAATTCTATTAACTAGAAAGGCAATTCGGCTATATAAAATGACCGAATTGCCCTTCTTGTTAACAAAAAAAAATGGATGTAGTTAACCCGGTGGACTAAAATGGCAATGGTGAAACTTTTTTGAACCATAGGCGAAAAATGAAACGTTTGGACTAAACTGACAAAATAACCCATACCACAGGGACTAAAATGACATTTAACTCTATTTTCAAACAAAGTGTACAAGAAAATAAATTAAATTAATAATGGAGAAAGTAAAAGAGAAGAATTGGTTTGTATATAATGATGTATAGATATGTAAATAAGATGTATATAACAAGGTTATATAATTAAACCGTTTGAATCAAACCAGTTAGATGAAACTAGTTGGTTTTTGGGTTTCAAAATATATAAGTAAGGTATTCAACCTCTCTAAATAATAAAAACAAAAACAAATCATATTACAACTCGGTTGATGTTTGGTTTATAGGTTGATATATATTGCTTATAAAAGAAAGAATATAACATAAACTATATGATCCGGATAATTAACACTTTTAGTTGAAATGAACATAACCGAGAAGGTATAAGAAAAGGCCTAGACTATATATGTTTGTTTTGTTTGCGTATTCTATGTCTATAAGTGGAGCTTGTGCTTGACAACTTAAATTCATCCACAAAACCTCGTATGAGCAGAAAGAGGAAAAAAACCGAATAAATGAATTATAGTGAAAATAATAACCATATAAGATAAGAAGCTGATAGTTAGAAAACTAGTTTTATTGGTCAGTTATTGAAGGGGTATGGTCCCAGATCCTGGGTGAGACCATACCAAAGAAAAACCAAAATGACAACTTTTTCCGACCTTGCGCCGACTATATAGACTTTTCCTAAGTTGTGCGCGAGGGAGTGAGATGAAACCAATTCTAACACTTAGTTACTTCGACGAAGGACTTGGCTTCCTTGACCTTGCGCCCACTACACGGGATATCCAAGTCGCGCGGAGGCAAGAAAAGCAGGGCAACATCGGATAAGTACAAAAGGTATAAATGGCAGAGTAGTGAGCCAATAGGCGCTTAACAGGCTATATTGGATCATGTTGCACGATGAATAATCGTGCAGGAGACAAGAAGTACACAAAGACACATATGTGGCACCAATCAGCTTGCGCCGACCACCGTACCATGATCTCCACTTAGCTGCTGAGACAGACCACACAACAAGGACAACCGTCAGGACACGTGGATCCTTTCAGCATGCGCTAACTACCTTCTTGCCAGGGATCACTAACGGTCGTGGCCGAGGGGGCAAAATGGATATTTCTTGTTGTCGACCTTAGGCCCAAGGCCCATCAGCTCATCTCATTCACAAATCACCTCTGCTATAATTAGAGAACTCCACATCCAGGTTCAAGGACGACTCTCTTGCTCTCTCACTTAATACACACACCATTATCCTCAAAACCGATACCTATTCTCACACCGGATGGTGGTTATAAGAAGAACCCCCTATTCTTCTCCTTATAACGAGCTTACGATGTGTTGATTATTTTGCAGGATCTTTATTGTTGTTTAGACGAGACGAAAGAAGATTAATATTATTTGTCGAGGCACAAACCACAATCTAATCACTTGATTAGTTTGGTGTTCCTTCAGTTATGATTACGTGTGTATAAATAACCAAAATTACTTGAACCAAACCATAATTCAAAACAACCTTTTTATATTTCTAAAAGAGTAAACTGCCAAAATGGACCCCGAGGTTTGGTTACTTTTGTCACTTTAGTCCAAAACTCAAACCTTTTGAATCTGGGTCCCGGTGGTTTCAATTTTGTTGTCATTTTCATCCAAAATCAAAATCGAGTTAGATTTTTCAGTTAACATCCAACTTTTCTGTATTTTCCTCCCTTTTAACGAAGGGCAGAATAGTCTTTTAACGTTCTATTATAACAAATTAAAAAAATCTGATCATTTTGTCTTTCATTAAAAGAGAGGAAAAAGAAAAAAAATGGATGTTAAATGAAAAATATAACCAGAATTTGAGTTTGATTGAAAATGACAACAAAATTGAAACCACATAAATCCATATTCAAAAGGTTTTAAGTTTTAGACAAAATTGGCAAAAGTGAACAAAACCTCGTAAAGAAACAGTTTACTCTTTCTAAAATAATATATGTCAGAAAATTTTTATTATATTTTTTATAAGCAATACATTACGTTGACGCTATTAATTATCTAACTTGTTACCTTTTCACTTGATCCAAAGTTGATTTGATTTATCGAATGAATAGACTTGCATTGGGTTGCGTTTAGTACTGACGATTACCCGAACTAATCAAACAATATTTTTCTGATAATGATTAATGCTAACCCTGCAAGGAACAATAGCAAATAAATAAGCTTAAGTAACACACTTGACTTGTAAGTTGGAACTAACCTTGCATTGCATAAATAGATAAATAATATTCACAATCACAAACGTCTTTCTAAATTTGAAGGTTTCCACCTCTAATGAACAACCATAAAAAGCTTGGAATTGAAAGTTTTATCCTTACAGCTCCTTTGTTCTAGAAGATAACATTTAATTGATTGGTTACAAATTTATTTCATTATAATATAGCAAATAGTTAATTAAATCAAAGGGATATATAATTATTGAAATCAGATCTTTTTTATTAAATAGTTTGAACATAAAGTTTGATATCCAACAACTTAAATAAAAGGAGGTAGACTTGTACAAACAATTGTTTTTTTCAGAAACCATTATTTATGATTATCTTGATTCGGCTCCGTTTTATTTTCAAATCTACAATATTTGGAGAATAACACCAATGTACCAAAAAAAAAACTAAATCAATTTCCTACCATTTACTATTTAGGTCATCACCACTTTGTTGGGTGGTAGAAGCTTTGTGTCTTTTGAGGAGAGACAGTGTTCAATTCCTGACATAAGATAAACTTAGTATAATTTAGAAAAATCATTCAAAATTTCTTTTCCTACTATTTAGCATCGGCTTGATTCGATCTTATTTCCATGTTTTTATATCGGTAACATCTTATAAACGAGAGGATAAAAAAGATTTTTGTTGACCAATAAAACAATGAAATTATTACATATTTTTAATTGGGCACTTTATATGAATATATGTTGAGGGTGCACCCATCTTCCTCTCCTCTCCTCTTCTCGCAGTCTTCTGTTGAGGCATTCGTCTCCACAGATGACGGTACCTTCTCTCTTCTGTATATTAGTTATAACAAGATGTTAATAAATCCCTCATTCTTCCTTATGTGAGCTCACAAACGTCTTCAACATATACCCAGGTGCTCTTATTTTTCATATTTCATAACCTAATAACATTGAGAATAAGTACAAACTACTAATGGAAGGATTTGTATATGAGTGCAAAAGAACTAATAGAAATACAAATTTTTACAATTGCTATATAATATTTTTAGGAAACGAAAAGATATTGAAGTTATAATTTTATAATGTTGAAGTTTGAAGCATTACTATTTTGATAACAAATACGTGGGAGAGGACGTACCTAACTTGTTAAATGACAACCTACCTAAGAAATTTTAGATTATACGTTTATCAAACACTTCAAACCAAATAATAATAATAATAATATAATGTCAAAACTTTTTAATGTCAATTATTATACGATTTGAATTGTATCAAACTTTCTTTTTATGCCAGCGTAGGTGGGTGAGTTTTTATTAGTGTTTTGTAGTTAGCACGAAACATGATACGAAAGAAAAAAAAAGGGTTTTTGAGTTGGCATATCTAATCCATTTAATAATTTGTTATTGTGCTAATGACATGTTTAGTTGAAAAAGTCGTGTGGCATGTTTAAGTTTACATGTTTAACTCGTTTACTTAAACATGTAAGCTTTCTAACCTGTTTAACCTATTTTTTTACAGTCTATCAACCTAATTAACATGTTTACAACTTAAATACTACCTGTTGACTCGTTTGACACATTCAGATTAAATGAACTTAATGGTCCATGTTCGAGTGATACAATTTGAGGTGTAGCGAAATATGATTGATGGTTTAGCACACGTAAAGATGAATCGTGCTCTTATTAAACAATTTAACCAATCTTGACATGATTGATGCCCTGGTTTCTATATCAAAATCATATTGGTCCATGTTTAAATAAAATAAGGATAAACTAATTTTGTATGTTTTGAGATAAAATATACGTTAGATTTGTAAAATCTTATATCTCTATAAGATTTGTAATCATCCTTATCTTGGACTTCTTTGGCAACCCACGTTAAAGAAAGAAAAAAAAAAAATATATATATATATATATATATATATAGGACACGTGTAGTGTGCTCATTTGCTAGATCCATCTACACATACTCCTTGATCATCATACACCCCAAAACAAACAACTTGCTGCAAAATACAAATAAACAATAATATCAACAGTAATAATAAATCTAATTAATTTAATACGGTTGACATTTAATCGTCTTAGATTTAATCTCATATAATATACAACTAACTAACAATACGAATTAAAAAAACTAGAAAAAAGATAAAAGTACATATAGGCCCCCCACCTTTCTAAAGCTTTCCACAATCAATCTCTTTTGTATTCTTTCAATCGATTACTGAAACATAAAAAGGCTCCTGCCGTCGGGTACCCTTTGTCCATATTATCCTTACAACACCCACAACAATTATTTCCCATTTTAAACAACTTTCAATTCTTCAAGGGTGCAAACTGTAATATTCTTTTAATTGTTTTAATCAGAATCTTGCATCTTCAAAGCCGTGTAAGTCGCTGACTCTGTTGACCGACTTTCTCATCATTGCCACTTTAGCCAGCTTATCAGCCACCCTCCAAGCCGACGTCGGCGTCAACGGCTCACCTTTCTTATCCGTATATGGAGTGTGCACAACTTTTCGGTGCCGTTGCAACTCACTCAGCTCAGCTTCTAACCCAGCATAAACTCATTATGAGAAGCCGAGCTGGACTGGCGCATTAACGCGCGAGCGGAAACAAGCATATGATACGCCCATTCAAATCATTTCGCGCCGTTAGACGGCGTGACTCGGCTATAGCCCGAGTCAAAATAAAAACATTTCTCAACCGTTGGATCGTTGGGGACGACGATCTAACGGTGTTGAGGCGAGGCACGAGTAAAGTGTGTTGAGTTGTTGATTCGTTGTAACAGCATTGCACGGATAGTACTCTCTGGGACCTACACGTAGACGATGGTAATTTCAGTTCCACTAGTATTTCTCTCTCTTCGTCGGCAGATAAATCGCCGATCCGGACGGTGCTTGATCCGAGAACGATAGGCTGCGGTGTTCGTGAATAAACCGCCATGATCTCCGCCGGTGATGAACCGGCGACAAATCCTAACTGCAGCCGGAGATCGTGAGCCGCCACGGTTCGTAAGGTTCCTATGAGTTTCGTGAACACGTGGTCTTCCGTTATGGTTAGTTTAACAGAGTGTATCGGAATGTCGATTCGCGAGTGTGGATAGCAACTGATGAATCGGACGGTTGATTGATGACGTCAGAGAGGAGGAGGACAGTGGCGGCAGGATTTTTCTCACGGCGGTCTTCTAGAACCTTCACGGCTTTCTTAACGGCGTCTTTTGAGTTTGAACAACCGTTGATAACGGCCATCGCCTCCACAATGCGACGGGCGGAGCGGCGGCCGCTGGTAGTCATCCTTCGCAAAGGTAATAACCGTTTGGAGTGTGATGAAAATGCGACGATTGATAACCTGTCTGATGATGAGAGTGATAACACGATAGATCTCATTGCTTTTTTAATCATTTGCAGCTTTTCGCCGCTAACATCTACTACTGTCACCAAATCGATCGGAGCTCTTCGTCGGATGTTCTCGGGTGCTGCAGGAGCTTTTACTTTCAACACAATCGCGTACGTCTCATGTCTACGACTAGCAGCGAGCAACGCTGCTTCCGGTAACAAATCTACTTCAATATGATCGTTAACAGGGCTGGAATAACCGCCATTAAAACAAGAACCTTGAAATGTTCCAACACAATCTTCATCACAGTTTTCATCAGATTCAGGTATTGGATTAAACCGAGCTTTTGGCGTCAACGACGCCAACGGCTCATCATCGTTATAAACTTTTAAATCGGAAGCCGTTTCGGAGATTCGTCTCTACCGATAACGTCATCTACGAATCTTGTTGCCAGCTGTTCTCTCGTCATTTCTTCATCAACGAACTTGTATTTCCGATCGTCTACAGCTAGCATAGGCATCTCTTTCCACAAACAGCTGCACAACGGACATGCTAAGCTCCCTTGCTTCTTCACGTGATCGGAGATGCACGGAAAATGAAAAGTGTGTGAACACTCCGCCGTGAACGTCGCCGTTCCTTGCCCTTTCTTAACGCTCTGCAAGCATAATCCGCATCTACGCTGCAGAAGGATTCGATAACGAGGATTATTTATTAATAATTTCAAAATATTCAAATTCAGGCTAATATCTTACCGTGCAAAGACGTAAACCGGATTTGAGAAACGAAAACGGCGACGGAGAACGTGGCGACGACGGATTTGATGACCGGAGAAAGCCACGTGGACTGTTGTAATTTGTTTCGCATTCAAGTTTTGGACTGAGAGGCGCTGATCGTGGCGGAGCTGGCACGGTGGCTGTGGTCCGGCAGCGGAGGCTAGGGGTTGAGTGAGATCGGAGTCGAGGTGTAGAAGGATTCGATGAAGATGTAAAAAAACCAAATCCGGTGCTTATTTTGGAGTGGTAGATGAACTGGATGTCTTGTCAATGCTATGATGATGATCATACTCGAGGTCTTCTTCCATGGCGGTTTCTCGAGAGATTGATGTGCAAAAAGCTCTTCTCCATCCTAGCACCATCTTGTCTTGTTGTGCAAGTGTTCTCTAATGGTGAGTATAAATTGAAGTTGCAGATTGATGATAATTAACAAGAGTAGAAGAAAGTTGTTTGATATATACTTTTGTTGAATTCTTCGTGAGGTCAGGTCTTAATTTATTATATAGTAGGTTAGGATAGGACTGGACTAGTTGTGTAAGTAGTAGTTTTTAGCTTTTTTTATTTTTACTCTTGTAATATGTATCCCCAGCTTTTAAACAGTAAAAAAATAAGAAAGTATAAAATGAGTATTTAATAGGAATAGGAATATTTGTAGGACTGAACAAGTGGCTAGGGTAGTTTTAGTTTCGAGGTTGAATTTACATGAAAAGATGAATGACAGGGTGGTGTATAGGTGATAGCTACTTCTTCCTAAGTCAATGCTCGGATGAATACTTTTTAGGGTTCGTATATCTCATTTTATTTCATTAAGATTTGTTAGAAATTACACTCTACAAGTATAACTTTTTGTATATCATATTTTGTGCGTAAGATAAACGAGCAATAACACCCGTAAGTGTTGCGACGAGGGTACATCATTAACATCAAATTAATTAATCCAAATGTTATGCGATTCATTAAACATATGAAAACGCGCATTTCGACATATCAAATTGAACTCAATGTAACTTATATAAGCATTGCGATTTGATCAAAACGTATTATATGTGACCCAACTCGTACAGAAAAATATAACCGATATAAAATACAAAAAATGACATGTGTAATCAAAAGGGAATAATCAGAACATTTGAAAAAAGAAAAAGAAAAGGAAACCACTATCTAACTCCACTCGATTCGAAACATCAATAAAATAAGCACGAAAACATATTATATTTGACCTGACTCGTTTCCCAAAAAAATTTACGTCGAATCGAAGACTAACTCTAATTTAAACCAAAATGCACATAAAAATATGCACGTAAAAATGGTTTAATTAAAAGAAAATGTACTATATTTGAGCTGACTCGTTTCCGAAAAAAGTTTACGTTAAAACGTAGAGCAATCAAATTTATATTGGCACGTATATAAAAGTATGCACGTAAATAAAAAATTGAAGTAAAGGAAGTATAGGGTAAACTTGAAACAAATTATTAGTAAAAAAACTTAATATGTTAAAAACGTTCGTAAAACCGTGCCAAGTAGCACCAACGCCACACCACTGCCAATGACCACCAACATCAGAAAAATAAAAATGAAAAATAACACCGAACGAAAAGGCAGATGTAATAACGTTGAACCACGCACGCTCGTTGCGACGTGTTAATGCGAAGAAATTAGACCAAAACGTAAGAATGAAGAAAAAAAATAACTAAGTCGATCTACGACCCGCACGTTGCTACGAATCTATCAAACGAGGAAAAAAAGACGCGTTGCGACGGACCTGTCAAACGGGAAAATCGACGAAAAACATTGAGCCCCACACGTACGTTGTGTCGTGTTAACTCGCAAAATTTAAAAGGAAACGCAAAACGAAAAACTTGTGAAAGATGAAAAGTATGGTGATGAAAGTTGAAAATAAAAAAGTGTTGGGGTTAAATTGCAAAAAAAATAAAAAGCTTTGGGTCAAAAGTAAAAAAAAATAAAAATCAAAGGGGCTAAAATACAAAAGATGAAAACTTTTAGGGTTGAAGTGAAAAATCAATTATTACTTAAAAAAAACTCCCTATGCATGGGTTACAACACTCAAAAGCATCACAATGTTACTAATTTATAGTATGGTAATATTATAATCACATAATAGGGATGTGAGGTGTTTAGGTGGCATCATGTGAAACACCCCGATTGCGTAATACAACAAACCGCGGCGGAAACATCGGGGAGTCACGTTACAGGAAATCGTTTCACAACACATGATATTTAAAGTTTTGTTTTATTGAATTATTGAATTACATTGTCTTGGAATAACGGAAACGAAATACAATCAATTTGTCTTTCAAATTTATAGTCATTAAGGCCCGCGTGCATCCTATGTGAAGTATGCAACGACAATCATTACATAAATAACCTGAAACATATGTGAAAATAGGTACTTCAGCATAAAGATGCCTGTGAGTAACATAGATTTTGTGATTTAGATTCATGGCTTTGGGTGTTTTAAGAAAAGAACATATGTTTTAAACCTGAAACATATGTGAAAATAGGTACTTCAGCATAAAGATGCCTGTGAGTAACATAGATTTTGTGATTTAGATTCAAGGCTTTGGGTGTTTTAAGAAAAGAACATATGTTTTCAAAAATAGCCATGCATCCTTGTAAAAAGTTTGGTAACTAAATACTTGCTTTTTGATAAAAAGGATTTGTAGTATATATGAAATATACTTTGATTTTGAAATAATAGTATAGGTAGTATATCAAAATATATACTTTGGTTTTCGAATAAGAGACTTGATAGTATATCGAAATATACTTTGGTTTGGAAATAGTTAAATTGATAGTATATTAAAATATACATTCGTTTCATGAAAAGATAGATTTGGTAGTATATCAAACTATACTTTGAAAAGCAATATCTAGATTTGGAAGTATATCAAACTATACTTTGGAAAACAATATCTAGATTTGGTTGTATATCAAACTATACATTGGAAAACAATATCACATTGGCAGCATATCAAACTATGCTTTGTTAGTATATCGAAATATACTTTGGTTTTGAAATAGTTAAATTGATAGTATATTAAAATATACTTTCATTTCATGAAAATATAGATTTGGTAGTATATCAAACTATACTTTGGAAAGCAATATCTAGATTTAGTAGTATATCAAACTATACTTTAAAAAACGATATCTAGATTTGGTAGTATATCAAACTATACTTTGGAAAACAATATCTAGATATGGTAGTATATCAAACTATACTTTGGAAAACAATATCTAGATTTGGTTGTATATCAAACTATACACTGGAAAATAATATCACATTGGTAGCATATCAAACTATGCTTTGTTAGTATATCGAAATATACTTTGGTTTTGAAATAGCTAAATTGATAGTATATTAAAATCTACTTTTGTTTCATGAAAAGATAGATTTGGTAGTATATCAAACTATACTTTGGAAAACAATATCTAGATTTAGTAGTATATCAAACTATACTTTGGAAAACGATATCTAGATTTGGTAGTATATCAAACTATACTTTGGAAAACAATATCTAGATATGGTAGTATATCAAACTATACTTTGGAATACAATATCACATTGGTAGCATATTAAACTATGCTTTGGTGGTATATCGAAATATACTTTGGTTGTAATTTGGTAGTATATCAAACTATACTTTGGTTTAGGAAATCAATAAAAGATAAGTTTTTATGGCTTAATTGGAAAATCTTGGTAATAACACATTGTGGTCGTTTGGCAATGCATTCAAACCTGAGTATATCAAACTATACTTTGGTGACTAATGATTTACCACGTAGGCAAAATCTATTTGGTTTAAACTTGGTTTCTGACATTCCCTTAAAACGGGAATGGGGTGTCAAGTCCTATAGTTCTATATCGTACTATCAATCGGCTCAATCATTGTTAATGAATGTATAAGAATAAATACGCACCAAAAATAGTCTTACAAACTTTGAAAATCATTATTTAAGCCATAGATAACAGTTTTAATTCGTTAAAAGATAAGTATTATATATGTGAAATCATATAGCTTTGAAATCGTGAAAATAGGGAATAGGCACATATGAATCACCTCAAAACATTTGAAAAACGTAAATTAGGAAACTATGTACTCACTTGGGATTGTGTATAAGCCTTGTTTGAATGTGTAAACAAAGCTTAAAAGATCAAGGGATCAAGTGTGTCCTAACATCAGGTAACTATGTTAAAGTACGGGACATAATCGGTGGAATCGGATAGATTGAGGTTTTGTAAACCAAATGAGTGTTGGAACTCATATTAAATGGTTTAACAAACTAAACACATTCTGATTTGGAATTAATCCTAAGTGCTTTTGACCCGTTATGACCCGTTAAAGTAGTTTATGCTACTTTAACGTATCATTTGCGTAAACGCGTGTTCAGATGGTTAAACATGTCCTATGATAAGCCTTAAATGCCCAAACATGTTTGAAAATGTTATTACGTCAGTTATATGTCAAAAAGTTGATTACGTATGCTTATAATGGATTTATGCGTAAAAGGGCATTTTGGTCATTTTTAGGCATATAGGAACGACTTATCATATAACTAACCAACGAAGTGACCATAAGGTATAACCTCAGTAGGTTATTACCTATACAACTATGTTCACCAGATATGAGTTTGGTCGGATTCGAAAGTCAAAGCGGTGGTCAAGACCGCTTGACTTACGGCCCTAGATAAGCACTATACTGGTGCAGAATGTCTATGTCTTAGTCTTATATCAAGTTTGTATAGATTAGAGTTGAATAGGCTAGCGAAATCGAGTACTTATGTATCAGGAGGTCAAGTTCGCTGGTCATTGTTTGTGTGAAGTCAAGTTCGGCCGAACTTGACTATGTCAAGTTCGCCCGAACTCCTATCCACTCCAGCGAACTTCCACCTCTATAAATAGCTAGCATGTCTCACTCATTTGTAACTTTGGCATCTTAGAGGCGAAGCTCTGTCAATTTGGAGACTTGACGTTATATCAATAAAATTGACGATTAATTGACTAATTCTTGTTGTTTGGTAATCATGTGTAATATTTCCGCTATTATGGACGTTAGATATCAAATCTAGGTTCCTATGCTGTCACACCCCGACCCGCAGCGAAAATAAGAGTCGGGGCATAATTGGGTTATCACCAAAGCACATGACATTTACTATTATGTTTCATAATTAAATGAAGTCAAAGTTACATTTCTCAAACATCCAAACATGTTCATTCATTACAAGGGAAAATAACCAAACATAATAATCCAAATACTAAATCGTTTTATTTCTTCTAATCCAGGTCCTATGTGTTCCTAGCTGCTGCTGGTTCACCTGTATCATGTGTAAAATAGGAGGTTTTTGGGTCAACATAAGTTGGCGAGTGAACCTTATAGATAAACATTTGATAATGATTTTCTGGTTAGTTTATCAATAAAATATTGTGCATAATCATAAAAGAGCACATGTATGAAATCAAACGTTGGCAAACATCAGTACAATTATAACATACATTAACAATCGATAGCATACATGAACATACCAACATCATATAACAATTAACATAATTGAACTGTGCGATCAAGGCTCAATCAAACGGAGCCGATCGTATTGCATGAACTGGAAATGTAAATTGAACTGTGCGCTCAAGGCTCAATCAAACGGAGCCGAACGTATTGCATGAACTGGAAATGTAAATTGAACTGTGCACTCAAGGCTCAATCAAACGGAGCCGAGCGTATTGCATGTATTGAAATGTAAAATGAAATGACCGATCAAGGCTCAATCAAACGGAGCCGATCGTGTGGGCACGCCAAGATCAACCGCATAATTAAATGGGGATCCAACTCAACCTCGATGGATGGGGAGCCACGGCCTCGGCAATTGCATGTATTGAAATAATAATTTGCATACAATAATAACTACTTAACAGCAACAAACTAATACACATGTCATGATATGATATATGCACAATAACTTGGTTATAATATGTAAATGAACAAGACACATGATACACCCCAAAAGCGTGATTAAAACGGGGAATTTGAAGGGTTCACTCACATTGGGTGCGTTGAATTTGAGATGGTGAGATGCGCACGATTTAGACGAAGCGAGTCAACGAGGAATCACTAACCTAAATAATAATGGAAAAATATATTAAATGGATGGATTTTATTAAAGATTTTAATGGGATTTTTAGATATATTTTTGTGAGTTTATGGCTATTTTCTATCCTTAAAAATGTTATTTTTAAGTATTTTTAATTGATTTTTAATTTTAAAATAAACAAATAAATATATAAAAAAATATTATTATTTTACTGTTTGACCGTTGACCGTTGACCGTTGACCGGTTCGCTCAGCGGTAAATGTTTGCGCCAAGCGGGATTCGAACCGGTGACCTTCAGTTCACGTGCACGTAGCTCTACCAACTGAGCTACGTGACTAACCCGTTAGGAACTCAGTTTTAATTATATTTATATACTTATTCGACTTAACCGAAAATACCTTTATTTACAAAAACGTTTTAATTCAATTGACCGGTGCTTGGGACAGGGTTCGAACGCGCGTTATGAAGTTTATCTTGCACACAGTCCACCGCTGGACTGTGTGTCTAACCCGGTTATATTCTTGATTTATATTATACTTAACAACTACTCGCTCTAACCCGGTTAGTTCATGAATAAAAAGAAATGTTATTACGTAACGCGTGTGTGTAGTAAGGATTGAACTCGGGACTTGTATATAAACTTTGCACACAGTCCACCGCTGGACTGTGTGTCTAACCCGTTTATTATCCGAATTTTAATTACTCTTATCCCGCTTTTAAGTTCGTCTTCTTCATTACGATTACCGATTTTACTCAAACATCTGGTTCATGATTTAACTGATTAAAAAACATGACGACTAGCTTGAACGTACAAAACCGAACAGTTTGGGGAAAGAATATACCGGACAGGTTGTCTTCTTTAAGGAGTCCGGCGAAAATCAGACAACTCTGTTTTTGAACCTCCGACTGAGAGAGTCTATCAACAGAATTAAGGAATTAGATTTGAAATTGAACCAGAGTACATGGATTATTAGTACGATTGAATGTGCTTACCGTTAACTAGCGAGTTTCCGGCAATTCCAGAATTTCTCCGGCGAACCCAGAAAATCCAGCAAAGTCTTCTGTGACTGATTTTGAGTGATGGATTAATGTTAGTAGAGTCCTAACAATAGATTGAAACCGCAAAGGAGGAATATCTTACCGGTTTGTGTTGAACACGGTTTTCCGGCGATTTCTGCAGAGAATTCCGGCGAACAGTTTTTGGTGCTCAAATGACTTGAAAACGTGACGAAAAGGAAATGGAGTGTAGTTGAGACGGTTCTGAATCGCATAAATGATTGGAACCTGAATTAATCGGAGTTTGATAACTTTTCGGTTTCAAAAACCGAAAATGATGAAACTTTAATTTCATTCATTACAGACTTAATCAGAAACCGATATTCATCGGTTATAAGTTGGCCAGATGAAATCGAAGCGATTTGGCGATCGGTTTACCGATTTTCCGTTATGCAGATGGCATTAACGGTTGATTAAGTTTGCGTATAAGATCCAATTGTTTTCCTAAAGTTAACAGAAAACACTTGGTGGCGGAGTGGTTTGGGAAGCGGATGATAAGTCGTTGGAGACAGCTGACCCGGGTTCGAGTCCCGGCAGCTACAAATGTTTTTTATTTATTTTATTTTAACTTTTTATCAAATATAATTTTTATGGTTTAGTTTATTTATTAATTATGTAATGTTTAAACCCAAAATAATCATAAATAATTAATGAAATTTCATAACTTGGTACAAGATTGCAAAACGGAGCGGGTTTTGGAGACCCGATTTTTACAAATGTTACAGTATCCCCTACTTTTAGGAATTTCGTCCCGAAATTTAAACAGTTGAAGTAGTAGGGAAAAGATGAGGGTATTTTTCACGCATTGAGTCTTCACGTTCCCAAGTAAACTCAGGTCCCCGTTTCGACTCCCAGCGTACCCTAACAATAGGAATGCGACTTCGTCGTAGACGCTTTTCTCCATAGTCCATAATCTCCACTGGTCTTTCAATAAAATGCATGGATTCATCAATCTGAATATCCTCCAGTGGAATATGAAGATTCTCATCAGCGAGGCACTTCTTCAAGTTCGACACGTGGAATGTGGGATGAATCCTGTCGAGTTCTTCCGGTAGGTCAAGCTTGTATGCTACAGGACCTACTCTTTCGAGTATCTTGAAAGGTCCTACATAACGTGGTGCTAGCTTTCCCTTTTGACCAAAACGAACTACTCCCTTCCACGGTGATACTTTTAAAAGCACATGATCACCAACGCTAAACTCCAAGGGCTTCCGTCGTTTATCTGCGTAACTCTTTTGACGACTTTGAGCCGCTAGAAGATTGTTTCGGATTTGATGAATCTTATCTGTGGTTTCTTGGATCAATTCTGGACCAGTAATTTGTGCTTCCCCAATTTCGTGCCAACAAACAGGAGATCGGCACTTTCGACCATATAAAGCTTCAAAAGGTGCCATGCCGATGCTAGAATGATAACTGTTGTTGTACGAAAATTCAACTAACGGTAGATGGGCGTCCCAATTTCCCTTGAAGTCTATGACACATGCTCTAAGCATATCCTCAAGGGTTTGAATGGTGCGCTCAGACTGTCCATCAGTTTGAGGATGGTAGGCGGTACTGAGATCTAATCGAGTGCCCATAGCGGATTGTACTGCTTGCCATGTTCGTGAGGTGAAACGACCATCACGATCAGAAATAATACTTATTGGTACCCCGTGCCGGCTTACGATTTCGTTGATATAAATACGAGCAAGCTTATCGTTCTTGAAATCTTCTCGAATAGGGATAAAGTTAGCTGATTTTGTAAGTCGGTCTATAACCACCCATATAGTGTCATACCCACTAGAAGTGCGAGGTAACCCGGTAATGAAATCCATGGTTATATTTTCCCACTTCCATACAGGTATTTCTGGTTAGACTAGAAGTCCTGAGGGTCTTTGGTGTTCAGCCTTCACCTTAGAACATGTGAGACACTTGGAAACGAAAACGGCAATATCTTTCTTCATTCCAGGCCACCAATAGGTGTACCGTAGGTCTTGATACATCTTATCGGCTCCTGGGTGTATAGAATATCGCGTCTTATGAGCTTCATGCATGAGTGTTTCACGAAGATTGATGTGGTTAGGAATCCATATACGATCCAGGTAATACAAAATACCATCAGATTTAGTTTCAAGTTTTAGCTCGGCTCCACAGGACATCTCTTTTTGTACATCTTCCTCTGTTATTGAAACGTGTTGAGCTTCTCGAATTTGATCCTTAACATTGGTTATAATTTGCGAACATAGAAGATGGATGGAGTTCGCATAACCCTTTCGACTAAGTGCATCAGCCACCACATTTGCTTTACCAGGGTGGTATCTGATTTCACAGTCGTAATCATTTAGGAGTTCGACCCATCTTCGTTGCCTCATATTTAACTCTTTCTGATTGAAGATATGTTGAAGACTCTTGTGGTCAGTGTAGATTTCACACTTCGTACCATAGAGATAATGTCTCCATATCTTAAGAGCAAATACGACAGCTCCAAGTTCAAGGTCATGAGTGGTGTAGTTCTTTTCGTGTGTCTTGAGTTGCCTTGAGGCATAAGCTATGACTTTTCCTCTTTGCATGAGAACGCAACCTAATCCTTGCCCTGACGCGTCGCAATAGACTACAAAATCATCACAACCTTCAGGAAGAGTGAGGATTGGTGCATCACAAAGTTTTTGCTTGAGAATTTGAAAAGCTTCTTCTTGCTTGGGTCCCCATACAAATGGTTTCCCTTTATGGGTTAAAGCCGTGAGTGGCACCGCAATGCGTGAGAAGTTTGAAATGAACCGACGATAATAGCCAGCTAGTCCAAGAAAAGACCTTACTTCCGTTGGTGTTCGTGGAGCTTGCCATTCTTGAACTGCTTTGATCTTTGATGGGTCCACATGTATTCCTTTGTCATTGACTACATGCCCGAGAAATTGCACCTCTTTTAACCAGAATTCACATTTAGAGAACTTGGCATAAAGCTTTTCCTTTTCTAGAAGTGCAAGAACAAGTCGCAGATGACGCTCATGGTCAGCTTTAGATTTTGAATAGATAAGAATATCGTCGATGAATACAATAACAAATCGGTTAAGGTAAGGTTTGCAGACTCTATTCATTAGGTCCATGAAAACAGCTGGTGCGTTGGTTAATCCAAACGGCATAACCATGAATTCATAGTGACCGTATCGAGTTCGAAAAGCAGTTTTAGGGACGTCTTCTTCATGCACTCTAAGCTGATGATAGCCAGATCGAAGGTCGATTTTCGAAAAGCAACTGGCACCTTGTAGTTGGTCAAGAAGATCATCTATGCGAGGTAAAGGATATCGATTTTTGATGGTTAACTTGTTGAGCTCTCTGTAGTCGATGCACATCCGAAAAGATCCATCTTTCTTTTTTACAAAAAGGACAGGTGCACCCCAAGGCGATGAGCTGGGGCGTATGAATCCCTTGTCAGTCAACTCTTGCAATTGACTGGCTAGCTCTTGCATTTCAGAGGGGGCTAACCTATATGGAGATTTTGCCACTGGTGTAGCACCAGGTATAAGATCGATACGGAATTCGACATCTCTGATCGGAGGAAGTCCTGAAATGTCGTCAGGAAAGACTTGCGGAAAATATTTTACAACAGGAATATCTTCAAGTTTCTTCTCTGTGGTCCCCTTCTTGATGATATGGGCTAAAAACGCGACATAATTCTTGCGAAGGTATTTTTGAGCTTGAAGACAAGACATTAAGTTGAGCCCTTTCGACGAGGTTTCTCCAAAGATTCGAAGAGTCTGACCATTTGAAAGAGGAATACGAATAAATTTCTCACGACATACAACTTCCGCATGATGTAGACTGAGCCAATCCATACCGATTATGATGTCGAAACTTCCCAGCTTCATAGGAATAAGATCGACTGAGAATTCGTGGTCGTTTAAGGTGAGTGTACAGTTGCGTAAAATAGATTCTAATGAAACAGGTTTTCCGTCCGCAACTTCTACCGTTATGGATTCCGCGAGCTTATCTCGATTTTTACTTAAGATAGGTTCAAACTCTAATGACACGAAACTTCTATCCGCACCAGTATCAAATAACATAGAGGCATATCTACCATTTATAAGAAACGTACCGTTGACCACATTGCCGTCAGCTCTGGCCTGGTTTGCGTTAATATTGAAAGCCCTTCCTCTACCAGGTGGAGGAGCTTGGTTCGCTTGATTCACAGGATTGGCTTGGGCCTGAGCATGAATAATATTGACCAGCCTTAGACACGTGTTTCTGAAATGACTTGGGTCGCCGCAGTTGAAACAAGCCCGCATAGGCTGGCCCATAGGGTAATTGGGTTGATAGTAGGTTTGGGCTAACTGTTGAGTGGGTGGAAATGGTAGCTGTTGTTGGGCTTGACCCATTAATTGTTGGTGGGTTTGGGTTATAGGTTGGTGGCGGTTTGTTCGTTGGAGCGTGCGGCAGTTTTGAGCAGTGTGTCCGGCGTGACCGCAGCCGGTACAGTATTGGCAAGGATAGTCAGGGGAGTGGTGATACTGACAACGGTTACATTTTGGTAGTGGCCCTGTGTATGGTTTTCTGTATGGCGCGGGTGGAGGAGTGGCTTGAGTGATGGGTGCAGCAGGAACAGGGGTGTTGGTTTGGGTGACTGCAAAGTTCCTGGTGTTGCGCTTCCTCTTGTTAGCAAATTTAGAGGAAGGAGTGTGGTGGTTTGAGGTTTGTCCCTCAGCAGGGGTTTTCTTCTTTTCCTCCTTGAACTTCCCATTGCGAATTCGGTTTTCGGTCAGTTCTGTTGCCAACTCCATGGCAGCTTCTAGTGTTACCGGTGAAACGCTAAGGACCGAATCTTGGATTTTCGAGGGAAGTCCTCGAATGTAATGTTCGATCAGACGGTAGGTTGGAGTGAATAAGTTTGGAACCATTTGGTTCAACTCCAAGAACCTTTTGTTGTAAGTAGAGTGATCACCATCTTTTTGCTTCAAGGCATGAAATTCATCTTCTAATTTCTTAATTTCACTCCTAGGACAAAATCGCCTAGTCATGATTTCCCTTAACTCCTCCCAAGTTAAGGCCATCGCATCTTCTGTTCCCCTCTTTCCTTTCTCCGTATTCCACCAAGTGAGAGCTACACCAAGTAGTCTCCCGGTGGCGTAACGAACTTTGCGATCCTCAGGACAATCGCAGTTTAAGAAAACGTTTTCCATCTCCTCGAACCAATGTAGGAGAGCAGTGACTCCCTCGGTCCCTTCGAATTTCGGAGGATCACAGGACTTAAAATGTTTGTAGGAGCATTTGTTGGTAGGAGGGTTGTTGATGATCTGGTCCTGTTGTTGAGGAGGGTTAGTAGGATTTGCAGCAAGGGCTTGTTGTACTTGTACTACGATGTCAGGTAATATCGTGGCCATTTGATTCGCGATATGGGTGGCCAAACGTTCTCGAGACTTTTCCGATTTCCTACTTCTTCGATGCGATCTAGACGACATCTACAGGATCATAAAATGAGAAGATTGTGAGTTTATGATGTCTTTTTAGGTGTCATGTGTCTTTAAGAAAATGAAAATAACATAAATATCAATAATGCAACTACATCCAAAGGATGTCTTGGGTTCGCTCATGTTGGGCCTCAAATGTCCCCCATACCTTCACCTACATAGTCATGTGGGCCCCCATGGCTATTGGCTTGGTAGGATTCACATTAGTATTGGCAATTTAACACTTGCATCCCCCGAATGCAAACCACAAAATATGTTTATTAGGCGTTTGGTCGGAACGTGTCCAGGTGTAGACACAATGACAACTCAAAGTGGGATTAGCTCTCACGACGTTTGGTATAGCATGCTTTGGCCTAATAGGTATTTCGTACTCTCATCGTTAGTCCCCAGGTAGGCAAACTGGTCCTTTATTTTGGATTTATACGAATGCCAGCCTAGACAGGACGTTCCGACTACCGGTACTAGTACCCTTCCAGTTACTACATGCCCGTCATGAGAACTCACTTTGATGAGATTTGAAAACACGAAAATCATTGTAAAATCAATCATGATGTGGTGTGTGCTTGCATGGATGTGATATGTTATGATCATACGATTTCATGATAGGCATTATTTGATAATACATACTTATGAACATGCTAGAACAATATCAAATGTAACATTTAACATAAACATATAAACATCATGAAATTTGGCATATAACACACAAAATTCTTATAAGTTTCTAATCGACTATAGTATAGGCTCTAAGGGTCTAATAACCTATCCTATATCCCTATAGTCATGGCTCTGATACCAATCTGTCACACCCCGACCCGCAGCGGAAATAAGAGTCGGGGCATAATTGGGTTATCACCAAAGCACATGACATTTACTATTATGTTTCATAAATAAATGAAGTCAAAGTTACATTTCTCAAACATCCAAACATGTTCATTCATTACAAGGGAAAATAACCAAACATAATAATCCAAATACTAAATCGTTTTATTTCTTCTAATCCAGGTCCTATGTGTTCCTAGCTGCTGCTGGTTCACCTGTATCATGTGTAAAATAGGAGGTTTTTGGGTCAACATAAGTTGGCGAGTGAACCTTATAGATAAACATTTGATAATGATTTTCTGGTTAGTTTATCAATAAAATATTGTGCATAATCATAAAAGAGCACATGTATGAAATCAAACGTTGGCAAACATCAGTACAATTATAACATACATTAACAATCGATAGCATACATGAACATACCAACATCATATAACAATTAACATAATTGAACTGTGCGATCAAGGCTCAATCAAACGGAGCCGATCGTATTGCATGAACTGGAAATGTAAATTGAACTGTGCGCTCAAGGCTCAATCAAACGGAGCCGAACGTATTGCATGAACTGGAAATGTAAATTGAACTGTGCACTCAAGGCTCAATCAAACGGAGCCGAGCGTATTGCATGTATTGAAATGTAAAATGAAATGACCGATCAAGGCTCAATCAAACGGAGCCGATCGTGTGGGCACGCCAAGATCAACCGCATAATTAAATGGGGATCCAACTCAACCTCGATGGATGGGGAGCCACGGCCTCGGCAATTGCATGTATTGAAATAATAATTTGCATACAATAATAACTACTTAACAGCAACAAACTAATACACATGTCATGATATGATATATGCACAATAACTTGGTTATAATATGTAAATGAACAAGACACATGATACACCCCAAAAGCGTGATTAAAACGGGGAATTTGAAGGGTTCACTCACATTGGGTGCGTTGAATTTGAGATGGTGAGATGCGCACGATTTAGACGAAGCGAGTCAACGAGGAATCACTAACCTAGATAATAATGGAAAAATATATTAAATGGATGGATTTTATTAAAGATTTTAATGGGATTTTTAGATATATTTTTGTGAGTTTATGGCTATTTTCTATCCTTAAAAATGTTATTTTTAAGTATTTTTAATTGATTTTTAATTTTAAAATAAACAAATAAATATATAAAAAAATATTATTATTTTACTGTTTGACCGTTGACCGGTTCGGTCAGCGGTAAATGTTTGCGCCAAGCGGGATTCGAACCGGTGACCTTCAGTTCACGTGCACGTAGCTCTACCAACTGAGCTACGTGACTAACCCGTTAGGAACTCAGTTTTAATTATATTTATATACTTATTCGACTTAACCGAAAATACCTTTATTTACAAAAACGTTTTAATTCAATTGACCGGTGCTTGGGACAGGGTTCGAACGCGCGTTATGAAGTTTATCTTGCACACAGTCCACCGCTGGACTGTGTGTCTAACCCGGTTATATTCTTGATTTATATTATACTTAACAACTACTCGCTCTAACCCGGTTAGTTCATGAATAAAAAGAAATGTTATTACGTAACGCGTGTGTGTAGTAAGGATTGAACTCGGGACTTGTATATAAACTTTGCACACAGTCCACCGCTGGACTGTGTGTCTAACCCGTTTATTATCCGAATTTTAATTACTCTTATCCCGCTTTTAAGTTCGTCTTCTTCATTACGATTACCGATTTTACTCAAACATCTGGTTCATGATTTAACTGATTAAAAAACATGACGACTAGCTTGAACGTACAAAACCGAACAGTTTGGGGAAAGAATATACCGGACAGGTTGTCTTCTTTAAGGAGTCCGGCGAAAATCAGACAACTCTGTTTTTGAACCTCCGACTGAGAGAGTCTATCAACAGAATTAAGGAATTAGATTTGAAATTGAACCAGAGTACATGGATTATTAGTACGATTGAATGTGCTTACCGTTAACTAGCGAGTTTCCGGCAATTCCAGAATTTCTCCGGCGAACCCAGAAAATCCAGCAAAGTCTTCTGTGACTGATTTTGAGTGATGGATTAATGTTAGTAGAGTCCTAACAATAGATTGAAACCGCAAAGGAGGAATATCTTACCGGTTTGTGTTGAACACGGTTTTCCGGCGATTTCTGCAGAGAATTCCGGCGAACAGTTTTTGGTGCTCAAATGACTTGAAAACGTGACGAAAAGGAAATGGAGTGTAGTTGAGACGGTTCTGAATCGCATAAATGATTGGAACCTGAATTAATCGGAGTTTGATAACTTTTCGGTTTCAAAAACCGAAAATGATGAAACTTTAATTTCATTCATTACAGACTTAATCAGAAACCGATATTCATCGGTTATAAGTTGGCCAGATGAAATCGAAGCGATTTGGCGATCGGTTTACCGATTTTCCGTTATGCAGATGGCATTAACGGTTGATTAAGTTTGCGTATAAGATCCAATTGTTTTCCTAAGGTTAACAGAAAACACTTGGTGGCGGAGTGGTTTGGGAAGCGGATGATAAGTCGTTGGAGACAGCTGACCCGGGTTCGAGTCCCGGCAGCTACAAATGTTTTTTATTTATTTTATTTTAACTTTTTATCAAATATAATTTTTATGGTTTAGTTTATTTATTAATTATGTAATGTTTAAACCCAAAATAATCATAAATAATTAATGAAATTTCATAACTTGGTACAAGATTGCAAAACGGAGCGGGTTTTGGAGACCCGATTTTTACAAATGTTACATATGCTATCAGGATCGGTCCTACAAGTGGTATCAGAGCTAGAATAGCCTGATTTGATTGATATCAAGACAAGGACACTTCTAATTCTACTCCATTCTTCTATTTTTCTTAACTTTTACACAAAAATGAAGAATTCACGGGCAAATTCTGTCCAATTTTGAATATGACATGTTAAATACATCATAGATAAACCCCTGAGAGTTTGGAGACTAAAATCAAATGAATTGGTGTCAAATTGTTGCAAAAACCATGTTTTCAAAACTCATGAAAATCGAACTTGTTAGCCAAGTTCGACCGAACTTGACGTAAAAATCACTTTTTGAGTGAGTTTTTCTCAAGTTCGACCGGACTTGAGGGTTTCTGATAAAAGTCTTGCTAAGTTCGCTCGAACTTACCATAGAATTCATTGATATTTTATCAAGTTCGACCGAACTTGATAAAAATCAAGAAATCTTAAGCTAAGTTCGCTCGTACTTGAAAGTTTCTTACAAAATTCATAATGCAAGTTCGACCGAGGTTTCTCAGGGATATTTTCAAATCACAATACTTAAATTCGATCGAACTTAAGTGAAAAGTCTGAAATTCTTCATTCAAACTACAAGTTCGACCGAACTTGTAGTAAACCTAATTGTTTTCGAAGTTTGAACGTGTTTTCAGCGTACGTGTCTCGATATTCGCGATGGATGATCTACAGAGAGCGTATTGACAGCAGTGAGTACATCCAATGCTAACGTGATTCAATAAGTCAATCTTGACAACGAGATGGGCATGTCCGTTAAACCGCCGAAGTTAATTAGCATGGACGAGTATGCAGGATGGAAGGAGAAATTTACTTATTGGGTTCAGGCCATGCATTTCCAAGGCTGGGTGTCGATTGAGAGAGGTTATACTGTTCCGTTGGACGAACATCAGCAAGTTCTGGAGAAGTACAAGTATACTACAATACAGAAAGATGAGTACATTGCTGAGAAAAAAATGATAAGTCTCATTCAACAATCTGTTAAAGAGGATATTCTGGTCTTGTTACCCGAATACACGACTGCAAGAGATCTCTGGCTATCATTGCAAAAGAAATACTAAGGAAGTGTAGAGATTATCGAGAGTAAGAAAGCTCTCATCCTGAAGGAGTTCGATATCTTTAACATGTTGAAGGGAGAGACAATGAAACAGATGATTGAGCGTTTCTGTCATCTGAAAGTCCAAATGAGAAGACACGGTCTCAAGAAGACAGAACAAGAGTACATCGATAAGCTTGCAGATGCGTTACCTGACAGAGAGTGGACTACGTACCTCATGGTCGTGAAAGAAAGTCATAAGTGGGAATTCTTTAAGCTGTCTACATTCATCAACAAACTAGAAGGTCACGAGATGGAACTTCTAAAGATCGCAAAGTCGAAGAATGCTAACATTGTTCAAGATGTTGGTTTGTATTACAAGAACGGAATGCAAGACAACATTTCAAGCCCGAAGATTCAAACAACATTTAATGCAAACATAACTTCTTCGCCACAGAATCAACCACAATATGACCAAAGTCCACAAAGCTCTTTGTTCTCAAGCACAGGGTCAAATTCTTCCTATCAGAGTGGGGCAAATTAGAATCAACAAACAAATTCTGATCCGAATGTGTACAAGTGTAACATTGCTGTAAATCTAAACAATGTTGTTTCTGAGCAAGTTGCAAAACAACACATGTCACTTCTCGCCACTGTTCTAGAATCGTACGAAAGTCTTGTAGCTGGAAAGATCGGCAATCCCGAAATGACCGTCGAAGACTACGATCAGGTGGACGAAGAAGAGCTTGAACTGATGGATATCAAGTGGTCACTAGCTTTTATTATTCGAAGGGTGACAAAGTTTATTGCACTCACTGGCCGAGATATCGGAAATTCAAGCAACAAGCTAGGGTTCGACAAATCAAAGGTCACTTATTTCAGATGTCGACAGAAAGGGCATTTCAAGCGAGAATGCAAAAACCCTGAAGCAACGGGAAATCAGAGTCCATTTGGAGGGGGCAACAAGTATTACAAGAAATCTCTTCAATACAAGCCTTTTCCAAAGAAGACACAGGTTGAAATCTAAGAGAAACCAAACAGTAACAACACTGAGAAGGCAATGGTTGCTTCAAACGAAGATGATGGATTCGATTTGAATTCTTATATCGGTAAGAAGACCGGAGTTGCATTGATGGCTGAGATCGTTGAAGATACCTCTGCCGAAGAAGCAACAACTCTAGAGAATATTTTATTGGAACAGTATCTGCAACAACAGGAGGAAGAGGAGTATCTTCACATGAAGAAACAAGGCATATTATCTTCTAACTCATGTGATAGTTTTGCAGGTAACTTTGACGGAAGTTCTCACGAGCAAGTGATCGAGGAGAAATCAAATGAAGAAGTTACTGATGTTGTTCAAGAAGTGACTGCTGAAAATCTCAAGGACTTTGCCGATAAAGCTATGATGGCAAATCAAACCAATGTAGGTCCAGAGGTAAAGGAAGTTGTCAAAATGCAAGTTGTGGAGGTTGTAAAACCTTGCAAAAAATGTATCGAGCCATGTGCTGAATGTGCCGAAAAATCACAAATCATCGCTGAACTCAATGTACATAATGAACATTTCAAATATGATTATCGTGCAATGAAGGAAGCGTATGACAAAATGAAAGATGATTATGGCAGGCTCGATAGAAATAATACTGAACAACACGATACTATAAGAATGTTGAAAGGTACAGTAATGGATAAACAAAAAGCAATAAACATCTATATCAACACCATTGCTGAGACCAAACAACAACTCCAGGACATGAAAATTGAAACAGAACGTGTTCAACAACTTTTAAGAAGCTACACTACTAACGCATATGTCATTGATCACATTCTGCCGACAATTTCATCTGAAGAAAAACCTAAAAAGAAAATTGGTAAAGAATACAGCAATGTTCCTCCTCCCCTATGCGAGAAGTATTGTTCTCAAAATCGTTGATGGGATGGATAAGGCACTCAACATTGAGTTGTTATCTGAAAAGAAAAATGAGTTGCCAGAGAACATTGATATGTCTATACTAAATCAGATGATGACAGTGCGGTAGTAAAAAAAGTGGTTGAAAATGTTCCGAACGATTCTGATGATGGCAGCTTTGAGAGCGCCACCTCGAGTTTGAACAGTTCTGATTCAAATTCTGAAGATGACGATACATCATCGGAAGATAATATATGTGATGATCCTAATGTTGTCATGTACAAGGTTAAGGAATCTGATAGATTACACTTTGATGACAGTTTTCCGATTCGGAACGTCAAAGAAGATCAATTGGATAAACTGTTTAAACTGGTTGAAGTCACATCAGATGACCTGGAGAAAAATGAAAAGAAATTCTATTCTAAACCCAAAAGAAATTACAATAACTACCTGAGAAAGGGTGGTGATCATCCAGAAAACCGGAGAGCTGGGTTGGGTCTAGATGAGGAAGAAGAACCGGTTAAGAAAATGTCACCATTTCACGAGTACAAAGATAAAAACATGAAATTCGTTTATGGGACAAACACGGTTCATGAGGAGAGTTTGATTGGGAAGCAATCAAACGACGAGTTTAAGAAACAGAAAGAACTTTGAGATAAGGCGAAAGCCACAAGTGGTGTAAAATCCACTAGTGGACACTCACATGATAATCGGATTTGCTTCAAGTGCAACGAAGTTGGTCATATTACACGAAAGTGTCCGAAATCTAAACCGGCTTATTTTCGAAGGAAAGAAAGTTCAGACGTTGTGAAATCAAAGCAACCAGAGTTTGTAAAACCGGTCATGATTTTGAAAAGAAACGAATCAAAACCTGAAGATAAACCTAAATCTGAAAAGAAATTTGTAAATTCAACTTTCAAAAAAGGTGAATCTTCAAAAGCAAATGAAACAAAGTTTTACATCCAAAAGGCTAACATAAATCACAAGCATGGATTGCAAAAAGGAAGTTGCCAATGTCTGAAATCACTAAGTCCGAGCCTGTTAAGACTAGTGATAACATGAAAGAATCAAAATCTGAAATCACTAAGTCTGAGTCTGTTAAGACTAGTGATAACATGAAAGAATTGAAATCTGAAATCAAAATTGAAAACGTCAAATGTTTGAAAGATAAAAAGAAAGTTAAGTTTTCAAACATAAACATCGTAGAAAATCCAGATGATGAATATGAATTTGAATATGCTGACGAGTGTGAATTTGATTACGACGATGGTTAACCAATTCAACCCAAGACCAAGAAGGCTTGGGTCGCGCTGTTTAACTAATTGTTGAAATGTGCAGGGGCTCCAGAGATCTGTACTTTCCAAGTGGATTCTGGATAGTGGAGCTTCCAGGCATATGATAGGAATGAAAGCGCTCTTGTTCGACATAAAAGCTATCAACGGCGGATATGTTGGATTTGCTGGAAACCAAGGTGGAAGGATTGTCGCCGAGGGAAAGCTCTCAAACAGAGTTGTTTCATTTGATCAAGTGAACTACATTGCGGAGCTTGAGAATAACCTTCTGAGTATTTCTCAAATTTGTGATAAGAAGTTTACCGTCCACTTCAACGATAAAGAATGCATGATCATCAAACTGGGTTTCAAAATACCGGACGAGTGGATACTCATGCGTGCACCGAGAGAGAATGATTTGTATGTTCTTGACATGGGAAATGCTACTACTTCTTAAAAAACAACACAATGTTGTTTCAAAAGCTACTGAGAAGGAATCAATCTTATGGCACAGAAAGATGGGCCACATTCACCTAAGAAAGATGAATCATTTGGTGCATAATGATTTGGTAGAAGGTGTGAATCTGAAAAGTTTTCATATGACAGATAATTGCCTCGAGTGTAAAAAGGGAAAGCAGATAAAGAAATCTCATCCGAGAAAGATTCTCAATTCAATAAAGTTGCCGCTCGAAAGACTTCATTTGGATCTCTTCGGTCCAGTGAATGTCCAAAGCATCTCTAGAGATCTCTACTGCTTGGTAGTCACAGACGATTATTCCCGATACTCATGGGTATTCTTCCAAGAATCAAAAGATGAGACGTTTGAAAACATAGTAATTCTTTTCAAGAAACTTGAGAACCTGTACCATCTTCCGGTAGATGCATTAGAAGTGACAACGGTACTGAGTTCATAAACACAAAAATGAGGGAATTCTGCAACGCTAAAGGGATTTTGCACGAGTTTAGTGCACCCTACACTCCGCAGTAAAACGGTGTCGCTGAAAGGAAGAACATGACGTTAATCGAAACTGCAAGAACCATGCTTGCAGACTCAAAGCTTCCAGTCAGCTTCTGGAGTGAAGCAGTTGCAACGGCTTGCTACACACTTAACAGAGTCTTAACAGTCAAACCAACGAAGAAGATTGTTGGTGCACCTGGTGTTCATTACTTGTCGAATAGGCTAGACAGAGCGTATTTTGAATATTGTATAGGTTAGAATCGAACACACGACCGAAATACGGAGATTTCAGTGTAAAAGGGATCAAGTTCGCCTGAACTTGACCTGATGTGCCTTTAGTTAAGTTCGCCCGAACTTGTCCTGTGAAGGACAAGTTTGCCCGAACTTGACTATAGCACATCCGGGTGAACTTGGCTCCCTATATATATGTGTGTGTTTATTTGTCATTTAAGTTTTTAGCATCCCTACGGGGAGGTGCTACCGGATTCTCTCCAGGAACTCCGGCAGCTGGACTTATAAAGATGTATACTCTTTCGGTATGAATGAAGACTTCCGCTGCATTCTGTTTCTACTCCATTCTTAATAACATTTTACCGAATCGGTTTATATTTATCCACTAACTTCCGTCTAGAACCGCCTGATCACGGACCATCAATTGGAATCAGAGCTATGGTTATCACCTATGCTTATGAATTTGGACATTTATGGACATTAGGAGGGGTTTTAGACGTAAATCATCAAATAACCATACAATCCACAGATGAAAAGTAAAATTGAACGGATAGGATTGTTAGAAAACCATTTTCTACCAGATCTATGGTGGATTCATCTCAAAATTCGAAGAAATAAGGATTCTGGATCGAAAAATGTGAAAAATGGGCTGATTTGGGGGATCAAGTTAGCCCGAACTTGACTTATATTGGTCAAGTTCGACCGAACTTGTATCATTTTTGATCAAGTTTGCCCGAACTTGATCAAGTTCGCCCAAACTTGATCATGTTCGCCCGAACTTGATCAAGTCCGCCCAAACTTAACTCAAGTTCGCCCGAACTTGTGAGTTGGAGACCAAGTTCGCCGGAACTTGGTAATGGGTTACCAAGTTCGCCAGAACTTGGTCCAATGCCTAAAAAAAAGGCATGGAAAAATTTTGTTGATCGTATTGATGAGATCAGTGTCCAAAAAAAAATTGGCGATAGAAATTTTTTCAGGTTTTTGAAGACCGAACCAGGATGTTCGGGGATACCGTCTAGAGCTTCAGAGTACAGATTTGGTGATTCGGTCACAAAACTTTGAAGATAACAGGAGAGTCATTGATACTGATGCAGAATGTTGATCTTTTGGGTGTTGTGACTAGTAATGGGCCTAAACGTTAAATCCGCATTTGTGAAAAACTGAAAGTTCCGGATTTCAGGGGGAATTTCAGTGAAAATTTCAGTATGGTCAAATTTTCAAAAATGAGGGGGAATAAAAAATTTTCAATATTTGAAGATTCCGGCATTTTTGAAATTTGTGACTACTCCAACAGTATCCGGGTGGTTTCCGACTAAGATTAACCGGGAAATGCAGAGATTTGAGATTCATTTGTAAATTGATCAAGTTAATGTCTAGTTTGAAAGCAGGTGGTTACATAATTGAGTCTTGGAGGAGTTGTTTATCAGATTCTGCGGTCATGGTTGTGGATTGACACCTAAGTCGCGCGTATGGTTTGGAAGCACACACGACTGCCTATCTTTAACTCTGCTTTGCACATGAATTATTGACTGGACTAACCGCCAGGAGATAAGGATGCTTTGTAGTTTCAGTTGCCCGAGTTGTACGCGGTTACCATGATTAAGGAAGATGATTTATGGGATCGGATCTTCCAGACAAAGAAGTGTACCAGTTGCTGACGAAAGAGATTATCCATTTGGGATTCTGTGATCACAGGAAGTTCAGATTATTCAGATCATGATTCAGATTGATTCTTAAGGGTTAGAGTCCTGGTCTCCGTGAAGGAACAGTTAGCTGGATTAGCAGTCGTTAATACCAGTGAGGAACTGAGGACGTTCAAAACGTTCGGTGATGATCTTAGGAATTAGTGACTAGCTCCGCAGACGGATGGTTTCAAAATTACCAAGGAAATCTGATGATAGCTTTGATGGCCATTATTTTTAGTCTTCAAGCATATGAATCATTCTTCTCTTTGGACTAACCGCCGTTGGATGATGATGTTTGGTGATTAAGTGGCGATGGTCTACCGGAGATAGCTATATATCTGACATTGTGACTGAAGAAGAAGAATGTGATTTTGATCGCGGACGAATGTTTCTCAGAGTCGAAGTGTTACCAGATTATTTGGTTTCGATGAAGATTTGATGATTGAAAAAGATTACCGATTTGCTGATCTGGAGTGATTACGGAAATCGGGATTTCAGATTATTGCAGGTAAACATTGGTTTGAAGTTTACCAGTGTTGTAATTCGAAGTTTCTATCAGTTGCCGGTTGAGTTTTTGAAGATCGGAAGATCGAGCATTGGAGATATGTGCTAAAACTGAACGCGGATTTGGTTAAAGTTGAAAGGGAGAAGCTGTATTGATGAATTTCAAGTTGGTGTCTATTCAAGATAATCTGTCGGTCAAGTAAATCAGAGGAGGTTGGAAACTATGCAAAAAATATCTGAACTGGAGATTTCAGGGGGAATCTAATGTTGATAATGCAAACCGGATCATCAATTAAGAGGGAATTTGTTGGCGCATTTCGTCGACATCGGCAGATACCTTGATTGAAGTTGCAGAATATTCAAACACGGCTCAAATTTGAAGACCAAGATTCGACAGTAACGAACAAGGGGGAATCTGTTGGTGCGCCTGGCGTTCGTCACTTGTCGAATAGGCTAGATAGAGCGTGTTTGAATATTGTATAGGTTAGAATCGAACACACGACCGAAATACGGAGATTTCAGTGTAAAAGGGATCAAGTTCGCCGAACTTGACCTGTATTGATCAAGTTCGCTCGAACTTGATGTGCCTTTAGTCAAGTTCGCTCGAACTTGTCCTATGAAGGACAAGTTCGCCCGAACTTGACTATAGCATATCCGGGCAAACTTGGCTCCCTATATATATGTGTTTGTTCATTTATCATTTAAGTTTTTGGCATCCCTACGGGGAGGTGCTGCCGGATTCTCTCCAGGAACTCCGGCAGCTGGACTTATAAAGATGTATACTCTTTCGGTATGCATGAAGACTTCCGTTGCATTCTGTTTTTACTCCATTCTTAATAACATTCTACCGAATCGATTTACATTTATCCACTAACTTCCATCTAGAACCGCCTGATCACGGACCATCAAAGACCTGTTTTGAGATGATCAACTGACGGAAACTGAATTTGAAGTTCTTAGAACCATTTGGAGCACCATGTACTGTAATCGATCAAGATGGCAAATTTGGGGCTAAATCACTCGAAGGTTTCTTTGTCAGATATGCAAGTCCTTTGCGAAGAGTTTATGTTCCTTCATTGAGAAGAGTAATTGAAGCGCAACATGTTGATTGTTTTAACTATACGGATCCTATTCAGAGAAAAGGTGACGCATGGTTATTCAATTATCAAGCTTGTGGAAATCATTTGATTTGCCTGAAGAACCATCCGATGAAGAAATTGCAGCGCTTTATTATCTTCATCAATCAGGAAATCAAGAGCAAATCGTCAGACCAATTGTGGTTAATCAACCCATGTTGGGATCTTCTGCTTCTGGTGCTAGTTCAAGTAATAGCGGTGGTAAGAAACTCAAACAGAACAAGTGACATCGACTACAGAACCAGTCAATACTACAGTGATTCCTAATCTTTCTGAAGCACAAAGTTCAGCCTCGGACGAGGCTCCAACATTCAATGCCGATGAAGAATCTTCTTCAGATGAAGAAGCAGAGCAGATTACAAGTTTAATGAATGAATCTGCAAGCCCGTGTAGTGCTCATGAAGTTGAAGAAGTGGTAGATCAAAATATCACAAATCAAGAGAATACTGTGGTTGTTCTAGGCGAAGTGATGCCACGATCATATTTTATCATCCGTCAAATTCTATAATAGGCGAATTACAAGCTGGTGTGAGAACACGAGTCAAATAAATAAAGCTTTGAGCTGTTTCTATACTCGTGTTTCTCCAATTCAAGAGTATTGCTACTATTCATGTTTCATATCCCAGATAGAGCCAAAGAATGTTTATGAAGCTTTAGGCGATGAAAACTGGGTACAAGCAATGCAAGAGGAACTGTTACAGTTCGAGAAGTTAGGAGCGTGGAAGCTTGTGGACCTGCCTGAAAATCAGAAAGCGATTGATACTAAATGGGTCTTTAAATGCAAGCGAGACGATCGAGGAGTTATAGTTTGAAACAAAGCTCGGCTTGTTGTGAAGGGATTTCACCAGCAGGAAGGGATAGACTACACGGAAGTCTACGCACCAGTAGCTCGCTTAGAATCTATTCGAATATTTCTTGCATTCACAGCATGGAAAGGATTTAAGGTCTATCAGTTGGATGTCAAATCAGCTTTTCTGTACGGAAAATTACGCGAGTAGGTGTAGTCGGACAACCACCGGGTTTGTCGATCCACTCAACAAAGGAAAGCATATCTTCTTGATAAAGCTCTTTACGGTTAACACCAAGCCCTGAGAGCTTGGTACGAGACGTTATCGCAACATCTCATGGGAAACGGATCTGTCAGAGGAACTGTGGATAGTACTCTCTTCACTAAAGAAGTTGGTAGTCTTCTAATTATAGTTCAAATCTATGTGGATGACATCATCTTTGGATCAACGAATGATAGTCTTTGCAAGGAGTTTGAGGGCATCATGAAGAAGAAGTTTGAAATGTCTTCGTTGGCCGAAATGAAATTCTTCCTCGGATTGCAAGTAGATCAACTTCCAGACGGTATTTTCATTCATCAGACCAAGTATGTGCATGAATCTTGAAGAAGTTTGATATGGAAAGCTCGAAGCCGTTATCTACTCCTCTTGCTCTTAATCATGGGATTTGCATCGACGAACTGGAACCAAAGTTGATGAGACGCTCTACAGATCAATGATAGGATCGCTGATGTATCTGACGACATTGCACCCAGATATCATGTATCCTACATGCCTTGTGCCAGATATCAGTCTAGTCCGAGAATACCACACATTCAGATCGTGAAGCGAATCTTCAGATACTTGAAGGGATGTCCAAGCACTGGCTTGTGGTACCCGAAGAATGATAACTTTGATCTAACAGGATATACTGATTCTGATTTTGGTGTAGATAAGTTGAATTCAAAATCGACTACAGCGGGATGCCAGTTCTTCAGAGCAATAATGGTAACCTGGCAGTGTAAGAAACAGACTATGGTCGCTCTCTCTACATGTGAAGCTGAGTATATCTCGGCCTCCAGCTGTTGTTCACAGATTCTGTGGATACAACAGCAGATGAGAGACTATGGTATGCAATTTCTCGACACTTCGATGTATGTTGATAATAAGGCAACCATTGATATAACCAAAAATCCAGTTCATCACTCACGCATCTAAACACATTGAAATTCATTATCACTTCATTCGTGACTGCTACAAAAAGAAGTTGGTGCGAATAGAAAGAATCCACACCGACGAACAAAGGGCTGATTTTTATACCAAACCATTTTCTTTATCACGGTTTAAATACTTGTTGAGCATTAATGATATGAAAAATTTGCTGACCGGTGCGGACGCTGAGGTTGAATACGGATCGGACGACAAGTTCGCGTGATCCACATTGGTTTGTCTATATCTTTCTAGTTTAGAATTTTATTAAAAACTAAAATACAAAAATATGTTTTTGATTTTTACGGGGGAGAAATGTTAGAGAAAATACAAAAACATTTGAAAAGTTTAAAATTAAAAAACATATTAAAAATTTCGAAAATATACAAAACATTGAAAAAGACAAAAAGAATTCGATGTCACAAAAAGGAAATGATAGTACATCAGTGGACTATCACAGTATGCTAAAGAAATGTAAAGTTTAAAAAGTAATAAACAAGTATTACTGTGGATGTGTCGATAGGCTTAACACGTTCAGTAAATTGTTTTCGAGATATAAACTAAATTTTACAACTGCTTAATCTTGTGAATTAACACATCTTGGATATATGGACTCAGTACTCCAAATTTCGTTTGAGAGATTGCCTGATTCGGAGACACGAGGTGTTTATAGATAGTTGATATCTGGGGTATTATACAAGTTTTCTGATTTTGCGGAAGCAATAGCCTAGAATTCTATAGTACTTTCGCTATAAACCCCTAAACTGCTTGCAATCTTGAAAAGTATCGAAAGATCTAATCATTTGCAGTGCTAAAAAGATTCCTTAAGTGGAACACACCTTAAAGACGAGCCTTCATCTCTTTGTCTGTACGGTAGTACTAACCTGAGGTCTCAAGGTCTCGCATTAACCCAGATACATATATCAATTACGTTATATTCACCTATAAGATGAAATCTAGGGAATCTTGATACGGGAGTATATTCAAGAAGTGGGAACCACAGATAAGTCAAGTTTCATAAATCATACCTTAACATATCTTGAAATAGTTGAGAAACGTGGTAAAGTTTAATGGACAAACATATCGACAATCTAGGTAAAAAGTTTAAAGCTTAAAGTCATCTAAAGGTCAACGGTACTGGTGATATGTCTCAATTAACTGATATGATCATTAGACACGAATTCACAAAAATATGTCTGTAAATATGTTTGTACATAGTTTACATTGTCCTGTACATAGTTTATCTGCTTTATAGATTAAATCCAAAAAGATTTTCAGTGTGTTTTAGCATAAATTTACAAAATACAAAATGATTTTGTTTCTACATTGTTTTCAGCAAACCAATGTTGGAGAACGAGTCTTCCAAGTCTGGTAAGGTGCTAAACTGGTGAGAATCTCATTGACATCAGACTGGGAGCTAATCTGTAAAATTCGAAAATCCAAAAACGATGAAAAGTTCATTAATTTGATACTTTAATTTTGAAAATATCATCAGTATTGTTCGTAACGGGTCTAACCGGGGTCATTAACTGGACTCGGAGACAAATAGGTTAACCAAGGTCATTAACTTGGACTTGGTCAACTAAGTGGATTTTCAGAACTGGTAAAAAGTGGAAAGTTCAGGGATTAAATTGCAAAAAGTTGAAAATTTTGAAATTAGGGTTTGGCAAGTTCGGCCGAACTTGCGAAACTAATAAAAGTTTAACAATTAAACAAGTTCGACCGAAACTTATGGAATGACTGTTTGTGAAAAGAGAAGTTCGCTCGGACTTGTGATGGGCATGATTACTTTGGGCCTTCAAGTTCGCCCGAACTTGCCAAGGTATAAATACCTTGCAAGTTCGGCAGAACTTATTATCTGTCAACAAACTTCTCTGAGCGAACTTATCAGATTGTGAGCGATTTGTGAAATTGGCAATTTAAGGTCGTTGTGCTGCGAAATTTGTATTACATTTAGTGATTCGCACACTAATTGTAATGGAAGAGGTGAAATTTTGAACTTTAAATGGTTAATTGAACGAAATTGTTGAACTTAGATCTAAAACTTGTTAATATTGATAGATCTAGGGTTTGTATGGTCAAATCGAACTTAAAATCATGATTTACAACATAAACCGACCGTGAATGTGACTTGGACTTGATTAAAATGAACTTGATTGAGATGAGCAGGTTTGATTGTTGAAGAGATAACAAGTTCGACCGAACTTGTTATCAAGTTCGACCGAACTTGCTAATAAATCTTAAATAAAACCTAATCAAAACATGTTCGACCGAACTTAGGTTTTAGAATGTTGTAATGTATAAGTTCGACCGAACTTATGTTGTAATAATGAACATGTTAGTTGAGCATGTTCGTGCGAACTTAACTAAATCAGATTGTTTTCACACACATCAAGTTCACCCGAACTTGATGAAAAATGTGTTGAAAAAATTTGAATTTTTCTCGTAATGCGTGCTAATTGGTTTGTGTTGTTTTTCAGGCTCAAGTACCAGCACTGGTGATTTCTATGGATTTCTGTAAGTTCCATAATACATGCATCATGCTTGATAAAACGATATGTCCGTCGCTGAAGGAGTACGACAACATTTTGAAGTTCCTAAAAGATTGTACGATACATAGAGCCATTACAGAGCGCACAGTGTCTTATCGTTCACATACTTATCACTTCTGGATGAATGCGAAGCCCCGTGAAGATAAAAATACCATTATTTCATCTGTTCAATTCGGGAACGAAGTCAAAGAAATTACTGTCACAGAGGATGATATACGAAGGATCCTGCAATTCAATGACGATAAAGATGATCCTATTTTCTTGGATGAAAAGATGGTGAGAGGTTGTTTCTACCGTATGGGATACAAAGGGAGTGTGAACAAGCCAACACTGAAGAAAGGGAAGTCCTAACCCCTAAAAGCTACTTATGGATGCTATCATACACACTTCAGTCACCGTAAAGGGGTCTTGACGATGTTCAAGATTACATGGCCTGTATGGCAACGACGTTAATTCTGAAGAAGCCGTTCAACTTTTCAAAGCTTGTTTTCACACATATGTCAAAGAATGTGTAAGATTCGAGATTGTGTTTGTATCCAAGGTTCGTGCAGATGCTCATCGATGAAAAGTTTTCTAATATTGCAGGTGATCCAAACGACATCTTATATCTCAGTCACCTCGATGATACTACGGTGAAAAAGTTGATAAAATTCCAGAAACAAGACTCAGCACCGGTGGCAAAGCCAGTATTTGGGGCGATTAAAGATGAAAATTATATTGCGCCAGCTGATAACAATTGGAGGAAAGATGGAAGTGGTGACGAGAAAGAGTTAAACGCAGAAAAGGAATGGTTTAAGGCTTTCAAGCCTAAAGCTCGAAGTGAATGGTTTCGAAAGGCCGAATTCGAAAAGCCTAAAAAGAAGTGAGCGGCTTAGAAAGTTGATACAATGCATGTGGATGAAGACGAACATGTTAATGTTCAAGCTGAAGCTGGTTCTAGCGCAGCGATTGTTACTGAAAGCCAAGAGATCGAAAAGACGACTCAAGAAGATGATGTTATATCAGCTACTTTCGAGAACGACGATGATTCTGATGATTCTCTCGAGAAGATTACTAAGAAGACAATAGCAGAGATGAGGCAGAAAAAGTCAAAGAGACTGATGCTGATTTTGATCCAAATCTTGAAAAAGATTCTGATGAGGAAAGACCCAAGAAAAAACTAAGCGTGTGAAGTCTGCTACAGTTTCAACGACAAAGACTACATGGTCTCCTTAGCAACAAGCAGGAGGAAAGCAAAGAAATCTCAGAAACCTACTAGTCGTCGATACAAAGGAAAGCCAAAAAGCGCAGAAGTTACACAAGAACCTTCTGGCGCACAGGAGAAAGGAGTAACACAAGAACCCCCTACACAAGAACCTCCTGTTGTTATTTCATCTGAAGCTGAACATCCAGGAGTTACACAAGAACCTCCTGTGATCTTTCCATCTGAGGCAGAACGTCCAGGAGTCACACAAGAACCTCCTGAGGTTGGATTACTTGAAGTGCCTATTATTTCATCTCCGGTTCCTCCAACGACTTCTCATTTTGAAAGTATTACTCCTAAGAAGTCCACACCAAAGACTGCTACTCCAAAGTCTACTCTAACTGCAAACCTGTTTAGTGGTATGCAGAATGAGCCAATAAGTCTTCAAGATCTGAATGATTTCTTTCCAGATACTAATGTTGATTTTCTAGAGAAGCGTGTGAAAATCTTGGAAGATAAAGTAGCCAAGAATGAAGAAGAAAAAGCTAAGCTGATCAAGAAAATGAATCAAAGCGCAGTTGAAAAAGATATGTTGGATGATAAAGTCAAAGTGTTGGAAAGCGAAAGAGAATTCTTCAAAGTATTAATCGAGAGCTTGCAAGACGCAAATGAAAAATGCAAACAGAAAAGTCTGTTGAAGAGAATGTTAAAAAGCTTCTGAGTCCGATGTTACTAAGGTTGACGAATCTGTCAAGCCTTCTGATCCTGTAATTGCTTCTGAAGAAAAGGACGATGAAGAAGCAGAAAATGAGGATAAAGACGATGATGACAAGAAAGATGATTCTGATTATGAAGATTGGAATAATGCTAATGATGATGATGATCAGGGAGGAGTTGGTATGAAAATTAGTGAAGCAAAAGTCTCTGATGAATTTGATTTTTCTTCTTTGATGGATGATGAATCAAACAAGATGAATGATCAAATTGAGGGGGAGTCAGGACAAAAAGGGCCAACTGAAGAGATTGATATGTATGATGTTGATAGGTTTGCAAAGCATGTTGCTGCCGTACCCACAAAGCCTTTGATCTTGATGCTTGAACATAATGTAGAGGAAGGCGAGTACGTGCACAATTATACAAAGGAAGATTTGGCCAAGTTGATCGAAGTTGATGCTGAAACACTTGATTTTGATTTTGAAGAGCAAGTGATGAATGTTAACACGTTTGAGCCAAATGGTTATCAGTACATTCGAAGGTTTGAAGCTAATGAGTATAACAGGGTGATAGTAGAGGATTGGTCTTCTGATGATGAAAGAGATGAAACTGCGAAGTACGTCGGTCCAAACACTGATAGTTTTCCTACGTTCGAGGAAATGTACAAGCAACGTGATGAAGATATGTTAAAAGAAAAGATTGAAGAATCTATTCGAGAAGGTAAAGTTCCGAAACCAATGACGAAGGAGGAAATAGCTCAAGCTATGAAATCTTGGTTTAAAGAGATGCCGCGTGAATGTAAGTTTCGACGTCCTCTAGCATTCTTTACTAGAGATAAAGACGTGTCGTTGGGAGATATTCTAAGTTGGGGGTGGTTCAAGGAGTTGAATGTGTATGCTATTAAACGTGAGTTTGGAGTGCAATACTTCAAATACTTAGCAGATTTCCAGACACTACTGTACTGGGATGTGGAGGAGCTTGTTCAAACTGTGAATGTTACTTATCATATGAAGTATATTGATCAGTTGTTATGGAAGATGATCAAGTTTGAAGCGACAAAGGGTTTTAAGTATTGGAAGCCGTTTATTCCAGGCCGTCGCATCAAGACAAATAAGAACACAGGGGAAAAGGATATAACGTTGATTATGAAACACGACCGAGAGCGATGAGGAACATGCCCTTAATGCCAATCGAACAGAATTTCTATCCAATGTTTAAGTGGTGGCAGATTGATCTTACTACATGCGAAGCTGTTATAGTGTTACGATTTGAGGAACATCTGGATATCACGAAGGAAAGGATTGAGATATTGGGGTTTCAAGGTATGAGAGGCTTGTGGAGAACGATCAGGATTCTAGATCCTATGTGGTTGGTAACTGCTCCAGAGAAGATATCAAATGCTTGTTCTACAACAAGATTGTATTCGAAGAACGTGAGAAAGAACAAGCCATGCAATATCAAAGGGTTGTGAACGTATGTTATACTCGAGAAGTTAACTCTGGAAGGATGTGGGAAACTAGATGGAGGGATCTAGAACGAGTTGAATTCTTAAAGGAAGAGAAGCGTTTTGAAGCGTTACACAGAAAGGTAGGGTGGCAAGACTTAGAAGAATTCAGTACATGAACAAAGTGCCTCCTACAGATCAGACGCCAGATCCGAAGCAAGAACGATGAAGGAAGCCTTACAAGAACTTCTTCGGCCGTGTTCGTTAATGTTTATTTAAAGACAGAGTTTTGAAGACTGATACAAGGTGAAGCGATATCCAAGGGGGAGTCTGTTGGTGCAGAATGTCTATGTCGTAGTCTTATATCGAGTCTGTATAGATTAGAGTTGAATAGGCTAGCGAAATCGAGTATTTATGTATCAGGAGGTCAAGTTCGCTGGTCATTGTTTGTGTGAAGTCAAGTTCGGCCGAACTTGACTATGTCAAGTTCACCCGAACTCCTATCCACTCCAGTGAACTTCCACCTCTATAAATAGCTAGCATGTCTCACTCATTTGTAACTTTGGCATCTTAGAGGCGAAGCTCTGTCAATTTGGAGACTTGACGTTATATCAATAAAATTGACGATTAATTGACTAATTCTTGTTGTTTGGTAATCTTGTCGTAATATTTCCGCTATTATGGACATTAGATATCAAATCTAGGTTCCTATGCTATCAGGATCGGTCCTACACATTAAACTAGAAGTGACGAGTTAGACATGTTAAAACATGCCTAACTAAGTTATAAAAATGATTTGGTATCAAAACTTGGTGTTTTGATACCTGAAAATAGTTCTGTCGTAAATGCACATAATGCGCATCTTTGACCGAAACTTTGACTCGTCACTTCGATTAGTAAACATGGTAATCCGAAGGTGCAAACGCTAGGGATTATAACCTTCGTGATTACGATCACGTTGCAAAGTCAAATTGAACTTTGACTTAACCAAAAATGGCCAGAATCGAAAGTGAAACAGAAAGTCAAACTGTTTGACTTTTGGCTCAAAATAACAAAAATAAATGAACAAGACTAAGAGTGAGCACTTACTTGTGTTGAAGAACACTTAAGAGCTCAGTAGGAGGCTTCCAATAAACTGGAAACAAGATCCAATGATGTGGGAGGAAGAAAGAAGGAATGAGCAAGTTGAAATGGGCAAAAGTCTTGGCTATTTATAGTGAACTTGAGCTCTATATGACCGAATTCTCCCTTAGCAAAGGTTCCTAATTTGATATCCAGTCCATAAATTATTATGAATTAGTGACAATTACATAAGTATTACTGTTTAACAGTTGATTCATTGATTAATAAACGTTTACAATCTGGATGAAATCTTGCGAGCTTCGCCATCAATGTTGTAAAAACTGTTACAATGAAATGACCCAATAACCTATTTATAGACTTCAAATTCGTACGAAGGCATACTAGTTCGTACGAAGTTGCCACTTCATACGAACTATTCCTTCGTATGAAGTACTATCTACATAAACATAACTTTAACATATGACAAATCTAGTCCTATACATTCAAACTTGACCTAAGACACAGACAATAGACATCGTGCATCAACAAACTCCCCCTTGGATGTTGTCGCAGTCTTGGTCAGTCTTCAAAAACTTCAACCTGTTCCAAAGAAATTCTTGTATGGCTTCTTTTGTCTTTCTTGTGATGGGATAGGTGTTTGATCTATCAGAGGTGCCTATTTCATGAAATTAAAATCTCTTTAGACACACCGCTTTGCCTTTCTCTCTAATTTCTTCTAAATGCTTTTCTTCCTTCAAAAATTCTTCACGTTCTAGCTCTCTCCATTTCGATTCCCACATATGCCTTGAATTAATACCATGTGCATAGCAAACGTTAATTACACCCTGGTATTGATACGCTTGAGTTTCTTCTCTCTTATCATAACAGATCTTGTTAAAGAATAAACATTTCACATCTTCCTTCGAACAATGCACTAGCCACATCGGGTCTAGTATCCTGATCGTCCTCCATAGTCCCCAAATTATCCTTCGTTCAATCAATTCAGGAGTTGTTTCTTTAGTAATATCCCAATTACCTTCTGCTCGCAACACAATCACAGCTTCACTTGTTTCTGGATCTGTTTGCCACCATAAGAAGTATGGATGAAAATCTTGTCATCTGCTTCAAGCCATATTCTTCATGGTTTTGGACGTTTCATGACCAACGTGATATCCCGTTCTTTTGTTACTTTACCAATTTTGATTCCACGCTTGGGAATAAACGGCTTCCAGTAGTTAAAACCATGCATCGCTTCAAACTTTATCACTTTCCATAACCGTTGATCGTGGAACTTCATTTGATAACTAATATTCTTCGTTTGCACCAACTCTTCCACATCCCAAAACGGTAAACTCTTCAAGTCATTTAGGTATCGAAAGTATTCAACTCTAAACTCTCGCTTGATAGCATAAACGTTTAACTCTTTAATCTATCCCCAACTTAAGATATTACCCAGTGATTTGTCTATGTCTCTGGTAAAGAACGCCTATGGTCGTTTAAACTTTCTTTCTTTTGGTAACTCTTTGAACCATGACTTCTTAGCTTCAGCTATCTCTTCCTTTGACATTCTTTTCGGAATACTTCCATCTCTAACAACTTCATCAATCTTTCGTTTTAACAAATCCTGATCTATCTGGCTCATGATTTTTCAAACGTAGGGAAACTATCAGTATTAGCTCAGAATACTTTTCAACATCTTCATCATCTAAAGCATCTTCGCTTATCACATGATCATAATTGTCTGCTTTAGGCACACGCTTGTAAACATAACTATTCGGCTTAAAAGTGCTTATGTTCACTAACTCCTCTTCAAAATCGAACTCAATCGAACCCTCATCAATCTCTAACAGATTAGCTAGTTCTTCCTTCGTGTAGTTGTGAACATACTCACCTTCTTCAACATTATGCTCCAACATAAGCACCGTCGGCTTGTAGCAATCAGGAACAACTATAAAGGAGTCTGTGAAGATTCCTAATGCTCCTTCAATTTCTGTTGGCCCTGTTTGCTCCCTCTGAGCTTGAACATCCTCTGCATTTACTTCATCGTTCAGCAGTGCATCATAATCAAACTCTCAGTAAACTTAGCACTTTCAACAGTAACACTCTTTTTAAACTCTCAAGTAAACCTACTGATTGCGATCATCGTCATTATCATCTTTCTTGTCAGAATCACCCTTTTATCATCATTTTTTTGAATCATCGTCATTTTCATCTTCATCTTCGTCTACTTCCTCTTCAGCTAAAACTCTTTCAGCTCTTTAATGTCTAATTTCAGCAATCCTTTGTAGAATAGGATTATCAACAATATCAACAACTTGCCCTACTGCAACTATATCCATTACCAGTTCTTCATCAATCATTGACCTTTCACCAGTTGGTAACGGATCTATCATTAAAGGTTCAGTTAAACCTTTAGTAACAACTTTACCCTTGCCTTGAGCTGTTGATTATGCTGCAGCTTTTCGTTCCCTTTCTTCAACCCTTTGTTTCGCTTCTTGTACTTCCATGCAGTTGTACTCAACGGCAAAATCTATTCCAAGGTTGTTTGCATGTACTCGCTGTAGCATATCAAACCTTCTATTGCTTAGCGCTTTTTCATTTTCAAGATCATTAACCACCTTTCTTAACCTTTCATTGTCTCTACCCAAACTCTCAATCACTGCTTTCATGTTTTCGCGATCATTCTCCATGAACTTTATTCTAGCTTCTAACACCTCTTTTTTAGCATCGTTAGCTTTCATCTGATCTTCCAAAGCCTTGATTATGTTTTCCAACTCAACAAGCTTCGACTCATTGAACATATCAGCAAAGGCATCAGTAGACATCGATGCGTAATTTTCTGGTGGTATCTTAGAATTCTCGTTCAGAATTTTGGCTTTGTGGTGTTGTTTGTTTGGGTGCAGATTTTGGAGTTGATTGTTTAGGGGTTGATTGTGGTTGCAGAGGTATAGGTTTAAAGTAGTATGTGGTGGTTGAATGTGAGTGGGAGAAGCTTGTGGTGTAATGTGCAATGGTGAAGTTGGTGGAGTAGAAGCAACTATCTCTGACATAGGCTTTGACCTTTTTAACATTTTCCTTCTAGTTTTTGCTGCTGGTGACCCTTTAGTCTTCTTAACCTCCACTGCTTTACTCTTTGTACGCAATGTTTTCTTTTTCGACCTAACTTCTTCTTCTGACTCATGCTCAGATGGAACATACACATCATCTCCCTTCTTTTTCAGTTTTTCTTGCTCTAACTCTTCTCTGATTTGTCTTTCACGTATACCAGTGGAGTCTTTAGATTCACCCTTGTCTAAAGTAGCAGAGAAAACACCGTGATCATCACCTTCAACGTCTTCAGCTTCAACATTTTCAACTTCTATATTTTCAGTTTCAACATTTTATGTCTCTACATTCTCAGCTTCAATGTTCTCAGCTTCAACATTCTCAGGCTCATCTTCCGGTTCATCAACCAACATAGTCTTTCTTACGCCATCGGCCTAACTTTGGCGCAATATAGTCTTTCTTAGCAATCGCTCCAAACATTGCTTTCGTTGGTGGCTTAGTGTCTTGCCTCAAATACTTATTCAGCTTCAATAAAGTATCGTCATCCACGTGGTGTAGATAAAGAATATCATCGTCTTCTTTCTTCAAGTTCTTGAATTTATCGTCAAGAAACATCTGAACGAACCTTGGATACTGAAGAAAATTGTCAACTCCAGTATTCTTCATCATATAATAAAAAATAACGTACGAGAAGTTGAACGACAAATTCAAAACTAACACCGTGGCCATACACATCTGATAATCCTGTATATCATTGAAACGTCCTTTCCTGTGGCTCAATGCGTGTATCAAGGAATGAATAAAGAACTTGTATGGTCGCCCAAGATTTCCCTTTTCCATGCTGTAGTGTTTACGTATCCTCTGTAACCCATTCTGTAAAAATAACCCTTCACCATGCGTTCTGGATAGCCTGTCGGATCTGATTCTTTGTCTTTAAATCCTAGGACTCTGCGAACATCGGCTTCCTTATCTTGACCTCAACATCTTTCTCATCAATCCTTACTGCAGAATATAAAGTCTTTTCAGCTTCAACGTATCTTGCAGCAGTCTAGAAATTCTCAATATATGATCTATATGCCATGTGATGATGTGTTAACGCCTTATTGATCTGAATGCGCTTCATGAAATCCAATATATCTGCAAACGGTGCTAGTCTCGGGAATTTCTTTATGTCCAGCACACAACAGGTGTTGTGGAACTTAGAATCATTGGACTTCTTTTCCTGCGCGACACACAAATACAAATACTTAAACAATTTTTCAAAATTTTCAACCATCTCAACATTCAGTTCGTACGAATTAGACAAACATCAATTTGTACGAATTAATGTTTAACAATTCTATACACAATTTGCCATCCACTTCGTACAAATTACATTTTTTATTAAACACAAGCCAGTTCGTACACATTAGACACACAAACTTAGTAAACTTTCACTTCGAATGAACTACAACTTCGTACGAAGTGGTCATCTTCTCCACTAAAACCCGCAACTTGAATTTTTCAATGGTTTTCAACAATTAAAAAGACTATATCATGCTAAACATGCGGATTAACTAGAATCTACGTTCAATTTTAATTTTTGTCCATTAAATCATCATAGATCTGAGTTTTAAAGGTCTGAATGTTCAATAACATCAATTTCAAAGGTGAAAATTCGATTTTATATCTTGACCATTGTATAGAGTGTGTAAATCAACCCTAACAATGAATTTTTGACAGAATAATAACGTAATTTGCATAAATTCTCTCAATTCACACTAAACTCTCTCTAGATAAACAGTGAATAAGTGATGAATTCGTACGAATTTGATCTTTATATAGTCCATGTGTTCAATTCGTACGAACTTAGCACTTCGTACGAATTGCAAGTTTCAAATTTTCAATTTTTTTAAAATTTGTTCGTTAAACAATTTTATCAACCCACTCAGATAACCAAGTCCAAGTTGATGACCTTAGTTAAATGATTTGTCTACCAAGTCCGGTTAATGACCTTGGTTGACTCTTTTGAGAACAAACTGATGTTTTTCGGCAGTGTAAAGTTTCAAATTAATGAACTTTTAATCCTTTTGAAACATTTTTATCTTCAAATTAGCTCCCAACCTGTTGTCTCATGATTCTCATCAATATCCAACACCTATGGATTTTGAAGATCCGCTTCCATCATCGGTAGTCAAAACTAAGATAGAAATAAAATATTTTTGAATTTTCTAGTGTTTATGCTAAAACACACTGAAAATCTTTTTGGGTTTTCTAAAATGAAATGTAATACACTAGTACAAACATATTTATAGACATATTTTTGTGAGTTTGTGTTAGAGGATCATATCAGTTCTTGAGATGTATCACTAGTACCGTTGACCTTTAATTTTGACTTTTAGTTTCAAAACAAATTCACTTAGATTGTTAGTATAATGATCCTTTTAAACTTCTTCACATTTCTCAAATGATCTAAGATACGTTAGTATCTTAAAAACTTTACTTAATTGTGTATCTCACCTCAGAATATACCCCCGTATCAAGATTCCCTAGATTTCATCTTACAGTGAGTATAGATAACTGATATCTGTAATCTGGGTAATGCGAGACCTTGAGAGCTCAGGTTAGTACCACCGTACCGACAAAGAGATGACGGCTCGTCTTGAAGGTGTGTTCCACTTGGGAATCTTTTGAACTGCTTATTGTATTATCTTTAAATGATTTCAATATTTTTAGCAGTTGTTCAGCTTCATAAGAAAAAGTATTCTACAAGTTCTAGGTTATTGCTTCCACAAAGTCAGAAGAACTTGTATAATACCCCAGATATCAATTTGCTATAAAGACCTAGTATCTCAGAATCAGCAATCTTTCAAAAGAAATTTCAGAGTACCAAGTCCATATATCCGAGAGATGTTACCCACAAATTAAGAAGTTATTTCTTTAAGTTTATATCTCAGAATCAATCTACTGAATGTGCGAAGCCTACTGGCACATCATCAGTGAGACTTGTTTTTAACTTTTAACTTTCCAAATTTAGCATACTATGATAGTCCACTGATGTACTATCATTTCCTTTTTTTCACACGAAAACTCATTTTGTCTTTTTCTTGTTTTTGTACTTTTTGATTTTATAACGTTTTTGTATTTCCCAAACTTTCTCCCCATAAAATCAAAAACATATTTTTGGATTTTTGTTTTTAAATAAAGAAATCTAAAACCTAATAAAAGTGACAAACTGATGAGGATCACGAAAACTCGTCATCCGATCCATATTCAACCTCATCCCCTGCATCTGATGGAATATTTTTCATACCGTTTAATATCATTAAGTACTTAAACCTTGTTAATGGAAAAGGTTTAGCATAAAAATATGCCTTTTTGTTCATCAATGTGGATTTTTTCAATTCGAATCAACTTTTTTTCGTAGTAGTCACGAATAAAGTGATATCGAATTTCAATGTGTTTGGTTTTAGCGTGTTGAACTGGATTTTTGGTTATGTCAATTGCTGCCTTATGTCTACGTATAAAGGAGTGTCAAGAAATTACAATCCAAAGTCTCTCATCTGTTGTTGTATCCACAGTAACTGTGAACAACTGGAAGCTGAAATGTATTCAGCCTCACAAGTCGAGAGAGGGACCGTGGTTTGTTTCTTGCACTGCCATGTTACTAAGCGTGTTCCGAAGAACTGGCAACCTGACGTTGTAGACTTTGCGTTAAGTTTGTAGCAACCGAAATTATAATCAGCATATCCTGTGAAATCAAAGTTGTCGTTCTTTGGATACCACAAGCCGGTGCTAGGGCAACCCTTCAAATATCTGAATATTCTTTTCACGATCATCAAATGTGATACTCTGGGACTGGATTGATGTCGAGCGCATAGGCAGGTTGGATACATGATGTCAGACCATGAAGCTGTCAGATACATCAAGGATCCTATCATTAACCGATATAGAGTCTCATCAATTTTGGCTCCATGTTCGTCTTGGCAGATTCCATGATTGAGTGCCAATGGTGTTGAAAGTGGTTTAGTGCAAGTCATCTCAAAATTCTGCAAAATGTCATGAACATATTTAGTTTGATGAATAAAGATACAATCAGGCAATTGATCAACCTATAATCCCAAAAAGAATTTCATCTCGCCCATAGAACTCATTTCGAACTTCTTCTTCATGATTGCTTCAAATTCTTTGCAAAGTTCTTCATTTGTAGAACCAAATATGATGTCATCCACATAGATTTGTACTATCAGTAGATGACATCCAACTTCTCTCGTGAAGAGCATGCTATCCATTGTACCTCTCGTAAAGCCATTGTTTACCAGGTGCTGAGACAAAGTCTCATACCAGGCTCTCGGGGCCTGATGCAAACCATATAGAGCTTTGTTGAGTAGATAAACCTTGTCTTTGTTTAGTGGATCGACAAACCCCGGTGGTTGTCCGACATACACTAGCTCCTTCACCTTTCCGTAGAGAAAAGTTGATTTGACATATAGCTGGTACAACTTGAAGCCCTTCCATGACGCAAACTCCAGGAAAATGCGGATTGCTTCCAGTCTTGCAACCAGAGCATAGACTTCTATGTAATCAATTCCTTCTTGTTGATGAAAACCTTTTACAACGAGTCAAGATTTGTTGCGCACAATATCTCCTCGATCATCACGCTTGCACTTTAAGACCCATTTAGTATCTATGGCCTTTTGATTTGCCGGAGGATCCACAAGCTTCCAGACTCCTAACTTCTCGAATTGCTGCAGTTCTTCCTGCATAGCGTTGACCCAACTTTCATCAACTATTGCATCTTTAACACACTCTTGGTTCGATCTGCGAGATAAAAGCACGATAAGAACAATATTCTTGAATAGAAGCTACTTTAGTATAGAAACAACTAAGAGCTTTGTTAATTTGATTTCTCGTTTGAACTCCTGCTCGCAGTTCACCAATAATGTTGTCAGAGGGGTGATAAGATAGATTTCTTGGTATCACTTTATCAGAAACCACCACTTCGTTCTCCAGATTAGTGATGTTTGTTCAGCCACTGAATCAGCAACGATATTTCTTGTAGATGCTTCATTTTGATTACTAGGACCTGCATATTGATTTAACAAATTTGTTATCTGTTCAGATTCACATCGGAACTGGATTCGCCATCTTGATCATAAGTCGGAGACTCTTCAGAATCAGAATCATTTGTTTGAGAAGAATTGGGCTCTGTTGAATTTATCCCTGGTTCACCGACTGGTTCCTCTTGCGAATTACATGGACCTTCTCCAGAATTGTTTGTTCCAACAGATGGTTGTGTTATTACTATCGGCCTTGGAACTTGTTCTTGATTTGCAGTTTGATATAAATGATACAGCACTTCAAGTTCTTCTTCGTTTGGTTCCTCTGAAAGGTCAAAAGTATTCTATAAGCTTTCATAAATGAACATCCAAGAATCACCTGCCTTCTGTGTTGGCATTGTATATCTTCGACAGTCAACGTGTTGTGCTATCATCACCAAACTTGGTAAAAACACACGTCGAAGTGGACTAGCATAACCAACAAAGAATCCTTCTAAAGATCTTGTACCAAATTTTCCATCAGGATCAATAATTGTGCATGGAGATCCAAAAGATTCAAGGAATTCCAAGTTCGGCTTTCGTTGATTGAGAGGTTCAAAGCATGTCTTCTTATGAGGTTTGATAGTTAATACTCTGTTTAGAGTATAACATGCAGACGCAACAGCCTCACTCCAGAAACTTACAAGTAACTTCGAATATGCAAGCATTGTTCTAGCAGTCTCAATAAGTGTGAGATTCTTTCGTTCAACTACTCCGTTTTATTGAGGAGTATAGGGGGGCGCTGAATTCGTGAAGAATACCTTTATAGTTGCAAAATTCGAGCATGCGGTTGTTCTTGAATTCCGTTCTACGTAACCTTCGACTTGTCGAATCCAAGTATACCATCCATAGTGCCCAAATCCTTTCTTCCTGTGATTTCAATAAATCTTTGTGCTCGTCGAATGATAGATGCCATACACCACTTTATATCCATTAGTTCCAGCTCTTCAAAATCAATTTGATCACAGTCTTCAGTTGTCATTTATGGATTTCATATTCTTCTAGCGACCAAAATTTAAGACTCGAGAACTGAAGCAAGTAGAGCGATGTGTTGTTTCGCTGTCTGTTCGGTAAAATTATGAGCATTGTTCAGATTTACCGCTATGTTGCACTGTAGAACATTTGGATTTGCACTTGCTTGACTTGATTGATTTGTTTGGATTTGAAATGAGTTTGAGCTTTGAGGTGTCTGAGGGGTGTTGGGGTTGTAGCTTGGAAATGATTGAGGACTTGATTGGTTTGAAAATGAATTTCCAGAAGTATTAGCAATAAATGATGTTTGTATTTTTGGACTTTGTGTCTTAGGTGATTCGGTTTTAAAATACAACCCAACATCTTGTACTATCTCTGCATTCTTAGATCTTGCTATTTTCTGTAACTCCATTTCATGACCTTCAAGTTTCTCAATAAACGTTGGTAGGTTGTATCCGCTGTATTCAATTCTGTTCTTTAACACCATCAAATATGTGGACCATTCTCCCTCAGGCAGAGCATCTGCCAGTTTATCAATAAGCTCTTAATCCGTCTTTAGAATACCATGTCTCTTTAATTGAACAACTAAATGACAATATCGTTCAATCAGTTGTTTCATGGATTCACCCTTCATGAGATTGAAAATATCAAACTCTTTCCTCAACAACGCCTTCTTACTCTTTCTCATCTCAGTGCTCCCGTGATACTTCATTCACAATGCATTTCACAGAGTTTGAGAATGATTGTCATGGAATAACATCAGAATGTCTTCTTTGACATATTGCAGTAATAAACTCATCATCTTCTTTTCATCAACAAAATTGTCTCTTTCGTCTGGAGTGTAGTTTATAATGGTTTTCTCTAGACCATTTTCATCTCTTGGCGGAGCCCACTTTGTTGTAATTGCAAGCCAACTGTTGAAGTGATTGTCCTTAACCAAGTTTTCGAACTTTTCTATCCAGCTCTCATAATCTTCGAGATTCATGAGCTTTGGTGGCTTAACAGTCGTTCCTATCTCGTTTTCAAGATTCATTTGTGCAACAACATTCGTTGTCTTGACTACGTTCGTGGCAAACACGTTGTAGAACTCCGTGTTATCCATCGTATCAGACGAAATTTTCTGAAAACAGTCAACTTGAAAACAGTCAAACACACTACCACTTCGTACGAATTGAATAAGTCAGTTCGTACGAACTGGTGACTAATTTTGATCTGAATTAAAAATGTTAATTCGTACGAACTGATAACGTCACTTCGTACGAATTGCCTTTAAGAGTTCGTGCGAATGGCGTTTCACAAAATGATGAATTTTGCAATTTTCGTCATGAATTCATTCGTTTTTTGATCTGAAACTTTCAAGGGTTTATCATTATGTGATTTAACATGACATATTCAAAATTTATCCCATTTTATCCGTAGATTCATTTTAAAGATGAAAAATGAAAATAATGGAGTAGAAGTACAAGTAATATTGTGTCAAAGTCTTCAAATCAGGCCTTCTGAGCTTTGATATCACTTGTAGGACTGAATTCTCCCTTAGCAAAGGTTCCTAATTTGATATCTAGTCCATAATCGCGAAATTATTATGAATTAGTGACAATTACACAAGTATTACTGTGTAACAGTTGATTTCATTGATTAATAAATGTTTACAATCTGGATGAAATCCAGCGGAGCTTCGTCATCAATGGTGCAAAAACTGTTACAATGAAATGACCCAGCAACCTATTTATATACTTAACAATTCGTACGAAGGAATACTAGTTCGTACGAAGTTGCCACTTCGTACGAACTATTACTACGTACGAAGTACTATCTACATAAACATAACTTTAGCATATGACAAATCTAGCCCTACACATTCAAACTAGACCTAAGAAGCAGACAATAGACATCTTGCATCAACAATATCACCAAATCAAGCCAAGTGTCCAATGAGGTGTTATGGACTGTTTAGTGTCATCACACTTGTCAAAAGGAGGTGAATTGGTGGAAAAATCGCGAGCTTAGAGGCTAAGGAATACACAAGAAGCTGCAAGTTGCAGCTAGGAAGCTGCTAAGTTGCAGCTAGGAAGCTGCTGATCCGGGCACCCCTTACGGACCATAAGGGGAAGTGCATACGGTTTGTATGCTGGCCTCTGGGGGCCAAGTTTTGCTTTTTGGCAGAAATGGCCCCTGGACTTGTATTGTCGAGTTTTGTCACTTCTAACACCCGTTAACCTAATTTTTAAGCTTTTTAAGGATGTTAAAGCATAGGAACTTGAAATATGCCGGGAAATGTCGTGGATGTCGGTTCGTCGTGTATGGTTGTTTTTTTCGCTTAATTACGACGAACGCTATAATGAACACGAAAACGACCGAAATTGCACAACAATCGATATTTTTGCATTATCATCAATAAAATATAAGATTTTATTTATTACAAATTTTTTTGATGTCTACACAATGTCCGTATTAAAAAACACGAGAACTGGCAGACTTTCGCAGTTTGTCGCAAATAGTCCCTGAAGTTGAATAAGCATGTTTTTGCATAGTCCGAACAGTTCATTTTGTGATGTATAGGGGAAAATCAAACGAATAAACATGTGATGACTTGTCTAGACCATAAAAGGGTCTCTTTAACTAGATCAACAAATGATCTCTTTAAATAGGCCACCAAAGGGTCTCTTTAACATTGAATCAAATAATGGTTTGGAATAGCACTTTGGAATCCAAGGGTCTAACTATTTACATAGAAAAGTCCATTAAGGATTTAGAATAGTTCTTTGGGATCCAGAGATCTAACTATTTGTATAGAAAGATCAATTCATGGATTTGGGATTTGCGTTTTGTTTACCAAAAATGTCCAAGTCAATGTAAGCATGTCGTGAAAATGTTTTGAAACCATGTACTTGGCATACTAAGTCAATGTACCAAGCAAAATGTCTTTGAAATCGTGTACTAGGTATGCTAGGTCAACATACCATATAAAATGTCTTTGAAACCATGTGTAGATTTACTAAGTCAGTATACCATGTATAATGTCTTTGAAAATCATGTAAGATGTCTTTGAAATCATATGCTATGTATAATGTGATGAAAAACCAGAAAGTAATGATATACACATAGACATATTGCATAAGACCAATTAAGGACTTATGAAGAGTACCCTTAGGTATCCAAGCAAGGATTTAAAGTGGTATTTCAAGTACCTGTTAAGAGTCATAACGTGTACCTTGTACTTTGTTTCTCAGAATAAATGAGTACATAGGATTTTTTTTGTGGAGATCGCAAGCGATCATAAAATAGAAGAAACTACGAGCGTAGTTTTATTTACAAGGAACCATATCCTTGGTGTCGGTATCGTAGAGGTATGCCACACATACAAGTAACCACATTGATTTTGAAATAACAAGATATTTATAAACCAACTGGAATGTTTCAGTTTCTCATATACATAACAAGGAAATTATAAAAGTTTAAATGTTCACAGCTGCATTTATTTGCATGAGTCTCATTGGCATTTATGTTAAATGCTCGTCCACAGGCTAGATTTACATGAACAAGCTTTGGGCAATTCTTTCGATAGTGAGTAAGATCACCATAGTTGTAGCACAATCCAGGTGGATATGGTGCTTGAGCAACACAGGGTTTGCATTCATTTGGTTTTGGGTGTTGGTAGCAAAACGACATGTATTGACCAAATGTCCCAATCGTCCAAGTGGGTACATTTGTGAGATGGTGTTTGGTTTAGATGATGACGATTGCATTTATTGCACAGAGATGCGGTGCCAACATATGTTTTCCTAACACGAGGTTGTGCTGGTTGGTCGGGAGCAACTTGATTGTTCTAAGAAACTACAACGAAGTTTTGTGAAGCCTTACGCTTCTTTGACTTCTTAGAGGATTCAATTTTGTTTTCCTTTGGTTTTTCTTGGGTAGTCTTATCCGATGGTTTCTTGTCCCCTTTACGGAAAAGTTTACCCTTCTTGATTTGAGAATCAGTTAGGGTAGCGGATAGCTCAATGGCTTGTCTAACTGTAGCAGGATTGCTACCAGTGACTATGTCCTGAATTGGGTCAGGGAGGCCATCAATGTACTTTTCAATTGCCTTATCAAAGGCGTAACCATGGTAGGACATAACAGACTTAGTTCCTCATAACGATCAGTGTAGGCTCGATGTTCACCATTATCTTGTTTTAGATCGTGGAATTTGTTCTCTAGTGCCCTTTGCTCGTGACGTTGGCATAATTCGTTTCATCATGAGAGCTTTAAGCTCTTCCCACATTTGAGCCAATGCTATATCAGCACCTCTACCCCTCATAATTCCATTCCACCACGTGAGTGCTCTCTTTTGGAAGACACTCAAAGCAAACTCTACTTTATGGTCGTTCTGACACTGAACATGGTGGAAAGTGCTCTCGATACTCTCAAACCATTGTAGGAGCCCAGTGGCTCCCTCGGACCCACTAAAGTTGAGTGGTTTGGCCGAATTGAATTGTTTAAAGTTGCACGGAGTAGGTGCATTATTGTTGTTATTGTTATTGTAGGCCTGATTAAGTTAGGTCACAAAGTTTGGGAGTACAGCAGCCATCTGCGGAGCAATTAGAGCTGCCATTTCGGCGCTTGGGTAGCGTTGCAACGAGGAGGCATTCTAAAAGAGAGAGGAAAATATGAGATCGAAAAAATTGGATTGATAAAGGATAGTCAAAATGAATGTTAAAAATATCGATAAAGCATAAGGATTGTGTTCATTGTTCATTTTCCTAAAACAAAAAAAACGACACAATGACTGATCAAAGTAAATGGGTCTTTATAATGTATCGCGAAGACATGCTTTAGCCAATAAGTGGACACTCACCCCAATAGTTCCCAGGTAAGAGTGACTAGTACGGTGATGCGGATTTGTACGAACAGTCTAGCCTTAGACAGAAAAATCAGGGCACAAGCATTCACCCCTTCCAGATTGCATGTGTTCACATTATTAAAACCCAAACTTTGACGAGATTTTGAAAACATCAAAGGCTTAAAGCCAAAACAAATCATCTAAGGATAGATGATTTCTTGTGAAGTTTTGGAAAGATTTACTTTCGAGAATGTATTATGCTTTGTTTTTGGTCTCCTAAGGATAGGTGATTGTATTGTGTTAAGAATCTAAACACAAGAAAACTTGTGTTAGGGTCTTAGGAAGGCTATAGACTAGGTCAAAGCATTACTAATAACCTAATTCCCTATAACCTTGAGCTCTGATACCAATCTATGTAACATCTCGATCGCGTAATACAACAAACTTGGCGAAAACATTGGGGAGTCAGTTACAGGATATTGTTTCACAACACATGGTATTTAAAGTTTTGTTTTATTCAATTATCGAATTACATTGTCTTGGAATAACGGAAACGAAATGAATCAATTTGTCTTTCAAATTTTAAAGTCACTAAGGCCCGCGTCCATCCTATGTGAAATATGCAGCGACAATCATCACATAAATAAACCTGAAACATATGTGAAAATAGGTATGTCAGCATAAAGATGCCTGTGAGTAACATAGATTTTGTGATTTAGATTCATGGCTTTGGATGTTTTAATAAAAAACATATGTTTTCGAAAATAGCCATGAATGCTTGTAAAAAGTTTGGTAACTAAAATACTTGCTTTTTGATAAAAAGGATTTGTAGTATATAGAAATATACTTTGATTTTCAAGTAACAATATCACATTGGTAGCATATCAAACTATGTTTTGGTAGTATATCGAAATATACATTGATTATGATATGGTAGTATATCAAACTATACTTTGGTTTAGGAAATCAATAAAAGATAAGTTTTTATGGCTTAATTGAGAAACCTTTGTAATAACACATTGTGGTCGTTTGGCAATACATTCAAACCTGAGTATATCAAACTATACTTTAGTGACAATAGATTTACCACGTAGGCAAAATCTATTGGCTTAAACTTGGTTTCTGACATTCCCTTAAAATGGGAATGGGGTGTCAAGTCCTATAGCGCTATATCGTACTACCATTCGGCTTGTTCATTGTTAATGAATGTATAAGAATAAATACACACTAACAATAGTCTTATAAACTTTGAAAATCATTATTTAAGCAATAGATAACGGTTTTAATTCGTTAAAGGATAAGTATTATATATGCGAAATCATATACATTGATTATGATATGGTAGTATATCAAACTATACTTTGGTTTAGAAATCAATAAAAGATAAGTTTTTATGGCTTAATTAGGGGAAACCTTTGTAATAACACATTGTGGTCGTTTGGCAATACATTCAAACCTGAGTATATCAAACTATACTTTGGTGACTATCGATTTACCACGTAGGAAAATCTATTACTTAAACTTGGTTTCTGACATTCCCTTAAAATGGGAATGGGGTGTCAAGTCCTATAGCGCTACATCGTACTACCAATCGGCTCGTTCATTGTTAAAGGATAAGTATCATATATGCGAAATCATATAGCTTTGAAATCTGAAAATAGTGAATAGGCACATATGAATCACTCCAAAACATTTGAAAAACGTAAAATAGGGAACTATGTATTCACTTGGGATTGCGTATAAGCCTTGTATGAATGTGTAAACAAAGCCCAAAAGATCAAGGGATCAAGTGTGTCCTAACATCGGGTAACTATGTTAAAGTACAGGACATAATCGGTGGAATCAGATAGATTGAGGTATTGTAAACCAAATGAGTGTTGGAACTCATATGAAATGGTTTAACAAACTGAACATTCTGATTTGAAATGAATCCTAAGTGCTTTTGACCCGTTATGACCCGTTAAAGTAGTTTATGGTACCTTAACGTATCATTTGCGTAAACGCGTGTTCGGATGGTTAAACATGTCCTATGATAAGTCTTAAATGCCCAAACATGTTTGAAAATGTTATTACATCAGTTTATATGTCAAAAAGTTGATTACATGTGCTTATAATGGATTTATGGTAAAAGGGCATTTTGGTCATTTTTAGGCATATAGGAACGACTTATCATATAACTAACCAAACAAAGTGACCATAAGGTATAAACTTAGTAGGTTATTCCTGTAAAACCTTGAATTTTCGTGTCCAATTAAATCCTGACACGCGTCCCGCTGATCCTCGTATGCCACGTGCTAAGCGAAAGGGACCAAGGTCGCCGTTATGTTGTTACTATAACCTTGAACGACCACTATGATAGTTGAGGGGTCAAAAGTGTCAACATACGAAAACTTTAGCCTCTGAGTGACCCTTACGGACTGTAACCATGCATGGTTATGGACCGTAACCATTAAAAAGGCAATTGTCCAGGAAGGCGATTACAGGCCGCAAGGGTGTTCCCATACGGTCCGTAAACATATTCAAATATGTGTGCGCCAGAGGTCCATACGGACCACAAGCATATATGGTTACGGTCCGTAAGGACCTGCCAGAGGCAGAATACTTGGCAGCTTGCTGCCCTCCACCATTCACACAATATGCCACCATTTCTCAGCTGGTGCCACGCCATGAACACTTGGAGACCTCCTAGGACACCTCTAACACCTGGCAATAGCTCCATACATCCTCCTCAACTATAAAAGGGCACCTAAGTTGCCTCACATCCTTACTCACTCCTCTTTTCTCTTCCTCATTACTCTCTTGGGCAGTTCCTGAGATGTTTGGGAGCTTCCTCTGAGTTCTAAGTTCTTCCTTGGATCACTAGTAAGTGTTCCAACCTTCTTCTTTCATTTTTGTAGGCATTAAGCCAAAAGTCAAAGCGTTATCGTAATAACGCTTTGACCTTCGGTTAAGACCATTATGGTCTAGTCACTATTCGGTACTAACATGGCTACATGATCGTAATAAGGTAGGTGTTAATCCCTCAAGAGGGCACCTCCTGAGAATCACGTTTGCTTGGTCAATTGACGGGTCAAAGTAATTAACTTAAAAGTCAAATGGGTCAGTTTTTGAAATAATTCATATATGATAATCTAGGTGTTATAAAATATGTTTTATCACTTTAATAACTTGGTAATAATTTCTAGAACATGTGTAAACATGTTCGGCTCGTCAATTCTGGGTTTAAGGTCGGTTCGTAACCGAAAGTCGCAAGGTTTGACTCCTGCTTTGACTTTCAGTTCTTACCCGAGATTAGCAACTTTAACTACTGATTCTAAGTTGCATTATGACCATATTATGTTGTAGTATAACCCTCTGGGAATTATACTACATGGTCATATAGTAATCTGAGTTTTTATGCAAGTTTCGTTAAATATGCCTTTTGTGACTAAAATGCCCTTTTTTCTTAAAACAAGGTTTAGTCTATAAATGAGAATACAAATGACTTGTAAATTGATATGTTAAATTGTTTAACTTATTTTGATGTCATAAATCTGGTCATAGGCTGAGTTTTGTATAAATATCATAAATGATGTTTTAAAATGACTAGAATGCCCTTTCGGCACAAGGAATGGTTTTAAACATAATGCCTTCACCAAAACTAAATACCTACTGATGTAATATCATAAGTAGGATTATTTGGATATCAATTCAGATTATAAACTGAGTTTACACATGAGTACTTGTATTAAGTCCTTAAATGATGATATTGCCCTTACGGCATCTAAATGGGTTTTAACTATGAATTTTATATAAAACTTTTTGCTTACTGATGTATTATATTATATAACATATTTTTATCATATAAATCTGATCATAACACCAGTTTTCCTTAAACTTCGTCATTTAGCGACTTAATCGCCATTTCGGCACATATTATAGTTTAAAACCATATTTAGCCATCAAGACTCGTTACCTACTGAATATAAAACTCATTTCTAATAATATTACAGTAGGTACATGCTCTAAACTCAGATTCCCAAATAAGTCATCGACGCTATGTGTGAAATGACCAAAATGCCCTTACGGGGAATAGTTTGGTCCTAAACTATAAACAACACATATAATTGATATCCTACTGATATAACATCATAATTTAACTATTTTTCAGTATGTATATGACCATGACATCAATTTACTTGCAAGTTCCTTTTATAAGTCGTAAAATGACCAAAACGCCCTTTTGAGGCTTAACTTGATTATAAAACCTTAACGGGCATACATGTTGATATCTTACTGATAATACAACATGTTTAAATTATAATGGCATATGGAACTTGTATATGACTCATCTTGTTACCTGGTTTCGCTTATATGCATACGGTTAAGTCAACGTGACTAGTTTACGTAGTTTAACCGAAACGGGTTTAACCTTATAAATTTTATTTCAAAATCCAAAATGTTATATGCTTACCCATTATATAAAAGTCTTAATACTTGTGGGGTTTTAACTACATTCTATTCCGGTCATCGCTTAATCTAGCATATCGTACCGAAAATCATTATTAAAGACTAGCCGGTCCGAGTCTATGACTTAATAGGACCCGTTAGCATTCTAATTGGTTATTAATACTATCATTCCAGACTAGAAGCCTTCCAGTAGATTGTCACCTTTACTTGTCTGTTTGATTAACATCCGAGTTATAAAATCTTTGAGGAATTAGCTCAGGTAAATACTTTTAACCTATTTTCCCTATACGGGCTTGGGATACGGTATATTATTACCGCTTGGTCGGGTATGGAATCATGTTGTCGGAGTGTGATTTAACTAAATCTCATAACCTTTTTTAATCTGTATTGTCTTATAACTTAATCATTGGGGGGTTAACTCGACCGGGTCCTGGATATCCTCGGCTCATTTAAGTTACTAATGGCCACAACCTATGCACGGGGTGTAGGCATACACCTGTCAGATGCCAATGCTAAATTATTTTTATATACTCCTTGGAGTTATTTAAGTGGCATATCGGTTAATAGGTTATTCGGTTTCTGCACCGGACCCCATATGTATTGACAGACATGTAAAACTGTATACGAGATCATTTTGAATTGTCCCAAGTTATTTATGAAAATGTGCCATGTGCGCTTAAATCATTTTGAAAGATTTTCAAAATGTGTCAGTTATTTGTATTTACCACTGTAAACTGACGTATTTTCAAAAGACTAAGCTACAGGTACAACACGTACTAGGTTGGGAGCTGCTTGGTAGTGACGTAAAGGATCTTGCAAGTCCTTAGTCTGCCCAAAGTCTGTTGATCACCTTATGTACATCTTATGATCCGCATGTGGATCTTTATTACAAGCCGTCTGTATTATAATTATTTGAACTTTTGAACATTTGGTTTGTAATATTATTTTAAATCCAAGACTTCCGCGGTGTTGCTCTGTGTTGTTTGTTTATAATGTTATCAATCTTACGTCACAATACTCCCCACCGGGATTTACATGGAAATCGGGGTGTGACAGGTTGGTATCAGAGCCAACGTTTGAGTTAATTCAACACTAGTCTTTTGTGTTTGATCTCAAACGACACAGTAACACATTCCTTAGACTTCTAGGCTTTGACCTAGGATTACTCATTTTCATTATTAAATATTATTATTATTATTATTATTATATAATTATTATTATTTATGTTTTAACTTGTTTTTGGAGTAGGAATTATGCCGCGAAGAGTACCTAGACGCGGAAGAGGTGGAAAGGGTAATGGTCCAATGAGAGGTGGACCATTTATGCAAGGCAATCATACATACCGAGCCCAAACCCATATGAAGGATCGGGAGATTCTTCATTCCCACCAAATTCACCATTCACACTCCCACTCATACCATGGGGAGTTTAACCCAATTGACTATGTACAAACACCTCCAATAACACCTCCAGTCGATTCTCCAGACAACATGGATGAGGATTCAGATCCTGAAATGCTACCAACAAGATCAATTGGCCACCCGATGGAACTATCTAGCGGGTCGAACACCATTGCTGGATCACCTTATAAGGGTCCCCACAAGTTTAAGCAATGGTGGGATAAGTATGATTACCGCCTCCTATTAAGGATGCCCAAATGGAACCGGTGGAACAACCACAACCACCACCTAACAGAACACGACAAAACATGGAGCTCGCATGTCGGTGCGTGCCAGGCAAAGATCAGGATCGCTGCCACCTTTGCCCAAGCCTTACCCTACAATTCCCGACGATCCACAAATGTATGGACCCTCAAACACATCGCATGTGGTGAATCCGACACCACAACCAACGGTTGACCCATACCGCCACCTCTTGTACAACAACCACCGCCGGTTTTGAAAACCCGATACCCAGTTATCCGGGTTCATCCGGATACAACCCTTTTTATCCTTCTACTCCAGTAGATTTTTATCAAACGTCAGCAAACGACCCTTATATGCAAACGGTCGTGCAGAATGCGCTTTACCTACCTCCTTACCCTTCTTACCCGCTTACTGGATATCCAAATTATGGATACCAATATTCCGGTTGTACCTCAACCACAACCACCACCTCAACCACTCCCAGCGTTAAAGGCCATGAATGAAGCCCTCGAGCGGATTAAGAAAATTCAGCGAAAAGTGAAAAGTCCGAAAAGAAGACAAGTAAATTCTTCAAGAGGTTCTATAAGATGGTCAGGGGAAAAAGGATGAATAAAACCCTTATATTTAATGTAATTTTCCAAAAAGTCCCTGCATGGACATGTTATTTACTTTTAGTCCCTGTGTGGACAAGTTAGTTATTAAAAGTCCTATTAAGGCAATTTTTGTAATATCTTATCCTTTAATAAAATTTTGGAATTTAGTTCTCCTGTATTCATTACATCCTTTGTTCAAGCGATGTCTCGATTTTAATTCGATCTTTATTGATCTCTATAAAAAAATTCCAAAAGATCTTCTTAATGGTTTACACCAGTCAAGTGACAAGATCACATTAATTGGCAAATAAAATATACTCCACACCGGCCCCACCGGGACTTACGTGGAAATCGGGGTGTGACAATTACCTATACAACTATGGTCACAAAAATATGAGTTTGGTCGGATCCTAAGATCGACCAAACGGGTCGGATTCGAAAGTCAAAGCGGTGGTCAAGACCGCTTCGACTTACGAACCTAGATAAGCATTAAACTAGAAGTGACGAGTTAGACATGTTAAAACATGTCTAACTAAGTTATAAAAATGATTTGGTATCAAAAATTGGTATTTTGATACCGAAAATAGTTCCGTCGTAAAATGCACATAATGCGCATCTTTGACCGAAACTTTGACTCGTCACTTCGACTAGTAAACGTGGTAATTAGAAGGTTCAATCGCCATGGATTATAACCTTCGTGATTACGATCACGTTGCAAAGTTCAATTGAACTTTGACTTAACCAAAAATGGTTAGAACCGAAAGTCAAACAGAAATTCAAATTGTTTGACTTTTGGCTCAAAATAGCCAAAATAAATGAATAAGACTAGGAGTGAGCAATTACTTGTGTTGAAGAACACTTAAGAGCTCAGTAGGAGGCTTCCAATAAGCTGGAAACAAGATCCAATGATGTGGGAGGAAGAAAGAAGGAATGAGCAAGTTGAAATGGGCAAAAGTCTTAGGCTATTTATAGTGAACTTGAGCTCACCAAATCAAGCCAAGTGTCCAATGAGGTGTTATGGACTGATTAGTGTCATCACACTTGTCCAAAGGAGGTGAATTGGTGGAAAAATCGCGAGCTTGGAGGCCAAGGAATGCACAAGAAGCTGCCAAGTTGCAGCTAGGAAGCTGCTGATCTAGGAACTCCTTACGGACCGTAAGGGGAAAGTGCATACGGTCCGTATGCTGGCCTCTGGGGGTGAAGTTTTTCTTTTTGCAGAAATGGCCCCTGGAATTGTATTATCGCGTTTTGTCACTTCTAACACCCGTTAACCTAATTTTTAAGCTTATAAGGATGTTAAAGCATAGGGGACTTGACATATGCCTGGAAATGATATGGATGTCGGTTAGTTCGGTTGTATGGTTGCGTTTTTCGCTTAATTATGACGAACGCTATAACGAACACGAAAACATTCGAAATTGCGCAACAATCGATAGTTTTGCATTCTCATCAATAAAATACAAGATTTTATTGATTACAAAATTTTTGGATGTCTACAAAATGTCCGTATTCAAAAATACGAGAATCAGCAGACTTTCGCAGTTGTCGAAATAGTCCCTGTAGTTGAATAAGCATGTTTTTGCCTTACCGAACCCTTCAAAACTTATTTCTAAGTCATGTAAAGGGTATTTAGGGTATATTTAGCTTATGTAATTGTTCCGGAGTGTACGTCATGTTAAACTGATTACATTTGAGTAACAGTTTACGTATAACTCCAGAAAAGCGTTGAGGGGTTGAAATTGTACATGGACTGAAATGTGTGAATGTCATATGTAATTATACAATTCCCGAGAATGAAACACAAGGTTTCATTGGATTCGAAATTGTTCGGAATTGTATGATGGTTGTAAAGGCACAAATGTCACATCATGGGAGAGCCAAAATCACCACTCCGCTTGGCATCCCCTACATCATGTAATGTGCAGTGTAAGTATGGCCCCATACCACTGGTCATTTAAACTAAGAAAAGCATTTGGGGATAAAGCGGGGATGGAAGCTAACATGGAGGAATAGGGTGATGGGGAACACCACGCCGCTATTGCAGCATCATGAGAAGAACGGGAACCCCATGAGTATAAAGTTTGGCCTAGCAAAGCGTAATTTATCTTGTAAATCTAATACACGGTGAAAAAGACTTGTGTAGTGTTCGTTTTATTCGTGTGTGTTAGTATTATTGTTCAAATACATTCAACTTGGATATCTTTAGATAGTAATTATAAAACCATCTAAATATACACAAACATATGTTGTTTCTGATTGTTTCATAATCATGTGAGTGGGTCGTACAACATAGTCAACTTATTAGAAGGTAACAACATTAGTGGTGCCACTTCATAAATACTGGTTTTCATTACATCTAGTTAAAATGATGGGCCATGTTTTATGTTTGTTGCCCGTTTGCTTAAATCTGACTGTTGTTGCTTATAAAATTCAGCTTTGCAACTTTAAGGTTTACAAAGATTTTAATGCCTTAAGCACTATGCTATGCGTAAAAGTCAGACAAGTTGGGGACTCATGGTTGGACGTTATCTTAAATTTGCCTAAAAGTTTATCCAACCACCATTCACATCTTGATGTAATTCTCATACTTCTTACTATATGGGGTTTAACTCGATTTACATGCTTCTAATGTCTCTTACCACTACATCATACGGAAAGAACAACAACATTAGAGAATGTTGGCCAACCTGCTATAATTATGAATCTCCACTAAATCTTTAGTACAAAACCTGAAGATCTGCAGCACCATAAACCAATCACTAATATCTTTCCAAAGCACCGAGGCCACCCAACAAGTTGTAAAAAGTGATCAACTGTTTCGGTCCCTTCATCACACATAACACAAGATTGAGAGTCGACTTAAATGTTCCTTCTATAGTGCCTTAATAGTAGGGAATTGATTCGATTAAGTTCTCCAAATGAAAATGCTACACTTACTTGGAACCCATTTGCAAAAATCCATAACGTTCATATTACTCGTGTCATGATCCGAATATAATAAATTTTTAACCGCTGCCACCGTTAACTGTCTAGAACCATCGCCCCTTCAAATCTAAGAGTTGTTTTTCTGATGCCTTGAGCTATGTTAAACAAACCAATTAGCTATTCCAATTCCTCCAATTCAATTGGAGAATGCGGATTTCGAGAACAACACCACGACCATGCAATGAGATGATCCTTCCACCTGACCATATCTTTGACTTTGCATAAATTGTTTCTTTTTTCAAGCTAAAAAGGTTTGGAAAAACCACATGAAAATGCCAGCTTCCATGCCAAGAGTCCACCCAAAAGTTTATGTACTCGCCGTTACCATTAACTCCTCTGATCAACTATAAGATTAACCCATCTAATTTCATATTGGAAACCTAGGAGCCTATGTTCTTCCAAACACCTGGATTTTACTTATTAAAAAGAACCATCGACCACCCTTTGACACCCAAAAAATAATCAGGTTAATCTGTATATCCTAATCAAGTGTGTTTACATTGATTACGTGTATTTAGACTTAATCGTGATTAAATTTAATCAATAGAAGTCTAGAAAATCCTTTTTCAATGCATATAGGTTTGCATTCGGTAATCATTAGTTATTGCCATATCGCGCAATGGTAAATATGTACGAAACGGACGTTGGTGATCACCCGGTAAATTTTTAACAAATGGAATTGTTCCAATATGCTCAGAACATTAAATTAGTGTCATTATTATGTGTTTCGGTGCAATAGTATGTGAATACCCTAAATAGATAAATTTGACATCTTGTTTTTTGGATTTTGTGTGTTGTTAATAATTTTAACACTAAACTAAAATTAACATTGGATAATGTGTAATTATTTAATTAACAATGTCTACTTGTTTGAACATGATTAGTAGCTTTAACAAAGTTAAATCACCAAATTATCACCTATTTAAGCCCTAATCACCCCTTGGGAAGATTCCAAACCATTACATGACAAACACCACTCAAATCCCTCTCTTCTTCCCCTAGTTTAGCTGAAACCCTTCCCTCCATCACCTCATCATTTTCCTTTTGCTTGTAAGACTCTCAAGTTGACATGTCTTTTGGCTTTTTATGTGATGGAAGCACTGGAAACATGATTGTATGAAAAGGCTCATTACAACACACCATTTGTTCTACATTTGATCAAAAACAAACTCTCCCTCTCCTCTCAAGAACCTACGGCCACAGAGCCTCCCATATCACTTCCATTTTCTTTCAACAAAACTCCATATTCAAGCTTGGATTCATCACATTTTGAGGTGCTTTGGAAGGCTTAGGGCTTAACCTAGAGCTTGCACCTAAAAATCCAAGAAGAAACCTTCATTCATACACTTTTTTATCTTCTCTACCTAGGCTAGTGGTAATCTTTAACTACTTGTCTGGTTGTTATATGTAAATGCGTCATAAATGTGCAAAATAAATCACCTAATGAGATGTTTTGATATGGTTTTCTAAAATAAGTGAAACAATGGATGAAATGGATTTAAAATGATGTTTTGCATGTGTATGGATGAACCATGTATATGCATGCATGCATGCATGTGAGTGTGTGGGTTTTGTAACTTCAAAGTATGATAAAAACTCTAGTTTATTATGTATTTGATGAATGATTGTGGGATTTGTTTGGAGGATCATGCATTAATTATTTTCATTTGAAAAGATGAATATATGTATATATGTATATGTATGGTATATATATATATATATATATATGTGTGTGTGTGTGTGTATGTGTGTATGAAAGAGTGGGAATATGTTGATTTTCAAAGGTGATGAAACCCTAACGTTGCATGGTTACATGTTGTATCTTCGATGATGATTGTTTATAACATGAAGCTGAGCTTAACATGCATGAAAATGGTTATGTTGATGGATGAAGTTGTTGGGTGATGAGAGTGGTAAATCTTGACATGTTAAAGTGGCTAGATAGTTGAAAAATGCAAAGTATGGAATTTAACATGTTGAGGTGATGAACATGGTGAAACTTGTTTGAAGTTGTGTGTGTATTTAAAACATAGAAACACTTAATAATGGTTTAGGATGGTAAATATAATAACAAGTTGAAAATGGCAAAGTTGGTATGTCAAAGTGTATATATTTGCATGAAATTGCTAAGTGTGGTAGTTTTATATTATAATGGTGAAACATGTTAGTATAATGAATATTTTAAAATGTTAAATACAAGACTTTCATGTGATTTAGTGTTAAAAACGTCATATTCATACACCAAAGCTTCTAAAAATATATGTATAGTTTAGTGAAAAATCAATCATTTTATGTGAAAAACAGTATTTTATAAATATCTTAGTCTTAGATATATTTGTTGAATTATAAATAAATTATACATAGAATATTTTAGATATAATATCTATTTTTTGAAAACCTTAGAATATAAGTTGTTGGATATTATTTTCCTAAAAAAACGAATAAGCGATTTTTCAGTAAATTTACTTGAAAATGATAAATTTGTAAAAGAGTGTTTAAACAAATATATTGGAATGCCTAAGTTGGTGGAATATATTTATTTGACAGATTTGATTATTAACATGACGAATATGTGATTCTTGTGTTAGAGGAATTTTTTTGTACGTTTGATGTTATGTATAGATATATTGTCACATGATAATAAGTGTTAACATACCTATTTCTAAGCAAAGAATGTAAATATATATTTTATGAATATATATATATATATATATATAGGACAAGGATCCTTTAGGAACCACCCTTTATTGCGAGAACCACGAGAACCAGTGTGAACACAAACAGTAATACCTAAAAAAATCCAAAAATATACCAAAATTTTTTTTGTTTTTTTAATATTTTTTTCTAAAAAAAGTCGCTGTATTTCTCAAAATTAAAAAAAAATTCAAAAAAAAAATTGAGTACCAACTATCCATGCACATGTGCATTTTCGTCATTTCTTTGACAAATTCCATAATACATTACAAACATTAGACAATTGTACTTTCATTTACACTACCATGTGTAACATACTACTTTTTACGTTACCAATATTAGCAATGCACATGTGTATCTATATATATCAACATGAAATAAGGTGTTTTGGTACACTAATTTGAAAACATTTTCTCGTTCATCTATCATACCATCCATAATACACTACCATGCACATGTGCATTTTCATCATTTCTTTGACAAATTTCGTAATACATTACAAACATTAGACAATTGTACTTTCATTTACACTACCATATGTAATACACTACTTTTTACGTTACCAATATAAGAAATGCACATGTGCATCTATATGTATCAATATGAAATAAGGTGTTTTGGTACACTATTTTGAATACACTTTCTCTTTCATCTATCACACCATCCATAATATACTTCCATTAGCTCCTACCATCCATAATACAATACCATTACCTCCTACTATTTATAATACAATACCAATACCAATATTTTCGCTTTATTATGTCACACCCCGACCCGCAGCGGAAATAAGAGTCGGGGCATAATTGGGTTATCACCAAAGCACATGACATTTACTATTATGTTTCATAATTAATGAAGTCAAAGTTACATTTTCAAACATCCAAACATGTTCATTCAATACAAAGGAAATAATCAAAAGGTAACAATCCCAAAACTAAATCGATTTATTCTTCTAATCCAGGTCCTATGTGTTCCTAGCTGCTGCTGGTTCACCTGTATCATGTGTAAAATGGTAGTTTTTGGGTCAACATAAGTTGGCGAGTGAACCTTATTAGATAAACATTTGATAATGATTTTATGGTTAGTTTATCAATGAAATATTGTGCATAATCATAAAAGAGCAAATGTAAGTAATCAAGCATTGGCAAATAGCAGTTACAATTATAGCATATAATAACACTTGACAGCATGCATGAACATACCAATATCATACGATAACTAACATAAATGAACTGTGCGATCAAGGCTCAATCAAGCGGAGCCGATCGTATTGCATGAACTGGAAATGTAAATTGAACTGTGCGATCAAGGCTCAATCAAACGGAGCCGATCGTATTGCATGTACTGAAATGTAAAATGAACTGTGCGATCAAGGCTCAATCAAACGGAGCCGATCGTATTGCATGTACTGAAATGTAAAATGAACTGTGCGATCAAGGCTCAATCAAACGGAGCCGATCGTATTGCATGAACTGAAATGTAAAATGAAATGACCGATCAAGGCTCAATCAAACGGAGCCGATCGTTGCGGGCACGCCAGGTTCAACCGCATAATAAAATGGGGAACAGGCTCAAACCTCATAATTAAATGGGGAGCGGCGGCCTCGGCAATTGCATGTACTGAAATAATAATTTGCATCCAATAATAACTACTTAACAGCAACAAACTAAATACACATGTCATGATAAGATGTATGCACAATAGTTTAGTTATAATATGTATATAAACAAAGACGCATGATACACCCCAAAAACGTGATTAAAACGGGGAATTTGAAAGGTTCACTCACATTGGGTGCGTTGAATTGGAGATGGTGAGATGCGCACGATTTAGATGAGCGAGTCGACGAGGAATACTAACCTAAATAATAATGGAAAAATATATTAAATGGATGGATGTTATTAAGGATTTTATTGAAATTTTTAGATATATTTTTATGAGTTTATGGCTATTTTCTATCTTTAAAAATGTTATTTTTAAGTATTTTTAATTGATTTTTAAATTAAATTAAATAATTAAATATATAAAAAAAATATTATTTTTTTAGTGTTGACCGTTGACCGTTGACCGGTTCGGTCAGCAGTTAATTCTGCGCCGGTTGGGATTCGAACCGGCGACCTTCCGTTCGCGTGCACGTAGCTCTACCAACTGAGCTATGTGACTAACCCGTTATAAACTCGGTTTTAATTATATTTATATACTTATTTGAATTAACCGAAAATTCCTTTATTTGCAAAAACGTTTTAATTCAATTGGACCGGTGCTCGTGACAAGATTCGAACGCGCGACGTGAAGTTCATGTTGCACACAGTCCACCGCTGGATTGTGTGTCTAACCCGGTTATATTCTTGGTTTTTATTATACTTAACAACTACATGTTTTAAACCCGGTTTAGTTCTGGATCAAAAAGGCATGTTATTAAACAAGGCGTGCGCGTAGCAAGGATCGAACTCGGGACGTGTGTGTGAAACTTGCACACAGTCCACCGCTGGACTGTGTGTCTAACCCGTTTAAAATACCGTTTTTAATTAATCTTATGTTCTGTTATAGCTTCATCTTCTTCACCGATTTTCACAGATAGCATAATTCGACTGGTTATGATTTATTTGTGATTTATAAAGTTCTCAGACATTAACAGGAATTCAAAAGTAAAGAATGGAGAGAGTTTAAGGAACAGAATATACCGATTGATGTTATTCACAGAAATCCGGCGGAGGTTCGTCGGTACTGGAAATGAACTCCGGCTGTTGAACCAATTAACAGCGTTGATCGATTATTCATAAAGTTGAGTCACTTAAACAAGGTTTAAAAGAAGTTTTAGGATATCATACCAGTTCACAGTGTGATTCCGGCAGTCTTCGAGATTTTCCGGCGAAAGTAAGATTTTTGATAAAATTTGACTAGGATCGATTCTGATGATGGAGTTGTGTTAGAGACTGACTAATCACATGTTTTAAACAAAAAGAGTCGGAGGAATTACCGTGAGAATGTGAGTCCCGGTTTTCCGTGACTTGCAGAAATTTTCCGGCGATCTGATTCAGAAGATCTTATGGTTCAAGAATGCGACGAAAATGAAATTGAATATTGTTGTGATAGTTCTGAATCGTGCAAATGATCGGAAACTTGAATTAAATCAGAACTTGATGAATTTTCGGTTTCAAAAGCCGAAAATGATAGGACTTAAAGTTTCAATCAATTTAACTTGATTAGAAACCGTAATACATCGGTTATAACTGAAATTGTGAGGTAAATAATCGATTTGACGATTGGTTTGCCGATTACCGGTTTTCAGATGGTATCATCGGTTAAACTGAGTTTTTGTTTAAGTTTCTTTTGTTTTCCTAAAGTTAACATAAAACACATTGTGGCGGAGCGGTTTGGGGAATGGATGTTAAGTCGTTGAGCGACTCAGCTGACCCGGGTTCGAGTCCCGGCAGCTTCAAATATTTTTTTATTTGTTTTATTTTAACTTTTTATCAAATATAATTTTTATAGTTTAGTTTATTTATTAATTATGTATCGTTTTAACTCCAAATAACCATAAATAATTAATGCACTTTCATAACTTGGTACTTGATTACAAAACGGAGCGGGTTTTGGAGACCCGATTTTTACAAATGTTACATATTAGATGTATATCAACACCGTTTATACCATCCAATCAACATATTACATCATAAAGTGACAACTATAATGAACCCATCAACCACTAGATATAACTAACCAAAATATATATATATATGAGCCTACTTCATCATTCAAATCATAAACTTTTTGTACCAAGACACGGTATATAATTGTTATACATAATGATGCACATGTGCATTTAATGTGAGATTGAGTGTATTATGGATGGTATTGTAAAATAAAGTGCAATTGTCTACTAGTGATAACGTATAACTGAATTTGTCGAAGTTATGATACATATACACATGTGCATGGATAACTGTTACTCGAAAAAAAAAGTTTTTTTTTGGTAACGAAATATAACGATTTTTATTAAAAAAATTTTGATTGTTTTTTTGATTTTTTTAGATTTTATTTTGCAATAAAGGTGGTTCTCGCGATTCTCACAATAAAGGTGGTTCTCACAATACGGATTTCAAAGAAAATAATGTAAATATATATAAAAACGGTTGGAAGTGTGTAAACGGTAAGAACGGATTCTGGTCGAACACGTGGCGGGGTGCAAAATGATATACAGGGGCAGGATTGTCGTTGTTCACTTTCCCCGGAATATATCGCATTATATGCAATAGATATAGCGTTTTGTTCTTTTATGCTTGTTTCAATGGAATTTATGTTTCAATGGCCTTCTTCATATATCACTTTTTTGTGTAAAACATGTGATTTGAAGGTACATAACAAGCCATAGAAGATTGCACACCCACATAAATGCAAAAACAAAAGAACACTTTTAAATATATAAAATTAGGTGAGGATACTCAATAAGATTTTGCTCAAGGAGATGGACAAAATCCTCAATCTAGAATTTTGTCCAACACATTGAGTGAAACTTTATTGAGAACAAAACTGAATATCTAAGAAACGACGTTTGCCATGTGTGGTATTTGAATTTATGGTGTTTTATATTGGATTGTATTTAGTAAATCATGGCGTTTATTTATATTAGATGCTTTTGGCGCATAGTTTAGGCGGGAATTTATTATAATAAATGTTTGTAATAAAGTTTTCGTCGGTCCAGTTACTGTTTGTTCAGCTTTATATGTTAAAGCTGTAAGGTGTCCGATCTTTAAGTCTGGCGTTTTGTTTGAATGGCGTTTTAGATAAAGATAGAAAAATACAAGTAATTAACTATTTGTAAGGCCTCCCATCATTAATTTTGGCGTTTTTTTCTGTTAAAGATACAAGGCGTGCCATCATTTATTTATAGTTTTGATGTTTGGCGTTTTATACCTAATTAGAGAACTAAAGTATTTTATTAGTGGAAAAGTACACAACAAACCATAGAAAATGACAAAAAAAAATAAAAATAATAAAACTCCTAATCCAATTTCTCATCCAAATCTTCACTATAATCAGTCTCTTCTTCTAATGCAAATCTTCACTGTTAGCAGTCTCTTCTTCTTGAAGATTTTGTCCCCGGTATTTTTATATTCCTTAGATAGATGCTGATTCCTACAGAGCTGGACTTCCGGCTCTAGACGAAGCTGATCATTCAGTAAGATTTGGCGTTTGCTTTTGTGGGCATCAGTCTCTTCTTCATCTCACTCTTCACTGTGATCGGTCTCTTTTTCTCATCCAAATCTCCACTGTTATCAATCTCTTCTTCTTGAATAGTTTGTCCATCTCATTCAGCAAAATGTTATTGAGTTAATCCTCACTTTTAAGAATGTTTTCAAACCCATTCAATGAAAATTTATTGAGAACAAAACCAAATCTCCAAGAAACGACGTTGGTATACGGAACTGACATCTGTAGTTAAGGAAGAGAGAGAATAATTCCACCAAGGGGCCGTGGCCACCTCCTATTTCCAGCTATAAATAGGAGTGCTTGGCTTTGGAGAAAGATATCCCTTGGCAAGCCACTTCTCTCACATTTGCCATCAGTCCACCACCACTACAACACCAACACCCACCACCATCATCCATCTTTCATCTTTTAGAGTGTGTAGTAGTCTCGGGATCCAAGATTGATAGTAAGAGTTCTTGTTAAACAAAGACCATGCTTGGCTAAACCTCTTACATCACTTGGTGAAGACAAATCTTTTATGTTTTACTTTGATTTCCAATCTTTGGCAACTTTTATTTGGGTATGTATTAGTGACTTTAATAACTAGTTTTTTATATTGAAAGTGAATTTTAGTTAAACATTTCTTCATTTCTTGTTGATTCATTCATTTGTGTCTTTACGGTCTAGATAAAGCACATTAACTATCTGGAAGGGGGTTAGAAGGGTGTTTGGGTAAAATTCTTGCCTCATTCAGTGTATAGATCCTGCGAGGACTTGGTTCATGCTCATTAGGACTTCCCTTGAGGTAGATAGCATCAAATCGAGGGAAGTAAGAACGGCTTGAACCCCTTATAAAATAAACTACTATTAAAACTTTATCCGGCCTTGTGGGACTTTATCCGTGCTGACTCAGAGCAATATGGCCGAGGGTAACGCTACCTGGAATGGGGCCTACCATATTTTCTATTAGTAACTCACTTAACTGTCTTTCAATAATCCAACCTTGTGGGACTGTATCCCTCCTGAATCAGACCAATAGGTTGAGGGTAACACTACCTGGAAGGGGGCCTACAACAATAACTAAGATAATCTCTTAAAAAGCCCAAAGTGCGGAAATCATCAAAGGAAACATAAAAAGGAGTTGGAACCAAGTGATTCTTTCTTGTCTATTTGTTTTCCCTTTTTATTTACATTTTTACTTTTATCTTTATTTTATCTTTCAAAACTTTTATCAAAATTTGATTAGATTAGACGTTGACGATAAGCCAGTACTAAAAGCTCTTGTGTCCTTGGACGACCTCGGTATCTTACCATCACTATACTACGTCTACGATATGTGCACTTGCCCTAACGTCTGTAGAGTGATAATATTGTGTCATGTTTTATAAATGTAAAGCTTGATTATGAGCGAAAGTGCTTAAATATAACTAAAAATATAAACACCCACACACACGCAACTTTTCCTTGGTGTAGTTATGAACGAATTCACCTTCTTCCACGTCATGCTCTAGATTAAAGACCCTTGGTTTTTGCACGTCAGGAATAGGCAAAAAAGAAATAGTTGTGAGGATTCCTGACTACTCAGCTTCATTTACAGGGTCCTTCGTCTCCCCTTGTCTTTGTGTGTCATCTTCTTGATTAACTGAATCATTTAAGTAAGCATCGTAATCAAAGGATTCATTAATCTTCGCATCTTGAACTAACAATCCTGTACCTCCTTGTGAATATCATCATTGCCGCCATGATCATCATCATCCTTTTTATGATTGTTCGTATTATCTACATCTTCAACATTCTCCTCATCATCCTCAAAATACGAATCTACCTCAGCATCAATCTCTGCGTGCATCTTCTTTTTATATAATTATTTTTGGTGCCTTTCAGAGATTACAGTAACATCGAAGACATCACCAACAAACACATAGTTAACTAACGGCTCTTCTTTGGCAACAGAGCACTAGTTTCAATCAGAGGAACTCCATCAATCAGATTCTTTCCTTTGCCGGCTGCAGCTGCATCTTCCTTTGCTTTCGTTGCCCTCTCGGCAGCTCTTAACTTTGCTTCTTTTATTTCTACCTCATCATATTCGGCAGTAAAGTTGATATCAAACCTCTTGTTCAACACTTTAAATAACATGTCAAATTTCTTTGCATTCTCAGCCTTTTTTGTCTCCGGATCTTTAATCACTAGATGTAATCTTTCATTCTCAGCCGTGACACTTGTAAGCAGTGATACCAAGTGCATATTCTCTGATTGAAGCCATTTGATACTTGCATCATGTTCTTTGATCTTGTTTTCTAGTCCAACGATTTTGTCATTATCCTTGACCAGAAAAGCTATTAAAGCTTCCAAATTCTTCCTACCATCTTCAAGGTATTGATTATGCTCTCATGTTCTTTAATCTTGTTTTCTAAATCAGTAATCCTTCTGTCATCAAAGAAATCTCCTTCAAAACCCGAAAGCAACAGATCATCTTCGTTAGTTGAAGGACCAAAAGGATGTGATTGACGTTTCTGAGCAGATTGTGGTGTTGACTGTGATTAAATAGGCGGTGTTGGTAGGTGGTGTGACATGTTGTGGTGATTGAGCGTGTGGTGGTGATTATGGATGTGGTGATTGGGGAATATGTGGCGATAAGGGTCGTTTAGGTGATGGTTGTGAGGGTGGTATGATGGGTGGTGTTTGTTGTTCAACAGTCGTCATAACCACTTCAACTTCTGGTGTTTTCTTTCTCAAATACTTCTTCCTAGCCCTTTTTTGTAGAAGGTGAACCAGTAGTCTTTACAGCAGCATCATAAGCTTTACTTTTCGCATGTTTTGCTGGTTTCCTCACAGGCTTGATAACTTCAAATTCATCATTAGAACTGAAAGGCATATAAGAAACATCATCATCATCCCCCAAAGCCCTTTCCTTTTGAATTATGCCCTTTCAGCTGCACCTTTAGCTTCTAGATCTGGACTATCATCAGACGATCCTTCATCGTCATCATCATCTCCCTCAGCACCTGCAAACGCTTGATTCTCAATATCAGCCGCCATGCTTACAATATTCTCTCCCTACTCTCTATCATGCTCAGATGTAGCTGAATACACATAATCATGCACATTTCCTGTCTCTACTTCAACATTCACATCAGCTTGTACTTCCTCAACCTCGAGTTCATCAACTAATATAGTTCTATCTGTCGACGCCTTCTTTGCTGTGTTGATGAAGAGGTTCCAACAATTTGCTTTTTCGGTGTAGCACGTTTCCTTTTCTTTTTCTCTGTTTCCTTCTCATACGAAGCACTTCTTCTTCGAACTAAACCTTCCAGACAAGCAACTTCATCCTTTTCATCTCCACTCGTATCTTTTTCTCCATTTGCCCTTTGAGGTGTGACATGGTCTTTATCCTTTATAGCTCCAAAGAGTGGTTTTGCAACTGGTTCTTCTGAGCCTTGCTTCAAATATAAATTCAGTCTAACCAACGTCTCATTATCCATATGCTTCAAAACCCTCTCATCATCCTCTTCTTTTGCCAAAATCGGAAAAAGATCATCTACAGAAATCTCGAATACTTCAGAAAATTTTCCATTGTAATGTTCAGCACCATTTGATCAAAGATTAACTTCGTGAAGTTGTATGGCATGTTCAATACGAGAGTTGTGTATACACATATGATAATCAACAATATTGTCAAAACTTCCTTTTCTATGACTGAATGCGTGTATGACTGAGTGCACAAAGAATTTGTAAGGTTTTCTAAGGTTGGCTTTCTTGAAATTTGTGGCATTTATGTGACCTCTGTAACCCATGCGATAGAAACATCCTTTGACCATTCTTTCTGGGTAGCCCATTGGATCACCTTCTTTGTCATTGAAACCTAGCACTCTACGTATTAACTCCTCTGTGATTTTTTTCCTTCAAACTCTTCATCACTGATCTTTACTGCAGTAACAATAGCTCTCGGATTTTCTTCATATCTCGCAGCATTCCAGAAAAGTTCAATTTGCAAGCGATAGGACTTGTGTTGAAGAGTCAAAGTTTTGTCACCGATAATCATCCCATAAACTCGAGTATTTTCTTAAACGGAGCAATTTCTGGGATAGATCATCAAGAAGACAACAAATGTTATGAGTAGGCTCGAATGACGTCTTCTTTTCCTGTAAACACAAAGAATTCTGTCACACCCCAACCGATGGCGGAAACATGTCATCAAAAGTAGGCAGGCTTTGAACAACCAGATAAGAATCAGTTCCACAACATTGGAGTGAGACGAAATAGATTATTCATTGCTCACAGCGCTAATGGCGACAATAATTAATTAAAACCAATTTCATTTCATAACATAGATTTTTGAATAAATCATAAGTTTCAGTACAAAAACAAGGTACAATGACAGATACAACATGTTTATCAAAATTAATCTAGGCGTGTTTCTATGTCGTCCTACTATGTTTCTTTCATAGCATCTTCACCAACCTGTAACATGTTTAAAAATAAAGTCAATGCAAAAGCAAAGGCGTGTATACAAGTTTATGAATAAGCATTTATATAAACATAAAGTTTGAAACGAATCTATATGGCACTAAGTTCATACAAGAGTAGATACAAGGCATGCAATACTTCTAGTCAACCCTCTGTTTATGCAAATGTTTATGATAATTCAACATGACCTCACGTTCACGGGCGGTGCATTACTCCTATAGCACTATACATGTCAAATGGAGGCTCAAAATAAGCTAATGACTATGGTTCATATACGTTCGGTCCTAGTATAAGCATCACATATGTATCAAAGCTTTCATGTATAATGGATTGTTTTTGTGCAAGTAATAAAGCATAAGTTTAGTGTTGTTTATGATAATGTAAACATGTTACACCCCAAAAGTGATAAACGTAAAAGGGGTTCGAGTATACTCACAAAATTGCTAAGTCTTCTTGGAAATATTGAGACGAGTTGTGGATGGGACATCGAGGTCACCTTATAAGGCAAACGAAGGCGTATGAGTAATCGGGAATATGACGGAGGTTTAGAATTGAAGTTTAGGTGTATGTACATATTTTACATCGTTTATGTAAACACTCTAAGTTAAATTTGCCAAAGGAGTTATTGATGCGTTGTCAAAATAATAAATAAACATATATACCTTTATATTTATTGTTATATAAAATTTATTTGAACCCGATACGTTATCTTTAGTTTTTGACTATAAAGTATATATATACATACATACATATATATATATATACATATATATATATATATATATATATATATATATATATATGTATTATATACATAACGAAAGGCACATTAGGTATACATATTTATATTTTAGCGAAAAGGTATGAGAGGTGTATATATATATTGTCGAAACGCATATTAGCTATGTATACATTTTTATAATTATTTTTGACGAATACGTAACAGAAAAATATGTGTATTTTGACGACGGGTGTAATAGATAAATATATGTATTTTGACGAAGAAACTTAATAGGTAAACATATATATTTTGTTTTGACGAAAAACGGGCAGAGTTTCCCTTGTTTTAGGACTATCCCGACAATAAAGTTGTCGATATTATATATATATATATATATATATATTATATATAATATATTGTCAAAACACACTAATAACGAAACAATATATTTTATATCTATTCATATTTTATTACAAGTCACATAAAGTTCGGTCCGCGATTAAAACAATATCTAGTTAAGAACAATAAGAGTTAATATACGCGTTGTTATATCGGGCCTTGTGTTTAACCCGTGACCCGAACCAGAAACAAGAACGAACCAAAGCTGAGCCTGGTCGCTCCAAGTTGAACCGAGTCTCGAATCTTGCACCGAGTTAACCCGATGTTGAACGATTTCGACCGAATCGCCCGAACTCGACGAATATGAAACGTGAACTGAAACATGAATCGAAACGTGAACCTAACCGAATAAATAAAGGGAAACCGTACCTGAGGACGAAACCCGAACTTCAACGATACGGAACCGAGACTGACTGAACCGAGATGAACCGGCTGTGTTGCGAAACCCGAACCGGAGCTGGAGCCAAACCACCCGAGCCGGGAAGACCACCGCCACTGTGGTCGTCGTGACTGACGTCAGCAACCACTGCCGGTGCCGTCACCGTCGCACCGCCTCCTCCTTTGTCCTCTCTCTCGTTCTTCACTCTCTCTCGCTCTCTCTTCCGACTTTCTTTTTCTCTCTCTCTCCTTCGTGCGCCGTCACCGAGGAGTGCGGGTCGGCCAGATATCGTAGTGAAATGTGGGTGTTTGTGAGGTGAGAGATGTGGAGATCTAAAGTATGGGTTGGGTGTATGAGTGGGCGGCCGGAGATCGACGCCGAGGTGTCGCCAGAGGGATTCAGGTGACCGGATTTAGAGAGGGCAGAGAGTTGAGTGTGTGTGTGTGCTGTGTGTATGCGGCGTGAGTTAAGTGTGTGTGTGTGTGTGTGTGTGTGTGTGTGAGTTAGTTTATAAGTTATTTAGGGTTTAGCTAGGTAGGGTTTGGTAGGTTGGGCCTAAAGCCCGCAAATCAGGTTCTCGCGTTATAGAACGGCCCGCTCACGTTTCTATATCCGTCTTCGAACCCAACATCGTGAAATGTAGAAAATAATAATATTACTATTATTATTATTATTATTATTATTATTATTATTATATATTAAAGAAAATTAAAAAGCGAGGCGTGACAGTCTCCCCTCCTTTAGGAAATTTCGTCCCGAAATTTATTGAAGAGGAAGACTCGAAAGGAATTGGCTAAAGAATGAGGGTTAGCGATCAACACTTGGAGTTCTGAATAGTGAGGGAGAGCATGAAGTTTAGAGCAATGAAGAGAATAAGTTGGTAAAACGAGCTTGTTTGACTAAAACGATTTGGGGCATCAAGCATAAGTAAAACATGCAAGTGTGTGCATAGACGAGTGGTTAAACAAGTTTGATTAACTCAAGGGAGAGATAATTTAAAATTATGCCATTTAAGTAGAAAAGCCTTTGTATGAAACGGTATGCAGTTGATGAAAAATTGGTTGCTCTGTAAGTTGTAAGAAAGTCTTATCGGTTTTGAAGAGCATTGATAAATCTCGGTTTTTGTAGAAAGTTGCTTATCAGGGAAACGAGAAGGTTAGGTATTTTTAAATAGAAAGTGGTTTTGGAGGTAACGACCAACTAAGTATGTTTGCGCATAATAAAGAATGGAAAATAGCTTTAAGAGTAGGAAATCATTTTAGGGTTCAATGTTTAAACTGATAGATTGTAAACGAGGTCGTATAAGAGACAAGGTTAACGTGGAATACTGGGGGCATCGGGTGAACGTTTGATTCTAATAAACAAATACGAGTATAAGGATGACATGTGTACATACACAACGAAGATGTCGCGTTTAGGGATGGAGTCTCGTCGTGGATAATCAGGGATCGCGCGCTTAGCAATGCAGTTGTGAGTTTTTAAAGTTTGCATATTAGGTCTTACTATGGTCTGTCAAACACCGAATTTCTCATGGCGTGTTTTACGAAAGTTTGGCAACATGGTGAAAACACTTATATATAGGAAGTACCAGTGGCGTATCCACCATGTTTTGACCATGTTGCGACCGTTTTGTTATTCGACGCAATGTTACGTCCCGTGTCTTACCATACGTAGTAGTGCACTCTATGGTTCTCATGCGCTTATCACCATAATCACGTGTGCACCCGTGATTATACTGATCATCGCATGATCCGCATAGCTTGTATTAGTGGCGTATGAGTTAGGGTATACATAAATTCTGAAAATAAGTTTGCATGCGTACAAGAATGTACTGTGTAAGCATGTTTGCGTGCAAATAAGCATGTGGCCCACGTAAGCGAACCCCTCGGGTTTCGCTCACGTACAGGCATGAATGTATGAATATAAGCATAAGTATGAGTATAAGTATAAGCACGGTCATTAGGTGTATACACATGAATGCGAGTATAAGTATAAGTATGAATGATAGCACGTATGTTCCTGAATATGAATATGTGTATAATTATGAGTATCAATAAGTGTAAAAGACGATGATTGTGTGTATGGCATAAATTGAATACAATGAATTTAATCATGTAAAGTAACCGAGAAATTTGAGTGCGTAAAATGAATGATATAAATGAAATTGTCGTGCAAAATGTTGGCCAAATCGTGTGCAAGGATATGCATGTATAGTGGTTTGAGCAAAACGTTGAGTTTACCAAATCAAAATAGGTTTAAGTTTGACTTAGAATGTAGGATCTAGTTCGTGAACTTAAAAAGGATATAAAGTACTGATTGGTTATGCGTGACGTATTTTGTAAAGAACGGAAATGCTACCCTTGTTTTAGAAGAATTTGTGTATGTCGAAAATGGTGGGTCCCCATGAATTTTCCTTGCCCGCGTGTTTTGAAGTTTCAATGGCGTATTGCGCGGTGTGTGTGAAAATGGTTTCTAAAAATAGTAAGTTTACATCATTTTAAAAGGTCTAACATTAGGATATGGAAATTAAAATTTGGAGGTTCTCGTGAAAATGTTGATCCTTAAAAAAGAATTTAGCATAATGAACCTGGTGATCGTTGAAAATGGGTGTTTTAGTAAAATAATCTGTTGTTTTTTAAAGGAGTTTTAGTAAAACGATCTCATAATATCTATAAACCTTATAGACATGTGAGAAAGGTTGGTTTGATTTTGTTTGGGAATGGAAGTCGTTAGTATAATGATATAATGTGAGCGTGTTTTAGTGATTAGGTTGGGTATGAAGTTCATGGGCAAGGGATTCATTGGACCGATTAAGTTGATAGGTAGCATTTCGTAAGATTTTGAAAGTCGGGTAATAAAACGTTTTAAGGTATAATTAAGAATTTCGTGTATGTGAGTTATGTGAAAATGGTTTGTAGGGTAAGAACTACATTTGATAAAACAATGCATTGCTATAAGTAGGGATTTTGACGAATAATAAATGACTTAGGTGTAAAACATGATCGTGTTTGCATAATAAAGTATTTTGAAGGAAAATTTTGGTAACGATCACCTAGGCAAGGAAATCACCCCTAACCCGTTGGTGAGGTCGTTTTAAGAAAGGAAGGAGCGGAGTTAAACGTTAAGGTAAGGAAATCACTCCTATCTTGATGAAATGTTTCCATTTTGGGGTTACAAGAAATGTGCATCTAGTTGGTGACGTTTTTGAAATCATGCATGGGGATGACGTATAGATGTATGAAAAGATTTAGTATGACTTGTGTAAAAACCTTGAAATAATTTGGAATTTGAAAAGAAGAGGTAACAAGTATAAAAATCACAAATGAATTGAAATGGCCTAAAAGAGAGGCTCATAAAGCATTAGATTGTTTCGGTAGAGAAATGTCGACTATTCCAAAGTGAATCGAAAGCCATTTCGAATTAGAGAAACGTGCTTTAGCCTATAGGTAAAATGCTCTCGTCGAGAAGCGATTAACGACATTTTACCCTTCCGGTTACTACACGTCTCTAATCAATTGGAACATCGAATCTTTGTCGAGATCGAAAATCGGGGAATGGGACTTAATCGACAAGGTGCGGGTTTCACTCCTAACTTGACGATTCCGTACCCTAAGTGGGGTTGGTACTCGTCGGGTCAAAATTAATTTCGATACCTTGACGAGAATCCACTAGAGTTTGAATGGGAAGTTTTCCATCAAGGTGTGGATGTCACTCCTAACTTGATGGTGTAACATCCGTCAAAAACGGATTTACCAAACCCGCTCCGTTTATCAACCGAACAGTCAGTTAAAATTTTCATTGCGAATTAAATGCCCAAAATAATTTTAAACGATACATAATCAATTATTATATGGGATATATAATTAGTTTTTGAAAAACTGTTAAAAATCGCAAAATAAAAATGTTTTGTTTCTGCCGGGTTTCGAACTCGGGTCTGTACCGGCTCAACAACAACTTATCACCCAGCCAATCAACCGCTCCGCCACTTTGTTTTTCTGTTAATAAAAGGAATCAATTAATTCAAATAATAATGTTCGGAAGTCAAATTCAGTAAATTGCGCCCAATTAGCAGTCGTCGGAAATCCCGACGACTTCGCCGTTAATTTACGTTTCCGCTCAAGTTAACCGAAGAATTAACTCCCACGACGGTTATAACCGACGTCTGAACCCGCGTCATCAGCTGTAACCGCCGGAGAACGGCTGACTTCGAATTGAGACCGAATTCAGACCCCATACATCTCGATACTACCCTATAAATTCAACCACAACTCACCAGAAATCTTTCACTCTCAAATCGCACCCTTTCTCGGCGAAAACTCACTCGCCGGAAATATTTTATACGTCGCCGGAAAACCGAGTCTTTAATCTCTGAGCTTTACTGAACCCCTTAAACTTTTACCGAAGTCACCCACACCCTTTGTAAGCTTTCTGAAGATTCTCTGTTGCAAGACACTCGTCGCCGGAAGAGTTTGCTGTCGCCGGAGTTCTGCCGGAAAACAGAGGAAAGCCAGCCGGTACTTTTCACGCCTAATTTCCTTTCTTTTTACTTTTATCTCATCTGTAATTAATCATAAAACGCTAAAGAAACCTGAATCAACACTTCGAACCAGTCAGTCGTCACTTCCGGTTAAAACCAGTGAAGAAGACGATGTTTCGGTAATGGTTAAGTATAATTAAAATCAAGTTATTTACCGGGTTAGACACACAGTCCAGCGGTGGACTGTGTGCACATTAAACGCTAAGGTCTCGAGTTCGAGTATTGTTTCCTCACACGCTGCCTTAATAAAAATTCTTTTTTTTCGCAAACTGAACCGGATTGATTTTAGGTATATGTTAAGTATATTAATAACCGAGTTAATAACCAAGTGAGACACACAGTCCAGCGGTGGACTGTGTGTACACTAACCCACAGGTCCCGGGTTCGAGACCTGTGGAGCGCACTGGTTCTCTGGATTAAATCGTTTTTTTAAAATAAAGGATTTCTGTTTAAATCTAATTAATATATATATATAATTAAAATCGGATATATGACGGGTTAGACACGTAGCTCAGTTGGTAGAGCTGTGTGCACGCGTACGGGAGGTCTCGGGTTCGAGCCTCACTCAGCGCACAACAATATGCCTTCGAACCGGTCAACAGTCAGTCAAAGTCAACGGTCAAAGTCAACTGTAGCAAAAATCAAATTTTTTTTATTATTTTTATTTATTTATTTTAATTAAAAATCAATTAAAAATACTTAAAAATAACATTTTTAAGGTTAGAAAATAGCCTCAAACTCACAAAAATACACCCAACAATCCTACTAAAATAGATTAATAAAATCCGTTTACTTACCAAACCATAATGCGATTTATCTAGGTTAATCTCACTCGTGGTTAAAACCATTTCGCGTGCATTCAACATCATCAACCGAACGCACCCAATGTGAGTGAATTCTTACAAATTCCCCTTTTTATTCATGTTTTGGGGTGTATCATGTGTCGCTTAAACTAATTCTCTTATGCAAACTCGTGCTATACCATTATATGATCTAAACTAGAATGTAACTATTGTTGGTTGTGATGTATTACATATTGTCAAAGTTGTATGCAAATTATTTAGGCCCATCAGTTCCTCGTGGGAGACGAGTTGAACAACGCGTGCCTTAAAACTCATTCATTAGGCCCATCAGTTCGTAGAACAACGCGTGCCTCAAAACTCATTCATTAGGCCCATCAGTTCGTAAGAACAACGCGTGCCTCAAAATTCATTCATTAGGCCCATCAGTTCGTAAGAACAACGCGTGCCTCAAAACTCATTCATTAGGCCCATCAGTTCGCGGAACAACGCGTGCCTCAAAACTCATTCATATTCCCATCAGTTCCTCGTGGGAGACAAGTCGACTAACGCGTGCCTCAAAACAATCATTTGGTGTATGTATGTTCAATATTTAATATTATGTGTTGTGTGAATAAATTTACATCTACATTTACTCATATGTGGTTATGCACATTATTTATAATCAATTGGATAAACTTGTTTAAAATGTTTTCCATAGGATTCACTCGCCAACATTATGTTGATCCAAAAACCTTTTTACACATGATACAGGTGAACAGGTTGAAGCAAGGAAAACATAGGATATGCCTTAGAAGAGAACAAAGAAGCTTAGATTGGTAGTTAGAACATGTTGTATCATTTATTGTAAATTTCCATTAAAATTGTATTAATGAATATGAAACATATAATAAATGTCATGAGCTTTGATGATAACCCTATCATGCCCCGGTCACCTTTTCCGCTGCGGGTCGGGGTTTGACAGATTGGTATCAGAGCCATGACTATAGGGTTATAGGATAGGTTATTAGACCCTTAGAGCCTATACTATAGTCTGCCTAAATTTTAATTGATTAGGTGGTTACATACAAACTTGTGATATTTATTTGTTTCATATTTGTCTACATTTACAGTCAAACATACATGCTTATATACATATTCATTATACATATATCGATGTTCATGTATTCAATTCATTTTCATACTCTCATTATTCAAGGATTTTGTTGCAATTTTCAAATCTCATCAAAGTAAGTTCTGCGACGGGCATGTAGTAACCGGAAGGGTACAAGTACCGGTAGTCGGGACGTCCTGTCTAGGTTGGCATTCGTATAAATCCAAAATAACGGACCAGTTTGCCTACCTGGGGACTAACGATGAGAGTACGACGGACCTATTAGGCCAAAGCATGCCACACCAAACGTCATTCGAACTAACCTCACTTTGAGATGTCACCGTGTCCATGCCTGGGCACATTCCGAATATCATATGTTACATATTTCTCGATTTTCTCCGGGTTTTAGTGTACGTAACCAGGCTAACACATGCGAACCATATGAAAAACCCGGTAATCATGGGGGCACACATGATTACGAAGGTGAAGTATGGCGGCATGCAAGGCCCAATTACGAGCAAAGCCCAAGACATCCTATGGATGTATTAGATTTATTTTTCTATATTTATTTTATGAACGTTCATTCCCAAACACGACCCACGAATTCCAAAGGCATCCAACTCATACTCTTGATATGTATTCCTTGTAGATGTCTTCTAGCCTCGCTCGTAGGAAAATGAGAGCAGGAAAAGCCCGTGAACGCATGGCTGCCCAAATCGCTCAGCAAATGGCAACCGTAATACCCAACATCGTAGTTCAAGTTCAACAAGCCCTTACCGCTAACTCCGTTAACCCAACCCAACAAGAAGATCAAAACACTGTCAATCTTTCCCCAAAAGTCACTAAATGCACCTACAAACATTTCAAGTCCTGCGATCCTCCAAAATACGAAGGTACTGAAGGTGTCACCGCTCTCCTCCATTGGTTTGAAGAAATGGAGAACACTTTTCTAAATTGCGATTGCCCCGATGATCGCAAAGTGCGTTATGCTACCGGTCGTTTACTTGGAACAGCACTCACATGATGGAATACAGAGAAGACCAAACGAGGTGTTGAAGATGCTATGACTTTGACTTGGGAAGAGTTGAAGGGAATCATGACAAGACGGTTTTGCCCTAGAAGCGAAATCAAGAAATTGGAGGATGAGTTCCATGCTTTGAAACAAAAGGAAGGCGACCACACCACATACAACAAGAGATTCCTTGAGCTAAATCAAATGGTTCCCAACTTGTTCACTCCCCTCTACCGTTTGATCGAGCACTACATTCGTGGTCTTCCATCAAAGATTCAAGACTCTGTAATAAGTACCTCGCCTGCAACTTTGGAAGCAGCAATGGAGCTAGCAACCGCGCTCACTGAGAACCGAATCCGAAACAAAGATTTCAAAGAGGAGAAGAAGAAGGATAAAGCATCAATCGAAACCACAACCCGAACCGAATCCTCTACACCACCTATTTCTAAGAGAAAACGAGATGGGCAAATCTTCGCCGTCACCCAACGCAACCAACCAGCTTCACAAGTTGTACCTCCCCAAACTATCCCAATCACTCAAGTAGCACCCAACTCAACTTACCCAAATAAGAAGCCTTACATTGGACCTCACCCTCAATGCAACACCTGTTTCTATCACCACCCATCTACTTTACCCTGTCGACTATGTGCGAATTGTGGACGCTACGGTCATTTGAGCAAGGTTTGCCGCACCTCACAAAACCAAACCTCAACCCCTACTCAACCCATGATCCAAACATATCAACAACCTCAATACCCCATGCACCCATATGTTCGAGCTTGTTTCAATTGTGGCGACCCTACCCATTTTAGAAACACGTGCCCTCGTTTGGTTAACATCAAAAACGCCCAAGCTCAAGCAAACCCAGTTAACCAAGCAAATCAAACAAACCCAGCTCCACCGCCAGCAAGAGGAAGAGTTTATAACATCAACGCCAATCCTGTTGAAGATATTAACGGTCCAAACCAACCACTTAACTAGCCTTCTCTCACCAAGAATCAAGATTCAACACCAACCACTTAGTTTTTATGTTTTTCCTTTATGTTATCTCAAATTTTCACGTATCTCAATTGGAAATTTATCCAAGAATTTTAATGCAAATTACTAGTTCAGTTTGTTTTATACTCATTGATTTAATATTCATATCATCATACCTCACGACGTATCTCAGTTTCATCATTTAAAGAAGTTGAGTTGCGTCTCACTTCTACATAGACTAACCTCTCCATCATAATAAACGAGAGAGGTATTGTCATCATTCAAACATGTATACTATCAGAATTAAGACTCAAGCGCTGGTTGTTGTGTTTGTTTATGTTGTAGAGTCGCATAGAACTAATCATAACCTGCGGATAAAGTCAATGAGAATTTGACAAGAATATGGTGGATACGCCGCTGGTACTTCCTATATATAAGTATTCTTGTCAAATGATCGGAGGCATTATCAGGCGGTTATGAGAGGTTTCATGTATAGCTGTTTGTGTGATTGATGTTTAGATTAAGTTATTTCATTTTCAGTACATGCAATACGTTCGGCTCCGTTTGATTGAGCCTTGAGCGCACAATTTCATTTTCAGTACATGCAATACGATCGGCTCCGTTTGATTGAGCCTTGATCGCACAGATATATTTCATTTCAGTATTTTATGTTTGTTGTATTGGTTGTAGAGTTATATAGGACTAATTATAATTCACTGATAAAACCAATGAAAATTTGGCAAGAATATGGTGGATACGCCGCTGGTACTTCCTATATATAAGTATTCTTGCCAAAGGATCAGAGGCGTTATCAGGCGGTTATGAGATGTTCCATGTAGGATTTAGTATTGCCTTGGTTGAAATTTGTGTTACATTTACATCATCTCACTATTTAAAGAAATTGGATTGTGTTCCATTTCTACATAAACTAACCTCTCCATTATAACAAACGAGAGAGGAACCATCACCATTCAAACATATATGCTATCAGAATGTGGATTCAATTATTAGTTGTTGTGTTTATTTGTGTAGATTGTAGTATTAGAATTTCTGCCTTAGGATATAACCCTAAGCATATTCAAACTTTTATGCATGAAAACAAAGTTAGCAAATCAATTCTGCTTATCAATACTTTTACAGTAGGCAACAAAAAGCGATTCCTGTATTAGGGTACTTAACCTTTACAAGGAACGTTACCGTCTCGAACAAAAACTTAAACCTTTTTTTTCTTCTAAGCATATAACTATCAAACTAAACACCATCATTCTTTTAGTCAAATATATCACTATTTAAATTTCGGGACGAAATTTCTAAAAAGCAGGGGATACTGTTACATCCGTCAAAAACGGATTTACCAAACCCGCTCCGTTTATCAACCGAACAGTCAGTTAAAATTTTCGTTGCGAATTAAATGCCCAAAATAATTTTAAACGATACATAATCAATTATTATACGGGGATATATAATTAGTTTTTGAAAAACTGTTAAAAATCGCAAAATAAAAATGTTTTGTTTCTGCCGGGTTTCGAACTCGGGTCTGTACCGGCTCAACAACAACTTATCACCCAGCCAATCAACCGCTCCGCCACTTTGTTTTTCTGTTAATAAAAGGAATCAATTAATTCAAATAATAATGTTCGGAAGTCAAATTCAGTAAATTGCGTCCAATTAGCAGTCGTCGGAAATCCCGACGACTTCGCCGTTAATTTACGTTTCCGCTCAAGTTAACCGAAGAATTAACTCCCACGACGGTTATAACCGACGTCTGAACCCGCGACATCAGCTGTAACCGCCGGAGAACGGCTGACTTCGAATTGAGACCGAATTCAGACCCCATACATCTCGATACTACCCTATAAATTCAACCACAACTCACCAGAAATCTTTCACTCTCAAATCGCACCCTTTCTCGGCGAAAACTCACTCGCCGGAAATATTTTATACGTCGCCGGAAAACCGAGTCTTTAATCTCTGAGCTTTACTGAACCCCTTAAACTTTTACCGAAGTCACCCACACCCTTTGTAAGCTTTCTGAAGATTCTCTGTTGCAAGACACTCGTCGCCGGAAGAGTTTGCTGTCGCCGGAGTTCTGCCGGAAAACAGAGGAAAGCCAGCCAGTACTTTTCACGCCTACTTTCCTTTCTTTTTACTTTTATCTCATCTGTAATTAATCATAAAACGCTAAAGAAACCTGAATCAACACTTCGAACCAGTCAGTCGTCACTTCCGGTTAAAGCCAGTGAAGAAGACGATGTTTCGGTAATGGTTAAGTATAATTAAAATCAAGTTATTTACCGGGTTAGACACACAGTCCAGCGGTGGACTGTGTGCACATTAAACGCTAAGGTCTCGAGTTCGAGTATTGTTTCCTCACACGCTGCCTTAATAAAAATTCTTTTTTTCGCAAACTGAACCGGATTGATTTTAGGTATATGTTAAGTATATTAATAACCGAGTTAATAACCAAGTGAGACACACAGTCCAGCGGTGGACTGTGTGTACACTAACCCACAGGTCCCGGGTTCGAGACCTGTGGAGCGCACCGGTTCTCTGGATTAAATCGTTTTTAAAATAAAGGATTTCTGTTTAAATCTAATTAATATATATATATATAATTAAAATCGGATATATGACGGGTTAGACACGTAGCTCAGTTGGTAGAGCTGCGTGAACGCGTACGGGAGGTCTCGGGTTCGAGCCTCACTCAGCGCACAACAATATGCCTTCGAACCGGTCAACAGTCAGTCAAAGTCAACGGTCAAAGTCAACTGTAGCAAAAATCAAATTTTTTTTATTATTTTTATTTATTTATTTTAATTAAAAATCAATTAAAAATACTTAAAAATAACATTTTTAAGGTTAGAAAATAGCCTCAAACTCACAAAAATACACCCAACAATCCTACTAAAATAGATTAATAAAATCCGTTTACTTACCAAACCATAATGCGATTTATCTAGGTTAATCTCACTCGTGGTTAAAACCATTTCGCGTGCATTCAACATCATCAACCGAACGCACCCAATGTGAGTGAATTCTTACAAATTCCCCTTTTTATTCATGTTTTGGGGTGTATCATGTGTCGCTTAAACTAATTCTCTTATGCAAACTCGTGCTATACCATTATATGATCTAAACTAGAATGTAACTATTGTTGGTTGTGATGTATTACATATTGTCAAAGTTGTATGCAAATTATTTAGGCCCATCAGTTCCTCGTGGGAGACGAGTTGAACAACGCGTGCCTTAAAACTCATTAATTAGGCCCATCAGTTCGTAGAACAACGCGTGCCTCAAAACTCATTCATTAGGCCCATCAGTTCGTAAGAACAACGAGTGCCTCAAAATTCATTCATTAGGCCCATCAGTTCGTAAGAACAACGCGTGCCTCAAAACTCATTCATTAGGCCCATCAGTTCGTGGAACAACACGTGCCTCAAAACTCATTCATTAGGCCCATCAGTTCCTCGTGGGAGACGAGTCGAACAACGCGTGCCTCAAAACAATCATTTGGTGTATGTATGTTCAATATTCAATATTATGTGTTGTGTGAATAAATTTACATCTACATTTACTCATATGTGGTTATGCACATTATTTATAATCAATTGGATAAACTTGTTTAAAATGTTTTCCATAGGATTCACTCGCCAACATTATGTTGATCCAAAAACCTTTTTACACATGATACAGGTGAACAGGTTGAAGCAAGGAAAACATAGGATATGCCTTAGAAGAGAACAAAGAAGCTTAGATTGGTAGTTAGAACATGTTGTATCATTTATTGTAAATTTCCATTAAAATTGTATTAATGAATATGAAACATATAATAAATGTCATGAGCTTTGATGATAACCCTATCATGCCCCGGTCACCTTTTCCGCTGCGGTTCGGGGTGTGACAGATGGTGTAACTTCGTGAAAAATAAAGAATAAGCAGAATGAGAGTCGTTCACCAAATTGTGGATAGCACCCCTATTTTGGTGAAGTCGTCTCACTTATGTAATACGAGTGTTTTCGAGTTTAGTATAATCGAGTAAAATGCATTAGGAAAAAGCGTATGTGTGAAAAAGAGTGCGAGCATGTAAAGCATTTCATGTAATTACCACATAAGAGATATTTCAAGAAATTAGCATGTGAATCAAGTATGGTCGAATATGGTGATAAGCTATAGACTAGGTTAAAAGCATGGCAATTTTCCTAATTCCCTATAGTTATGGATCTGATACCAATCTATCACACCCCAACCGATGGCAGAAACATCGGAGTGAGACGAAATAGATTGTTCATTGCTCACAATGCTAATGGCGACAATAATTAATTAAAACCAATTTCATAACATAGATTTTTGATAAATCATAAGTTTCAGTACAAAAACAAGGTACAACGACAGATACAACATGTTTATCAAAATTAATCTAGGCGTGTTTCTATGTCGTCCTACTATGTTTCTTTCATAGCATCTTCACCAACCTGTAACATGTTTAAAAATAAAGTCAATGCAAAAGCAAAGGCGTGTATACAAGTTTATGAATAAGTATTTATATAAACATAAAGTTTGAAACGAATCCATATGGCACTAAGTTCATACAAGAGTAGATACAAGGCATGCAATACTTCTAGTCAACCCTCTGTTTATGCAAATGTTTATGATAATTCAACATGACCTCACGTTCACGGGCGGTGCGTTACTCCTATAGCACTATACATGTCAAATGGAGGCTCAAAATAAGCTAATGACTATGGTATCACATACGTTCGGTCCTAGTATAAGCATCACATATGTATCAAAGCGTTCATGTATAATGGATTGTTTCTGTGCAAGTAATAAAGCGTAAGTTTAGTGTTGTTTATGATAATGTAAACATGTTACACCCTAAAAGTGATAAACATAAAAGGAGTTCGAGTATACTCACAAAATTGCTAAGTCTTCTTGGAAATACCGCGACGAGTTGACGAATTGGGGATGGGACATCGAGGTCACCTTATAAGGCAAACGAAGGTGTATGAGTAATCGGGAATATGACGGAGGTTCAGAATTGAAGTTTACGTATATGTATATATTTTACATTGTTTATGTAAAAAATCTAAGTTAAATTTTCCAAAGGAGTTATAGATGCGTTGTCAAAGTAATAAATAAACATATATACCTTTATATTTATTGTTATATAAAATTTATTTGAACCCGATACGTTATTTTTAGTTTTTGACTATAAAGTATATAATTATATATATATATATATGTATATAGATAACGAAAGGGACATTAGGTATATATATTTATATTTTAGCGAAAAGGTATGAGAGGTGTATATATATATTGTCGAAACGCATATTAGCTATGTATACATTTTTTTATAATTATTTTTGACGAATACATAATAGAAAAATATGTTTATTTTGACAAAGGGTGTAATAGATAAATATAAGTATTTTGAAGAAGAAACATAATAGGTAAACATATATATTTTGTTTTGACGAAAAACGGGCAGAATTTCCCTTGTTTTAGGACTATCCCGACAACACAAGTTGTCGATATATATATATATATATATATATATATAGTAAAGCACACTAATAACGAAACAATATGTTTTTATATCTATTCATATTTATAAAGTTTGGTCCGCGATTAAAACAATATCTAGTTAAGAACAATAAGAGTTAATATACATGTTGTTATATCGGGCCTTGGGTTTAACCCGTTGACCCGAACCCGAAACAAGAATGAACCGAAGCTGAGCCTAGTCGCACCAAGTTGAACCGAGTATTGAATCTTGCACCGTGTTAACCTGATGTTGAACGAATCTGACCGAATCGCCCGAACTCGACAAATCTGAAACGTGAACCGAAACATGAATCAAGACGTGAACCGAACCGAATAAAATAAAGGGAAACCATACCTGAGGACGAAACCCGAACCCTAACTATACGGAACCGAGACTGACTGAACCGAGATGAACCTGCTGTGTTGCGAAACCCGAACCGGAGCCGTAGCCAAACCACCCGAGTCGTGAAGACCACCGCCACTGTGGTCGTCGTGACCGATGTCGGCAACCACTACTGGTGCCGTCACCGTCGCACCGCCTCCTCCTTTGTCCTCTCTCTCTCGTTCTTCACTCTCTCTCTCTCTCTCTATCTCTCTCTCTCTCTTCCGTCTTTCTTTCTCCCTCTCTCCGTCGTGCGCCGTCATCGATGGGTGCGGGTCGGCCGGTTATTGTAGTGGAAGGTGGGTGTTTGTGAGGTGAGGGATGAGGAGGTGTAAAGGAGGGCTTGGGTGTATGAGTGGTCGGCCGGAGATCGACGCCGGAGTGTCGCCGGAGGGATTCCGGTGACCGGATTTAGAGAGGGCACAGAGTTGAGTGTGTGTGTGTGTGCTGTGTATGTGCGGCGTGAGTTTAGTGTGTGTGTGTGTGCTGTGTGTGTGCGGCGTGAGTTTAGTGTGTGTGTGTGAGTTTAGTTTATAAGTTATTTAGGGTTTAGCTAGGTAGGGTTTGGTAGGTTGGGCTTAAAGCCCGCAAATCAGGTTCTCGCGTTATAGAATGGCCCGCTCACGTTTCTAATATCCGTCTTCGAACCCAACATTGTGAACTGTAGAAAAAATATTCTTATTCTTATTATTATTATTATTATAGAAAATTAAAAAGCGAGGCGTGACAAATTCAAAGACTTAGACGTATTTCGACAAAATTACACAACTTTTTAGAACGAAGTGCCTTGGTGCGAAGTGGACATTTGCATTTCGTACGAAGAGGAATAAAAGTTATAAACATTTTGACCATTTTTACTTCGTACGAAGTGGTTCTAAGAATTTTGCACATTTCACTTCGTACGAAGAGAAATCCCACTTCGTACTGAGTGACCACTCCGCACAAACAGGGCTGTTATGAATACCAAATTTTAAAATGTGTTTTTTCTATGAAATTGATGATTCATTAGGACTCTACTAACGCTGATAAGCCTAAGTATATGTTTAATTTAATTTTGGCCTGTTAGTTTTTCCTAGATCTAAGTTTTTATGTCCGAAGTGCCGAATACTCGATTTTAACGTCAAATCACGGTTAACTACCCTAACCATTGTAAGAGGTGTGTATTTCACCTCCTAAAGGTGTATTTCGAAAGCACTTTGTTGAAAATCATTCAAAATGGCTAGGATCGCACTAAGGGTTTCTCCAGATTGCACTAACAGTTATGGCTGCTTTATACGAGTTGGCTTCTTTATATAGGGCCAGACCACTTCGTACGAGGTGGTTTCCACTTCTACGAAACAACTTCTGGTTTAGTCCGATTTGGCCAACTCGTACAAAGTGGACTCCAACTCGTACGAAGAGGCTCTAAAAACTTCAACTTTTCAATTTTATGAACGTTTTATCAGTTTTGATGACCCACTCAGTTGACCAAGTCAAGTTAATGACACCGGTTAACTGATTTGTCTACCAAGTCCACGTTAATGATCTTGGTTGAACACTTTATGACCAAAGTGATGTTTTTCGTCAATTTTAAATTAACGAACTTTTTTATTATTTAACATTTTCTCTTTCCATATTAGCTCCCAACCCGTAATCCTTCAGCTTTCATTCAGCAACAGTCACTTCGGATTTTGAAGATCAGTTTTCCATCATCGGCAGTCAAAAACTAAGATAGAAACAAAATATTTTTGTATTTTCTAAAGCATATGCTAAAACACATTGAAAATATTTTTGGGTTTTTCTGAAATGAAATGTAAACTCTGTACAAAAATATTTACTGATATTTTTGTGAGTTTGTGTTTGAGGACCGCATCAGTTTTGAGACATATCACCAGTACCGTTGATCTTGATAAGCCTTTAAGTTTTAAACAGGTTTACTTAGATTGTCAGTATACTGATCCACTTAAAACTCTACACATTTCTCAATTGTTTCAAGATACGTTAGGTAATTTTAGGAACTTCACTTAACTGTGTTTCCCACCTCATAATATACTCTCGTATCGAGATTCCCTAGATTTCATCTTTGGGTGAATATACCTGACTGATATCTGTATGTGGGTAGTGCGAGACCAAGAGAGCTCAGGTTATTACTACCGTACAAACAAAGAAATGAAGGCTCGACTTATAAGTGGTGTTCCAAATTTGGAATCTTTTATACTGCAATTGTCGTATCTTTTGATATTTTAAATTTTGATGCAGCTTCGAGGTTTAAATGCGAAAAGTATTTTACAAGTTCTAGGTCATTGCTAACGCAAAATCAGAAGAATTCGTATAATACCCCAGATATCAATTATCTATAAAAACCAAGTATCTCATAATCTGGCATTCTCTCAAAGGAAATTTTGATGTACTAAGACCATATTAGAGAGATGTTAAAGAGTTAAATGCCATTTTAGTCCCCGTGGTTGAGCCATTTCGTCAGTTTAATCCAAAGGTTTCATTTTTCACCTGTGGATCCAAAAAGGTTTCACTGTTGCCATTTTAGTCAACTAGGTTAACTTCATCCATTATTTCTGTTAACACGAAGGCCAATTCGGTCATTTTATATGGTCGAATAACCCCTAGTTAACATAATTACATATAAAATGATCACATTGCCCTTCTCGTTGACAGAAAAAATGGATGAAGTTAACCCAGTGGACTAAAATGGCAATGGTGAACCTTTTTGGATCCACAGGTGAAAAATGAAACCTGTGGACTAAACTGGCAAAATGACCCAAACCACGGGACTACATGGCATTTAACTCCATATATTAAGAAGTTTATCTTTAAGTTTATATCTCGAAAACAATTTATTGAATGTGCAGTTTCATGTATAGCTCGTAAGTTCTGAGTGTGCTCTTTATGTTCTCTTGTATCACCTGCATGAATACTACTTCCCATTATACGATCTAGATTAGTGGTGTCTTTCATTTTCATTGAAGATCCCCCTCTTCCCCATGCCATTTTCCTCTCTTTTTACTGATCAACTGTTCCTCTTCTTCTTCTTCCTCTTCAACGTCTTTTTGTTCCTTTCTTTTAACACCATCCCGATACTTTTCATAGCAGCTTTTACCAATGGAAGTCTTTCTTTTCGATACATCCAATGGTGAAGCATCACCCACTCGTTAATTTTTAGTTCTGTAAACTATCGATTTTTCAGAAACTAAAATTTGTACTTGTCACGTCGTGTGGGAGTTTGGGATATTGATCATTGATGAAAGCTGTACAAATCGAGGATACGTAGCCCATGTTGTCGTGTTTGCGTTATCAACCATAAAGTAGAAGATTAGGCCAGAAATGTTGAATGGTTGTTTGGTGCATAGGTTCAACATAGCATCATGAAGGTCCGTGATCCGGCGGTTCTAGACGGAAGTTTGGGCAAAACATAACCGATTCGTAGAATGTTATTAGAAAGGAGTAGAAACAAATCATGAAGCATATGTTCATTCATACCGGAAGAGTATACATCTTGACTGGCTGGCGAAATCCTGGAGAATATTCGCCAGCGTCTCCCCTCTGGGAGCTCCAATACTGCCATTACAATGAACACACACCCTCTATATATACACATTGGCAACTCGTACGAAGAGAGCATGTTGACCTCGTACGAGGTGCAATTCGTACGAGGTGCACTTCGTACGAGGTGCGCTTCGTACGAGGTGACATTTCAGCTCCGTTCTCGCTCGTACTTGGATCGTGCGTCGTATCTAATCTATACAATATTCAACACATGCTCTATCTAGCCTATTCGTACAGTGACGAACACAAAGTGCATCAACACAGTAGACCATTCCAGGTTTAACCCGTTGTAACCTCCCTTCCTGTGGGCCAGACTCATTGCAAATACATGCAAAATGAATCGCCAATCTCTTGGAGAGCTTTGTGTTTGATCTCATTCTTGAATTTAAATTCTCCAACATGTCTCATTCCCTTGAATCCATCCAAAATATCATCTTTCTTTAAACGTAATAGATCCTTATGATTATCTCCGAGACTTAGAACTCTTCTCACACTGTCTTTCGTTGAATGACTTCCTTGTTTCGCACGGGTGCAATGTCTTCCAGAATTCTTCGATATGAGTATTGTATATTGTAGGGTCTACTTGGACAGCATAACTGATTTTGCTTGAATTTATCAATCTTCCACGTCTTCGAAATCTTTTCGCAGAAGCTATATTTTGCATGGCTGATTATGTTTCATCGTTTTATCCCAGGTTATCTCTTTCACCATTTCTTAAAGCATGTAAACGAGCCAATTGAGATCTGGGTTCCGAAATGTAACAGTTAGTTAGTTAAGATATTTACAAAAATATAATATATACATACTGAAGAAACCCTAGATCAACTAGACCGGAATCAAAGTAGATCTATGGAATGGGCTCTGCATAAAAGGGTTAACCCTCCGTTTGGTTTCACGACGGATGCTGAATAGAACAATACTCCGGCTGATCCTACAAAACAGAACACTGTTAGCTCGCCACGGGGAGAAGGGGGTTCTCTCCGTGACCACCCTCCTGCGCGAGGAATAAGTACAGGTAGTCAGAAATAAGTATTGTAAGTGAGAGAGTAGTTGAGTGTGAATACCTTTCCTTGAACTCCAAGTTACTTATTTATGGCCGGTGTTTGGCGCCAAAAAGAGAGATTGTTAACGTTAACGGAATTTTTTGTTATTCTGTTAGCGTTTGTTGGCAATCTGCTAGTGCACATGGATCGTGAGCTCATCAGCGGTTAGGGAGGCGCCACATGTCAACATGAGATCACTACATCTTATGAATGTGAGCATGCCATCACCGTGATCTTCCTCAGCCGTCCAGATGTTGCCATGTGGCAGTTGGTTATAACCGAAAAGATGCTTGCACGATTGGGTGTTAATGGCTTCTAGAAGGTTTCACAGCTGTTACCATCTATCATTCGCCACGTGTACATTCTGTTACAACAGAAAAGAGTCCCCTTGCTTCTTCACCAAGTTACGGATTTTGCTAAGGGAAAGTTTCAGGATATACTGTTTCCTTGCGCAAGAAGCGCAAGTTAGTTAACTGATCTTCCTTCTTTTCTTGCTGCTTGGTGCAACGTTTGGTGGATGCTTGCTTTGATATAAATATCTGCGCAAGGTTTGCGCATGGAGCATTATCAAGCAAGAATGTTCAAGGTTAACTTTGAACCTTGCGCGAGCCCACGCAAGGTAGTTGAATGAAGCATTTATCGGAGAAGAATGTTCAAGATTAACTTTGAACCTTGCGCGAGCCCGCGCAAGGTAGTTAAATGAAGCATTATTAGACAAGAATGTTCAAGATTAACTTTGAACCTTGCGCGAGCCCGCGCAAGGTATTTATATCAAGCATTATCAAACAAGAATGTTCAAGATTAACTTTGAACCTTGCGCGAGTCCGCGCAAGGTAGTTAAATGAAGCATTATCACACAAGAATATTCAAGCTTAACTTTGTACCTTGCGCGAGCCCGCGCAAGGTAGTTAAATGAAGCATTTATCCAAAGAGAGTGTTCAAGGTTAACTTTGAACCTTGCGCGAGCCCGCACAAGGTAGTTAAATGAAGCTTTCCTCTCTTGGATATTTGGTGTAAAGTTCTAATAAATCTTATTTTGGTAAAGAAGTCTGCGCACAGTTTCTTTAGAAGTTATTAATGGGTATGGTTTCCTTGATTGGCGCAAGGTTTTTGGGACCATACCCCTTCAAGTCCCCCCAGTCCAGTGTTGCTCCTATGTAAGAATAAAAAGTAGGTGGAGCACTGGACTTAAGATAAATGTGCTGCGCTAGGTAAGGACTGGCTTTTTGTTGCTTTATGCATCTTGTGTCGTAAGTAAATTGGAAAAGTATTTGAATTTCAAATATGCATAGACACGTGTCACTTATCTGGGTGGTGTAGTTGGTGACGACGCACGTTCTTGAGACGTGGTGGTACTATTGACAGGCGATCAATAGTACTTGTCTTACCGTATTTAATGCTTTTTAGCGGCACTCGCGCGCGATGGAGCGGTTACTGTTCCCCACTCGCCCTTGCGGTTACTTGGGGAAACGTGACGGCCGTAAAAGTCGCTGCAGTCAAATCATGCATTAATTGCGGTTAGTATATAAAGGGATCAACGATCCATTTGCTTCCTCACCCAATCTTGAGAGAAATTTGCGTTCAAAAATTCCGGCGACCCTCAAAGCTTTCCAAGTTTTCCTTAAAGTTCAAGTTATGGCTACCGGTGCAAGCTCTGCTGAGATGTCGTCAAGTTTGCCACCGCTAAAGTGGTCGAAGAAAGATTTTGATAATCTTGCCACCAACTTCCTCTTCGCTCCGTCCTGGAAAGCGTTTCTTCCGGAGGCGAATGCCACGGCGGCTGATGCGCGGCCGGCTTCATTACATTATTCTATGATTATTTTGCCGAAGGGAACTTCCGGCTGCCGGTGACCCATTTCTTGCTGGAAATTCTTGATTTTTACAAGATTCATATTTCTCAGTTGAGCCCGATGGGAATGGTGAGGATCCGGCATTTCGAGTTCGTCTGCCGATCGATGCAGATCTTGCTGTCGGTCGAGAAGTTTAGAGTTTTCTACCAGCTGCACTACTCGTTGGGTTTTTATTCGTTCCAACAGCGTGTGCAAGCCAAACGTTTGTTGCTGGTGCCGCCGAAGTCCTACCATGACTGGAAGCAAAAATTTTTCTTTATCAAGGCGGCGGTGATCCCGATGAAGATGACATTCCGGGGTAGTGATGAGATTGAGCTGGAGACCCTTCCCATACTTGCCGACGAGGTATGGTATCAAGATATTAAGGATGTGCCCAATATTATTTTACCAGAGAGGGCCCTCATCGCTGCCGGGATGAGTATTTTTTGGAAGAAGGAACACCGAGAAAAAACCGGTGTATACAGAAGATGGGACTGGTATGTAACCCTTTAACTTCTTAGCTATATCTTTCAATAGATGTGTACTGATGCAAAAATATTTGCTATGTAGTTGTGCCTCTCTACTTGGTCTCTTTCAAGAGAGAGAAGGGAAAAATGGTCGCCGTGCCTATTGCTGACGGTGAGGACACTTGGTTCTCACAAATCTTGGGGAACTTTGAGTTGCCCAAGCAGGAGGATCTGGAGGCGCAACCATGTTCGGAGACTGGTAATAAGTCTATACAAAGCCTAAGTTGATATTGCAATATAACTTAATGGCGGAACCTTTACTCAATATGATTGATTATGCAGGTGATTTGCTGAACTTGGGCGTAGGACCTGATTCGAAGAAGAAGAAGAAACCAACTGCTGCTGCAGCTGCTGCGCCTCCCCCTTCCAACCCAGAGAAAAAAACCAAGCCACCAGCTGGTGCGAAAGCTGAGGGCAAGAAATGTACATTTCCCGTATCTGACTCTTGGTGCAATTATGTGGTGGTGTCGGACTCACTGTAAGGTCTTGTGCCTGTAGGTTTGAAGAAACCGAAGCCAGAACCGTTGACACCTCATCTCTTCCTGCTGCGAACCCAGATGATCCTTTGGAAATACCTTCAAGCCCGGAAGAGGCGTTGAAGCGTGCTAGGACGAGGAGGAGGAGGTGGCGCGCTCGCGCATTGGTAAGAAGGGCAATCTGGATGCCTTTGCAAAGAAGTTCTCACCTGGTACGTCTAGTTTGTTGCGCATTTCTGTTATAAAAGTTGCGCAGAATCTGATACTTGTTATTTGTTGATATGCTTTGTAGAGAAAATGGTGAAGGCTGCCGGCCACCTCATCTGTTATATCATCACCGCGCAGGCCTGAGAATGTTGAGGGAGATGCGGGGCAAGAAACTCCTGTTCCTGAAGCCGACCCATCGTCCCGGAACACATTGAGAAGGTGGCTCCAGAAGAAGAGCCCAAAAATTTTGATACTGAGAATCCTGCTTGCGAGCAGGTTAAAGATACGGCTACAGATGCTGGGGAACCATCAAGGTTGATTTCTAAGGAAGCGACCTTCAACACAAGGTGAAGGCTTTGCGTTTGTTAGGATTCGGAGGGGGAGTCGCCCATTCGCCAGAGGAGACGCCTGGGGATTACTATTATCGCTCTTATTCTTAGAGGCGGGCCTCTGCGATTCATCAGCCTGTGTAGAAGGTTAAGCAGGGCGATGTTTTTACCGATTGGCACTCCTGTAGGGAGTGGTATAAGGCATCTTCCCCCGGCGGAGGTGAAGCGCCAGGAGGAAAAAGACCATGAAGCCACTTACGAGTCATATCTGCAAGAGTCTGCGCTTGCCTCGTCCACCATAAATAGAATTGTGCGCGAATGGCGCAGTATGAACAAGGAGTGGGACGAGGTTGAGCTTGAGAAAGGGAGGGCTAAGCTTGAGAAGGAGAAGACATTGAAGATGCTTGTTGATTTTGAGGCGGAAAAGGCCCAATTTGATAAGGAGAAGAAGACTGAAGAATGGGCTGCGCTGTCTTGGAAGCGCAAGTGTGAGGCGTCTGCTGCGCAATATGCGGACGAGTGCAAGCGCTTTGTGGAGGCTTGCGAGCGTGATAATAAAGAAAATATTTTCTCTGCGCAACGAGATTGAGAAACTCAAAAAAGAGAAAGCTGATGCAATTGCGGCAGCAGAAGAAGCGCGCTCACACCGAGAAAGAAGCGAGCAAAATGAGGTATCAACCAAAATGACTCTCCTTCTTAAGAATAAAGAAATTAATGATCTAACTGCTATGCTTTTTGACCAGGAACGGTTGAAAGCTGAGGTTGACAGTTTGAAAAAAGATGTCAACTTGCACCGAACAGAGAAAGCCGAGTTGATCTGCCGTTTGACTGAAGGTGATCAAAAACTTAACGACACGGAGGTCGCTCACGCTACTGCATAAAGCTTGACCGAATCCCTCATGAACCAGCTTACCTGGTTACGGGAGTTGGGATTGTGGAGGTAATATTCACTTTTCTTTATTCGTCTGGTTTGATTGTCGCAACATATACTGATTGTATTTATGTACAGATCGCAAATGCCATCCTTAACTCTACAGAGTTGGATGAGAGAGTGGCAGAATTAATGGTGGCGGCGCGCAATGATGGGCACTCCGAGGCCTATAGAGAATGTACTTTGCACATGGCCCATGCGCTGAAGATTAATGGGATACCAGCCGTGCTGCCACGCATGGGCTAAATACTGCCACCATTTATTCAGCTGCCAAGGAAAAATATGATCAATTGCAAATTCCGATTATGGACCTTGTGGACGCCGCGCTGCAGCAAGACGACTTTGTTGATAAGCTAAAGGAGATTTTTTCTTCAGCAGAGAAGCAGGCGGGAACCAAGTCCATAGAATAGGAAATTTGTAATTTTTACTGTATGATAACTTGTAACGTTGCGCTTTTGCGCAAGTATCGTGAATATAATATATTTCAGTTTTACAATGTTTGCATGGAACCAATTACTTGTTTAGGATAGACAAATGAACAATTTCTTTTCTCATGTGTGAGCGTAAGTATTAAATTAGCTTGTGGCTCATGAGTTTGTGTTTTTGTTTATCCAAAGGAATTGCATGCATTTTGTAAATGAACATATATAAGACTGTAAGTAGTGGCAAAGTATTTTATTCATACTGACAAAGCGCAAGGCTATGGTTCCCACTAAGATTACATAACAAAATAAAGTAAGCAGTCTCGTTACGCAACGCTCAGAAGTTGCTTAGAGGACTGAGATTACATATAACATCAGCACAGTTGCTAGGCGTTCCAGGTTCGGGGAACGCTGGATCCGTCTATACGCTTCAGAGTGTATGCGCTTTTTCCTAATACTTCATTTATTATGTATGGGCCTTCCCATCACGGGGCTAACTTCCCCGGTTTTTCGGCATTCGATGTTTCATTATCGCGAAGAACAAAGTCACCAGGCAAAAAGGAACAGATGCGCACCCTTTTGTTGTAAACTTTTCAAGCTGGGACTTGTATTTAGCTTCGCGAATCGCTGCGTTTTCTCGGCGCTCTTCAATAAGTCTAGGTCGATGCGCCGTTGTTCTTCGTTATCTTGTTTTTCCAAGGTTAGCATTCCTGGAGATGGTAACCCAATTTCGGCAGGAATCACAACTTCCGTGCTGTATACAAGGCTAAAAGGAGTTTCTCCAGTGCTAGTCTTGGGCATAGTTCGGTGTGCCAACAAGATGCTAGGCAATTCGTCAACCCACCCCCACCATGCCGTGACAATGCGGGCTTTGATACCGTTGACCAACTTTTTGTTTGTGCTTTCAACTTGACCATTTGCTTGCGGGTGCGCAACAAGAAGCGAAAACATGCTGGATTCCCATTTCGGTCATCCATGTTTGCAACTCTTGAGCCGTTAAATTTGGACCGTTGGCTGTAATAATGCGCATGGGCAGACCAAAACGGCAAATAATATACTCCCAGATGAATTTGCGAATTACCATCGCTGTAGTAGAAGCTAAAGGTTTGGCTTCAACCCATTTAGTGAAGTAATCGACCGCAACGATGATAAAATTTACTGCGCCTGGCGCATCTGGAAATGGTCCTACTAAATCAATGGCCCATTGTTGAAATGGCCAAGCTGTTGTGACGGGTACCAAAGGATTCTTTCGGCGCAATGTTTTAGGGGCATGCCTTTGGCATAACATGCACTTGCGCAAGATCTCTACCGCGTCAACGTACATTCCGGGCCAATAATACCCTGCGCTTTTTACTTTGGCTACAACCATGCGTGGCCTAGAATGTATGCCACATAGTCCCTCATGAATTTCCCTGATCAGGTATTGCGCGTCATGTTTGTCAACACAGCGGTGCGAAGGACCCATGTAAGAGCGTCAGTACAGGATACCGTCAATCATTTCAAAATTGAGGGCTTTGCATCGTAACTTTCGTGCTTGCGCTCTATCTTCTGGTAAAGAACCATGCAACAGATACATCATTATTGGAGACATCCATGATGGATCTCCTACTTCAATCATTGTCACATGCCTGAGAGGGACAGACGGATTACTTAAAACCTCGATGCGAACCTCTTTTGCTAAATGCTTGAAGCTAGTTGCAGCAAGTTTACTTAGAGTGTCAGCATGTTTGTTTTCGCTTCGCTTGACGTGTGTGATTTTAAATTGTTGGAACTGTGCTATTAGAGCCTTGGCTTGCGCCAAGTATAGAGCCATGATATCTCCCTTTGCATCGTATGTTCCAACTACTTGCTCAGCCACTAATAATGAGTCAACATGGGCTTCTAAATTTGCTGCACCCATTTTGATAGCGAGGCATAAGCCTGCTAGCAAAGCTTCATATTCGGCCTTGTTGTTGGTGCTTTTAAAATCCAACCGAATTGCATATGTGAATTCTGCTCCTTCTAGACTCATTAATCGAAGACCTGCTCTAGCTCCATCACTGTTTGATGCGCCATCTGTAAACAATGTCCAGGCTCTGTTGTCGATGACTGGGACTGGGTTTTGGATTGCTTGTCATTCTTCAAGTTTATCAGCAGTAATTTCAGCGATGAAATCTGCCAAAACTTGGCCTTTGATAGCTGGTCTAGGTTTATAACAGATGTTATAACCTCCCAATTCTATTGCCCATTTCGCAAGTCATCTAGAGACGTCTGGTTTGGCCAGGACTTGGCCTATGTGAAAGTTTGTTAAAACGTAATAACATGTCCAGAAAAGTATCTTCGCAGCCTGCACGAAGCATGGACCAATGCTAAAACTAATTTTTCCATGATTGAATACCTTGTCTCTGGATCGTTCAACATCTTGCTGATATAATAAATTGGAGACTGGACCCCTTTGCGTTCTACCAACAAGACAGCCCTACTGCTACCTCAGATGCAGCAAGATATAAGACCATGGGTTCTTTTTCTCGAGGAGCAGTAAGTGTGGGAAGTTGAACTAAACAATCTTTCATCTGCTGGAAAACTTAATCAGCTTCAGGAGTCCATGCGAACTCTTTGCTCTTTGCACAATTGCGCAAGGTTTGAATGAATGGATAAGATTTTGCAACGTGATTGGCGAGGAAGCGGTTTAGCGTAGCTAACCTTCCAGCCAAACGTTGCATCTCTTTGACGGTAGTCGGAGAAGACATTTTTTGTATTGCATCAAACCTTTTCGGGATTAACTTTGAAACCATCTTTGGTGACAATGAAACCCAAAAATTTGCCTTTCTCCATACCGAAAGAGCATTTGCTGGGATTTAACTTTAGGTTTACCTCGCGCAGAGAATCAAAAGTTCTTTGGATGTTATCTAGCATAGTGTCTTATGAATTACTCATAATGACCAAATCATCCATGTAGACTTCCAAGTTTTCCCGATGCATCTCCAAACACTGTATCCATCAATCTTTGATAAGTAGCTCCCGCATTGCGGAGACCAAAAGGCATCTTGGTATAACAAAAAATGCCCTTCTCCGTGCGAAAAACGGTTTTATCTTCGTCTTCTTTTTTCATCAAGACTTGATGATAACCTTTGTAACAATCTAGGAAACATTTCCAGCGAAAGGAAGCTAATGAGTCCACTTTTTGTCAATCTCAGGAAGAGAATAACAATCTTTTGGACATGCCTTGTGTAGATCTTTAAAATCTACGCACATCCGCCATCCGCCATTATGTTTCTTTACCATGACTGGGTTTGCCACCCAAGTCTGGTATTTGACTTCGCGCAGAATACCAGCATTTAATAACTCGTTGACTTGTTCGTTCATTGCCGCTGTCTTTTCGACCCGAGGCTGCGCTTTTTCTGCGCAACTGGCTCTGCTGATGGAAATACATTCAGGCAATGTTCCGCAACGTCCGCGGGACACCAACCATGTCGGCAGGTGTCCAAGCAAAAATGTCTGTGTTGCAAACAACAGTAGTTTAAGCTTTGCGTGGATTTCAGTACTTACTGCAGGTCCTAGTAGGATTGTCTGCTCAGGGTACTTATTGTTGAGCATCCACTTTTCTGGTTCATTGCTTGGTAATGTCTTGCCAGCCTTCATAACTTGTTCTTCAATTGACATGATTTCTTTCCATGCATAAAGTATAGCTACGCCATTAGGTGTCGAAAAACCACAAGCAGCATGCGGAGCGGAAGTAATCATACTAAATCACTTTGCGCGCGGCGTCCCAAATTACATCATGACGGGAATTTGCCGGCATCACCATGAAGTTGACGTTACTCGTTCGAGAGCATTTTCCATCAGATAAAGTGACAGGAAAGAGGATTTGTCCTAGAGGAAAGACAGCCTCATTGCAGAACCCAGTTAATGGAAAATCAACTGGTTCCAAGCTGCCTTATCCTCAGGATCTAGTTGCTTGAAACACTGCTCATACATGATATCCATGGAACTACCCGAATCTATAAACATATAGTCTGTTTGTTAGTGACCAAATATACCGTGATGACTACTGGCCGGTATTCTTGAGGACCTCCTGGAAGATCGGAAAAATGACTTGCTGTTCGTGCCAAGTATTGTTTTGAAAATGTTGATGGCTACGCTTGCGGATGATCCACCTTGAATCATGGAAACGTGCTGTTTCATTTTCTTGTTACTAGGCCCTTCGTTCTCGCGCGTAATCTGCTTAACTCTTTAGATGTGTGTAAGCTTCCCACTCTTTAAGCTTTCTCAATCTCCATGCGCAGACTAATGCAATTATCTGTTGTGTGGCCGGTGTCTCTATGATAGTCACAGAACAAATTTGGGTCTTGCCCTTTTTTGTTTTTCATTGGTTGCAGCTGTTTAAACTGATAATTCTCAGTGCTGAGAACTCTCGGCCGGAGATTTCGTTAAGGAGTCCACTGACGTTCCACTATTCTCCTGTTTAATCGCTTTTTGCGTTGTTATCTTGTTAATTGTTGCTCGCGCATCAATTGGTGGAATACAGAGAAAACGAATTCCGACTTGACTCTTTCCAGTTCCTCTTACACTTGTGACTACCTCTACTCAGGTCTTGCGGACGGTTCTGAGGTAGAGGTGGCCGGTTAGAACTTAAGTTGCGCTCAGTCTGGGCGTAAACCTTGGCTGCCGCCATGAGTTTATCCCAGTTTTTTGGAAGGCCAGTTGTACCGACAGCACTTTAATCATTTCGTTCGCACCTTACCGCATACTTGAACTGCGCGGTATAAGGTCTTCATGGACATCTCCAATTTCCAACACCTCTTTATTATAACGTGTTATAAAATCTTCAGGCTTTCATCGTCTCTCCGCCAGATGTTCATACATCTGAGGAGTCACGCACGTATCGCCGTTGCTGACTAAAGTGTGTAAGAAATTTTTCTTTCAAGTCATTCCAAGAGGAAAGTTTACCTGCCGGAAAATTATCAAACCAAAGGCGTGCAACGCCAGTAAGGGTTTGCACGAATAAGTGACACCACATAGGCAGTGTCCAGCACCCGAGTAACCCTGCGCCGGTAAAAAGGCGCATGTGATCATCGGGATCAGTCAAACCGTTAAACTTTCCGACGTTGGATGGTAATTTTGCTCGCTCCAACGGAGCCAGTGCTATCTCTCTGTAAACTTTGATTGTTCAGCTGCTTAGGTTGGGCGATACACCAAATTGTAATTATGCTCAGCTTCTGGATTGTATACTGCGCATACTTTTGTCTTGTAACTTAGCATGATCTGCAGATATTTGATTAAAAATACTTGCACTATCCCCCTCCTCATAGGTTCTATCAAGCTCGTCGTGTTGGGTGTCCCGTTTCTGTGAAGATCGCGGGCCCAAACGAGAGTGGACAGATGCGCGACGCTGAATGTTGTCTTCTTGCCTCTATTACCAGAATGAACAGGATCGTTCCTGGTTTTAGAATGCATTTCTGTTCCATCTTTTGGCATGCGCGAAGGGGAACGAGCATGACCTTGAGTATTATAACTCAAAACTCGAGGTGCCGGCGAAGCACGGACCTGAGGAGCGCTAACCGGAGCTTGAAAAGCTGGAGTTCCGGTTTGGGCACATAACTAAGCATACATAGCGTTTAGAGTTGCTTGAGATTTGATTAACCACGATAATGGAGTCTCTCCAGGTGGTAATATTGACGTCACAGGAATACTCGCATGATTAGGATCATACTGAGCATTAGCTTCGCCAGAAGAATCCTTAACTATTTGTCTGTCGACCTGAGGTCCGACAACAATGCGTCGAATCCCTGATCGAGGACCTTGAAAAGATGATCCGTCAGCCATGACGCTGCAGATCTAAGTGAAACGAAATGAAAGGTGAGAGAATCGAAATCGGTGGGCGCCAATGAAGAAACCCTAGATCAACTAGACCGGAATCAAAGTAGATCTATGGAATGGGCTCTGCATAAAAGGGTTAACCCTCTGTTTGGTTTCACGATGGATGCTGAATAGAACAATACTCCGGTTGATCCTGCAAAACAGAACACCATTAGCTCGTCACGGGGAGAAGGGGGTTCTCTCCGTGACCACCCTCCGGCGTGAGAATAAGTACAGGTAGTCAGAAATAAGTATTGTAAGTGAGAGAGTAGTTGAGTGTGAATACCTTTCCTTGAACTCCAAGTTACTTATTTGTAGCCGGTGTTTGGCGCCAAAAAGAGAGATTGTTAACGTTAACGGAATCTTTTGTTATTCCGTTAGCGTTTGTTGGCAATCTGCTAGTGCACATGGATCGTGAGCTCATCAGCGGTTAGGGAGGCGCCACGTGTCAACATGAGATCACTACATCTTATGAATGTGAGCATGCCATCACCGTGATCTTCCTCATCCGTCCAGATGCTGCCATGTGGCAATTGGTTATAACCGAAAAGATGCTTGCACGATTGGGTGTTAATGGCTTCTAGAAGGTTTCACAGCTGTTATACATCTATCATTCGCCACGTGTACATTCTGTTACAACAGAAAAGATTCCCCTTGCTTCTGCACCAAGTTACGGATTTTGCTAAGGGAAAGTTTCAGGATTTACTGTTTCCTTGCGCAAGAAGCGCAAGTTAGTTAACTGATCTTCCTACTTTTCTTTGCTGCTTGGCGCAACGTTTGGTGGATGCTTGCTTTGATATAAATATATGCGCAAGGTTTGCGCATGGAGCATTATCAAGCAAGAATAAGGTTAACTTTGAACCTTGCGCGAGCCTGCGCAAGGTAGTTAAATGAAGCATTTATCGGACAAGAATGTTCAAGATTAACTTTGAACCTTGCGCGAGCCCGCGCAAGGTAGTTAAATGAAGCATTATTAGACAAGAATGTTAAAGATTAACTTTGAACCTTGCGCGAGCCGCGCAAGGTAGTTATATGAAGCATTATCAAACAAGAATGTTCAAGATTAACTTTGAACCTTGCGCGAGACCGCGCAAGGTAGTTAAATGAAGCATTATCAAACAAGAATGTTCAAGCTTAACTTTGAACCTTGCGCGCGCCCGCGCAAGGTAGTTAAATGAAGCATTTATCCAAAGAGAGTGTTCAAGGTTAACTTTGAACCTTGCGCGAGCCCGTGCAAGGTAGTTAAGTGAAGCTTTCCTCTCTTGGATATTTAGCGTAAAGTTCTAATAAATCTTATTTTGGTAAAGAAGTCTGCGCACAGTTTCTATAGAAGTTATTAATGGGTATGCTTTCCTTGATTGGCGCAAGGTTTTTGGGACCATACCCCTTCACATACATAAATTAAAAAAAATGAAAATAAAAGACATTTATATATACGCAAGAGATAGGTTAAATACGCTGAAAGAAATCAAAGGATAGTGTCGATTAGGTTAAATACACCGGTAACAAAGGTATTTACGCTGACAAAACAGGTTAAAACGCCGTGAAATTTTTGAAACAAGTTACAATACGTCGGTTATTTACGCTGTGACTTGATTGTGTTATAGACAAATACGCTGTTATCAGGTCGCGCATTTAAGTCTTGTTTCGAGACTACAGTCTGCGTAGATATATTCATCTACACTGAATGACCGGCGTATTTTTCAAATATGCTGGTTTCTCGAACTTGCGTTCGAGACTTAAAAACGCGACTTGTTGCGATGCCTTCATCATAAATATGTCGGACTCAAGATTTGCTTGATAAACCCTTTCAAACCCACAAACTAATCTAATCTCAGTCGATGTACATTCTAAGCACCGATTTCGTGATATGATAATCCGATAATACTTGTAAACGACTTTGTCATACCGTAATCGTTTTCTATCACCAAGAAGATCAGTTCTATAGTTTTGAAAATTTTGTTTGCAAGTAGTTTGTGAGTAGATGATGAAGATGATAAGATGAAGAATATGAAAAGCCAATTTAAAAACTGATATATATATATATTCGCAAAATATCGTATGGCGTATTAAACAAATACGCCAAATTTTTAAATACCCGCTTCAGCATATATGAAAGGATTCTTCAAGTCAAAGACGTCCATTCCAAATATGCTTGAAAATTTCAAACTTTGTCGAAAAACATGTCCTTTTTAACTAAAAATAGTGTAAAAACCGAAAATAAGTTTAAGAAAAGAAAAACCATATTTGCAAATTTGACAGCGAAATTCGTTTTTCGAACTGAGGGAGTTCTTTTGGTTTGAAAATTCGTGACGTTCCTGCAAAAGATCATAACACTTGTTAGTTTATTATTTTAAATTTGAATAATCGAGGCACAAGAAAAACTGTCCGTATGTTTGTCCTCTTAAATCCATTCATCCTTCTTTCAACTTGCTTTCGGTGAACGTTTTATCATATTGTGGTAATATTGACAAAAATTGCAATGGCCCCCACTCAAGCTAGATGGTTAGAATATTATGCCCGTGAGTCCCACGTCAGGACATACCCCAGCGATCAAGGTATGCACAAAGCTTCTCATCACAGGTGAGTATATTGAATTCATTCGTTTAAAAAAATACAAGGTCAGCGCATTGGTGAACAAGTATGCACAAACATACAATCAAAGTGACCAATTTTTTCCTGACTAGGGTTAGGAAGATACCTCATTGTGGTTATGATTTCTTTTGATTGGCTCGTTTGTTGAGCTTTTTCAATTTTAGGGTTTTTGGCCTCTTTGGTTCTTTTGAAAAGATATCATAATTGTGTCTAGGTCTGCATATATCTGGATGCAAATCCAGAATTCTTGTGTAAGCATTATCTTTTGTCGCCTAATCGTAGTTTACTCGATGGTGTTGCTGAATCTACTGACACATCGTTGCTTGTCACCCTGATTAGTTGTTTTGCATCTCGATTTTCTTTTCTTTTTTGTTTCATAAATAGACAAATTGTTAGCAGTTTTCTATTATTTCTTTAATAACATGTGTCAAATAGGAGATCAAAATATTTTCTGGATATCTTCCCCCTAAAATTTTATTTTCGAGTGTCCATTGCTGGAAAATGAAATTTAATTTAAACAGAAAATATTTTTGATGGGCACTGTTTTAAGATACTCGTTTATTTAGATAAGCAGTTTTTTTAATAAAAGATAGAGTTTGTACAACCGGTTATAACAACAAAGTTCTTTTCCACTCAAGGAAATTGATCATTTCCAACTAGGTTACCAACTGGTTGAAACAAGTTTTGTCGAAGGCTTTTGTGAAGATGTCGGCCTTCTGTTGTGTAGTATCCACTAGCACCACTTGAATGTAACCTTTCTCGTACGCATCTCGAATCACATGAATGCAAATCTCGATATGTTTTGTTCTCGAGTGATGAATTGGATTCTTCACAATTCCTAGACACACTTAGTTGTCGATGAATATCGGAGTCTTCATGATGTTGATTCCGTAATCCAGCAACTGATTCTGTATCTAGAGAACTTGTGAAGAGCAACTGTAGGCCGCCGTGTATTCAGCTTGAGCAGTAGAGGTGGAGACTTTCGTCTGCTTTTTGCTTTGCCAAGATATGAGACGATTTCCTTAGAATTGGCAACCTCTTCAGACTGATTTTTGGTCAACTTACAACCTGCATGGTCACTATCAGTGTAAGCAACTAAATCAAAATTACTATCATTAGGATACCAAAGTCCAAGCTTGGGTGTTCCTTTCAGATAGCGAAAGATTTGTTTGACCGTAATCTCATGAGATTCTTTGGATTTGTCTGAAAACGAGCGCAGATACAGACAGCCCACATAATGACAGGCCTACTTGCGGTTAGATACATCAACGAGCCTATCACTGAGTGATAGAAGGACTTGTTCACTAGTTTTCCTTGAAGATCGGGAGTGAGTTCAGTCTGAGCCGCAAATGGTGTGCTTGCAGTTTTTCAGTCGTTCATGGTATATTTAGCAAGAATATCCCTGATGTACTTCGCTTGATGAATGAGGATTCCGTCTTCTCTTTGCTTCACCTCCAATCCCAAGAAAAATATGAACTCTCCCATCATGCTCATTTCGAACTTTTCTTGCATAACCTTCGCGAACTCCTTGCACAACGTTTCATTGGTTGACCCAAAGATTGTATCATCTACATAAATCGTAACCAACATCATATTGTCTCTGATCCTTTTTGTGAAGAGAGTCATGTCGATTCTTCCTCTGGTGTATCCGCATTCCAGAAGGTATGTTGACGCAGTTTCGTATCAAGCCCAAGGCAGACAACCATAAAGAGCTTTGTCAAGCTTATAATATCGTTTAGGGAAATGTGGATCTTCAAACCCATGAGGCAGACAAACATAAACTTCTATTTTTACTTTGCCATATAGAAACGCACTTTTCACATCCATCTAATACACTATGAAGTTATTGTATGATGCATATGCCAAAAATATTCGAATAGCTTCCAAATGTGCTATCGGAGCAAAAACTTCCTCATAATCAATCCCCTCCTCCTGTCGAAAACCCTGAACAACCAATCTTTCCTTGTTCTTGATAACCACACCACAATCGTCTCTTTTATTATGAAACACCCATTTTGTCCCAATAGGAAATTTTCCTTCTGGAAGATCAACCAGTTCCCATACTTTGAGCTTTTGAAACAGAGATAGTTCTTCCTGCATCACCTGCACCCAGCTTGAGTCTTGAATGGCTTCTTCGATGTCACTTGGCACAGATTGCGAAAGGAAAGCAACAGACAATGCTTTGTTGATAACATATGTCTGTCCACGAGTTCGTACGCAATCTTCCACAGGACCAATAACGTCCTCAATAGGGAGATTCTGAATCGTCTTGCAACCTGTGTTGGTATGGGTTTCAATTTGTTGAGGTAAATTGGTGATATGTCCATCGACATAGATAATTGGAGGTCCGTCTTCTTGAGTTGGTTTATCCACATTCGGATGTGAGGAGGAAGCATCATTTGCGGATGCATTCTCAGCTGAAGTGTTATCGTTTACTTCTTCAATCGGAAGGATGGATCGCCTGAGGCTGGAGTAAAACGAGTTGTGAAAGGGGTGAAACCAATGTCTGATGAGTCAAACAATGGTTCAACTCAAGTGGTTTCTACAGGTTTGGTTTTAGAAAGATGTTTGGGAATTTCAAAGTGTTGAAAACGACATTTACATCGTAAAACCAATTGCGAGAACTTCAAGTGTTGGTGTAGTTTCCTTCTTGAAAGTCGACATAGTACGATTCAAGCACCATCTTGGTTCGTTTGTTGTAGACCCTATATGCCTTCTGAGAAGATGAATAACCCATGAAATAACACACATCACCGACTGCTTCAAACTTGATCAGATTGTCTTCAGTGTTGAGAAAAGTACATGAACATCCAAACGGTCTGAAGAAACCTATCACAGGCTTTCTCTTGAAAAGAAGTTCATAAGCAGTTTTTCTGTGAGGTTTAACAATGAAAACTCGATTCAAGACATAGCATGTTGTGTTGAGAGCTTCCGCCCAGAAGATGATGGGTAGCTTGGAGTCTACTAGCATAGTTCGAGCAGCTTCAGTGAGTGTTATGTTCTTTCGTTCAGCTACGCCGTTTTGCTGAGGAGTTCTAGCTCCATTGTACTGAAGGTGAATGCCCTTTTCTTCGCAGAAGGAGATAATAGTTTTATTTTTGAATTCAGAACCGTTATCACTTCTGACTAATTTGACCTTTAGTTTGATGACATTCTCGATCATAGGGATGAAGGCCTTCAAAATGGAGGCAGTTTCGCTTTTAGCTTCAAGAAAATAAACCCATGAAATACGAGAGAAGTCTTCTGTAGGATCGATTTCATCCAATAGCAAAGGTCCTAATTTGATATCTAGTCCATATGCACGGAATTCATATGAATTTGTGACAATTAACAAGTTTAGTTATAAAATTTGCTGATTTCATTCAATGTGTAACGTTTACAAATCTCCGAGAAATCCGACAGAGCTTCACCGTCTGAGTTACAAAAGTTCTACATACTAACACCTCACACGACCTATTTATAGACATCATAAGCTACCTTCGTGCGAGGGTAGCTATCTTCGCACGAAGGTAACTTACCTTCGTGCGAAGGTAAACATTGCCTTCGTGCGAAGTTAAATACAAAATACAAAACACAAAATATCTAACAGTTTCGCCCTATTACAGACACGACCCTAAGACATAGGCAATAGACATAATGCACCGACAAACACCCCCTTGGATGTTGCCGTAGTCTTGGTCTGTCTTCAAACTCTTCAAACATGTAAACGTTAATGCCCAAAGAAATACTTTTTCGGCTTCCGACATTCTTTAGATGGTATCGGCGTTTGATCAATTGTCGGAGCCCACTTCATAAACTGGAATCTTCTGAGACGAGCTGCTTTTGATTTTTCTTCAATATTTTCCAAACGTCGCTCTTCTTTCAGAAATTCATCTTTCTCTAATTCTCTCCATGATGATTCCCACATCTTTCTAGAATTAATACCATTTGCATAGCATACATTAATCACACCCTGGTATAGCATCGCTTGCATTTTTTCCTTCACATCATAACAAATCTTGTTGAAGAACAAGCATTTGATATCATCTTTTGAACAATTAACTAGCCACATTAGGTCTAGTATACGTATCGTTATCCATAAACCCCATATTCTTCGTTTTTCAATCATTTGTGGAGTTAGTTCTTCAGTAATTTTCAAGGTATCGTCAGCTTTCAACACAATAACAGCTTCACCGTTTCGGAATCAACCTCCCACCAATTGAAGAACTCATAGAAATCTTGCTATATTTTCATCAGAGGCATGTTTTTCATCACATGCGGCCTCTTCATCACCAAAGTAACGTCTTTTTCTTTTGTAACAGGATCAATCTTGATTCTCTTCTTTGGTATGAATGGCTTCCATCGATTAAAACCAACTGATGCTTCATATTTGATCAGCTTCCATAACCTTTGATCGTGGAACTTCATTTGAAAATTTATCGTCTTGGTTTGCACAAGTTCTTCCGCATCCCAGTATGGTAACGTCTTCAGATCACACAAATACTTGAAATATTGTACACCAAACTCCCTCTTGATGGCATAAACATTCACCTGCTAAATCCAACCCTAACTTAGGATATCACCCAATGATTTGTCTGGATCATGCGTAAAGAATGCCAATGGTCGTCTGAATTTGCGTTGTTTGGGAAGTTATTTGAATCATGACTTCTTAGCTTCATAAATTTCTTCATTTGAAAACGTTTTGGTACAGTTCCCTCTTTCACAGTTTCTTCCACTCTGTGTTTCAACAGATAATCTGTATTTTCTCTAAACAACACTTCAAATGTGGGAAAAGCATCATTATCTTCCCCTGAATTATTAACAGCTTCATCATCATCATCTGAAGCATCTTCAATAATCACCCTGTCATAAGAATCAACATCTGGTATATGCTTGTAAACGTAACTATTCGGCTCGAATGCACTGATGTTATTCAATTATTCTTCAAAGTCAAATTCAAATGATTCTTCATCAACACCAAGCATTATTGCAATCTCTTCCTTGGTATAATTGTGCACAAACTCGCCTTCTTCAATATTATGTTCCAAAATACAGAATTCGGGGCTTGTAACAATCAGGAACAACTGTAACTTGAGTAGCTGTGAAGATTCTTGACTGTTCTTCATCTAGTGTTTGCTCTTTCTAACCCCCTGGAGCTCTGCATCATCATCTTGATTAACTGAATCATTAAGATATGCATCATAGTAAAATGATTCATTAATCTTTGCCATTTGAACTATCAACCCTGTTCCTCCCTGGGTATTATCATCATTATTGTCTTTCTTATCGTCATCATCATTCTTGTCATCTTTATCATCAACATTTTCTTCTTTATCTTCATCTTTATTCTCCTCGTCATCATTAACATTATCTACCTTAGCATCATCCTTAGCTCTCTTTTTTTCCAAAAATTGTTATTTTAGATCAACTGAAATATCAACATGTTTACAAACCATTACAAAGTTAACCGACGATGTTTTTTTCAACACTTGCACTTGATTCTGGCACAGATTCAGCTTTTGGCACATGTTGAACTATTACAAGATCCATAACTTTATTTCCTTCCCAGAGCAGCATCTTCTTCCTCTGCTATACGTGCCTTTTCAGCCGCTCTTTGTTTTACCTCATCAGCCTCTATCTGTTCAATCTCAGCATCAACATCTATACCCAGCTTTTTAGACAGAATTTCTAAAAAATGTCTACCTTTATGTCATTTGAATATGCTGGGCTTCATTATCAACTACCAATCTTCTTAACCATTCATTCTCAGACAAAAAGCTTACTAACACGGTATCTAAATTCTTTCTATCATCTTCCAAACATTTGATCCTACTCTCTAGCTCAGCAATCTTAGTATCATTAAACATATCACCATCCATTCCCTCAGTATAAGTATATGGAATTTCAGTAAATGTAATTTCACCAAAATCTCATGGAAATCTTTCAGCAAACGATTGTCTCTGAGCTAATTATGGTGTAGATCTTGATTGATGTGGTTGTAGTGTTGACGTATGTTGCGGTGGTGTTACTTGTGATGATGTAGGATGTGGTGGTGGTGGTATTGGTGGTATAACAATTTGTTTATGTGTAGTAGGTGGTTGTTGTGGTGTTGAAGATGGTTATGGTGGTGGTGATGGAATAGGTGACACATGAATAGGTGAAGTGTTGATGCACTTTGTGTCCATCACTGTGCTAAAGGCTAGATAGAGCGTGTGTTGAATATTGTATAGACTAGATACGAACACACGACCCTAGTACAAACGTGTGATGAGCAAAAGTGTCACCTCGTATGAGTGAGACATCCCTCGTACGAGTGAGACGTCCTCGTACGGATGGCATCCTCGTACGAGTGAGACGTCCTCGTACGGATGGCATCCTCGTACGGATGACATCCTCGTACGGATGACCTCCTCGTATGGATGACCTCCTCGACGGATGACCTCCTTGAATGGAAGACATCCTTGAATGGATGACATCCTCGTACGGATGACCTCCTCGTACGGATGACATCCTCGTACGAATGACCTCCTCGTATGGATGACATCCTCGTACGGATGACCTCCTCGTACGGATGACATCCTCGTACGGATGACATCCTTGTACGAGTTGGACATCTCACATACGAGTTGCTCATCCATATATATATATGTTGTGTGTTCAGTGTTTTGTAAATTTTGGAGGCTCCCAAAGGGAAGACGCTGGCGGATTTTCTCCAGAATTCCGCCAGCCTGACAAGATGTACGCTCTTTCGGTATGAATGAAATGAATGCTTCCGTTGTTTCTGTCTCTACTCCTTTCTTTAATAATATTCTACCGGATCTGGCGGTTCTTAGACGGAAGTTTGGGCATATGATAGCACCGATTTGGTAGAATGTTATTAAGAAAGGAGTAGAAACAGAGTACACGGAATCCTTCATTTCATTCATACCGAAAGAGCATATATCTTGTCAGGCAGGCGGAATTCTGGAGAAAATCCGCCAGCGTCTCCTCTCTGGGAGCCTCCAAAAACTTACAAAAACACACATATATATAGGGATGAGCAACTCGTACGAGGGGTGTCCAACTCGTACGAGGGATGTCCAACTCGTAGGAAGGGTGTCCACCTCGTACGTCGGGTGACTACCTCATACGAGGTAACACTTTTGCTCATCTCACGTTCATACTAGGGTAGTGTGTTCGTATCTAATCTATACAATATTCAACACACGCTCTATCTAGCCTATTCGCACAATGACGGACATAAAGTGCATCAACAATCAGTTGTAGGACCATGATCCGGCGGTTCTCGACGGAAGTTTGGGCAAAACATAACTGATCCAGTGGAATGTTAGTAAGAAAGGAGTATAAACAGAATCAGCGGAAGCATTTGTTCATTCATACCGGAAGATTATACATCTTATCAGGCTTACGGAATTCTGGAGAGAATCCGCCATCGTCTCCCCTCAGGGAACCTCCAAAACTTACAAAACCTTGAAGACACAACACACACATATATAGGGATGAGCAACTCATATGAGGGGTGACCACATCATACGAGGAGTGTCCAACTCGTACGAGGGATGTCCAACTCGTACGAAGGGTGTCTACCTCGTACGATGGGTGACTACCTCGTACGAGGTGACACGTTTGCTCATCTGACGTTCGTACTAGGGTCGTGTGTTCGTATTTAATCTATACAATATTCAACACACGCTCTATCTAGCCTTTTCGCACAATGACAGACATAAAGTGTATCAACAAAAGTGATGGATTGATAAAGTGTTAGGTCAATAAATCAACAACTAAATTGAAAAGTCAAAGCTGAAGACCAGAGACCAAGTCAACAAGTTAAAGAAGACCAGAAGTGATAGATTCCAAAAGTGTTGGAATCCTTCCAAATGTTTTGGAATCCTAGTTATTTTCTTTGTTTTAAGCAGTAGTTTCATGTAACAGTGTGTATTTTTAACTGTCCATCATATTTGCAATTTTTTGGCAGTTACATCAATGATTAGCTTGTTTAGAGTCACTTTCACAGTGATGTCACAACAGTTCTCTCCTTTTATATATAGTTCTTCTCACAATGTAATAGTTAACACTAGAGCTGAAAAACATAAGAACTTAGTGAGAGAGTGCACCTGGTGAGGGTGTCAGACACCGATGGTGGAAACATCAGAGTGAGACGAACCAGATTGTTCAAAACATCATAACGTACTATTTGTGACAATAATTTAAAATTCAAACTTTCATTTCCTTCATAACTTGAAAGATACATTGTTTCAAAAGGAAGTACAAAAACTTGGAATAACATGACTGAAATGAGATAAAATACATAAACGAAACATTTGGTGCGTTTCTAGTTCACCCTAAGTTGATTTCTTGAGCGTCATCATACATTTCCTGCAACATGGATTAAAGTATCCGTCGACTCAAGTTTGGTCTACATAGCATATATATAAAATGTCTCAAATCCAACATGGCAAATTGTACACTACGTTATATATCATACTAGCATGCATAAACTATAGGTCAAACCAAAGTGTCCAATATCGTAATCTTGTCACCGAAGTGAACAAGACCTTTTTGATTGAATACTTAACAATGACCACAAAATGGGTGCTTTGCTACTCCTATAGTGCTATACATGTGAAGGTACGCTTACAAAGTTAATGACAAATAGTATGCATAAAAATATCCTAGCATGTATAAACATATAGTATGACAAATAACATGTTTGACGGTTTGAGTGTTTGCAAAGATTGATTGCATGTGTTTAAATCATACGTGTTACAACTCAAAAGTGATTTAAAATGGAAAAAGGGGGTCAAGTATACTCACGATTTGCGTGAATTGATTTCGGAAGGATGGAATTCACAAAGTTATCCTAAAAGGATGAACAAAGTTGTGTACGTTCATAGAGTTGATGATAGGAATGCATTCAAGATTTTAAATATGAAAATATATCTTGTTTAGATACTCATTTGGACACCATTGGAAGTCCAAAATGAGGATACTTTAATACATGTTGTTAGTGTTCTTCATGAGTTTGACACTCATTGGAAGCCCAAAATGAGGAGTCTAAAACTAAGATAAGTTCCACCTTACCACAACATTTAACCATGAGTTGGTTAAGATAATGGCTTGGTCTTGTATATTATTGATAGTTTTAGTATGTATAAGTCATGTATTGTCATGGCATGGGTAGGTGAATTCTTTAACCCTATAGTTCACTAATGCACAAATCATCACATGGATGATTGGGATCGTCATGAATACAAGTACAATAATGTAAATAGCATATATAATTCACCAAGCAACCAAGTGATTTTAACTAGACGAGTGCATTCCAAACATGTTTAAGGTTTGGAGACTTGGTGTAGTTTTTCACTTTGATTACTTGAAGCTACTTGGTGAGTTAGATTAATGATACTTTAAGAAGTACAATATTTCTTGAATAATCTTCAATCCAAACCCATCCAACATAAGGATTTGTTGGTAACTTGAAGATGTTCCCAAAGTTGAAGAAATACAAACATGTTTGCAAGTTTTAGCAAAATTTCAGAAAACAAACCTAACTTTTGACCTCCAAATGGTATTGTACCATCTTGGTTTACCATGGGGTAACACTCCTAGAGGTTAGTAAAAAAAGGAAGAACAAGATAAATATGAAAAGGAGACGAAGAAAGTGAGTTGAAACTCACTTTTGCACTTAGAACTTTTCTGCCCAAAGTTGCAAAATCTGGAAGTGTTGAGGTGTTTGAGAGTGATTAGAGAGTGTGGAAAGTGAAATGGAGGTGTGGGAAGCTTGGTTTTATAGGTGAGGATTAGGGTTAGGTGTTTTAATCAAGTAGTTGGGAGTTGGATAAGGAGGAAGTTCAAAACAAGTGAGACCTGGATTCAAAAAAACTTTTTGTCGAAACAGGGTTATCGCGTTATGAGAAAGAGGGGACGTATATCCTTCATGCGACGCGAGGATGTGATTTTCTCCAAAAGTTTCGTTTGGTTCCCCCGTGTTTGATTGATTGATTATGTTATGCAAAAATGAAATGTTAAGCACGTTTTGGATGTTTTAAGGTGTGCACAAGTATGTATAGCGTATAATCATGAATGTAAGTCATGTGATTTGTATAAAACATGTATCTCGGTGGTTGTTTACGTATTGTATAAGCATGATCAAGCAAGTGTGATGTAAAATGTATTTCCATTATTGACAAGGATTGAATGAATTACAAGTAAAGAAAATAGAAAACACAACAAAAATACGGAACGTTACAGAGGGGTGTCTTTGGTACTGTTGATTGTACTGAAAACATTCTTAATAATATGAAATCAATCTTCAATCATTCCCAGATCTAGTAATTTTATGATTATGTGTTTGTTATCATTGTTTGATTGAATTTTTAAAATTTATTCAACTTTTCTTAGAAAAAAAACAGACACTATCACACACTCTCAGATACAACACGGCTGCTGAATGACAAAAGAATTATGCTGATAACTAGAGGAAGCCGTTAGAATCCCAAGTTGGAGATCGGATGTTGTTGAGATCTCGCCTTGGAAGGGTGTTGTTACGTTTGGTAAATGTGGTTAAAATGAGCTTCTGCTCTTAAGGATTGCACTTTTTGTATCCTTATGATACCTCCATGGAACCTCCTCATGCTGATTTAATCAGTAGCCTTGTATAAGGTTGCGCAAGTATTCATAGGTTATCGGGTTTGACAACCCAGCTTTTAAGGATTGCACTTTTTGTATCTTTCGCTTTGGTTCAGTGGTGGTGAATGAATTTGGAACTTAGAGGAATTTCGTCTTATATTGATTATGATCTTATGATGTTTAGATATATGTCATAGTCTTAGCTAGTTTATAAATTTTAAAATATGGCACTAGAAAATTGAACTTATCTAAAAGACAGAAAGTTTTAAGAAGAAAACTACCCTATTTTTTTTTTTTTTTGAATGGACATTTTAAGAAGAAAACTTAATGTTTTTGAAAGTATGTTTTAAAGGAGAAAAATTGTGAAATTGTTTTAAAAAGAAGATTTGGCAAGAAAATTTGTCTAAATTTTATTAAAAGTAAATTTGGTTTAATTTTACTTTTAAATATATTATGAACTCTCCAACCAATATGTTGTTAGCATGTTTTACAGGTACTTAAAATTGGCTTCGGGATTTCCATGATGGTTGTGTTTGGTGAATGTGTTTCATAATAACCTTTTATTTTAGATGATGTTTAAAACTTAGGACCTATGTATTAAGATCCTCGTTGGATCTAAACAACTATGTTGTGTTTTCTTTTCTAAATTGTGATAATTAATGACATCATAAAAATAAAAATATCCAAAAATGAAATAACATAGCATTCACTAAAACACTAATGGTAGCAACTTCCTTCACAGTTGCGTTTGCCTATCCACTGAGCATTTTTGGGGTGTGACATAATCATCATTACTGGTAAAAAAAATTGTTCTGCTTAAGGGAATGATCTGATTATAAGGGTCTGGAAACTAATTAGGATTTTCTATAATCCTCTTGCATTGGTAGTTCGTAAACCGTTATGTTCGTTGTTCTTCTTGGCACTAGGCTAACCCTATGTCATAAGAATCAATATTATTACGAGCTTTATTGAAGTAGATCTAAAGGTGTGTCTATAACCTTAACCATAGCTTAATAGGATTAAACTTAACCAGTATTAGTTCATTTTAGCACTTCATACGCCATAGTCAAGTTAAGTCTTGGGTTGGTTTAATAAGTTTTGTCTGTCATCAATCTAAACAATCTTTGTTGAATTTAGTCTAGGATGGTTATATTTTCTTATCCTTTAGTAATCTTTCTAAGTAATAAAAGTTTTAGTAGTTCTTTAGTTTATATAATAATTATTCATAGATTGCATATTAAGTGAAAAGTTCATTACTAGTAGATTTTGTGTCCTTGCATTGATCTTTGGGTATTTACCTTAGCTATACTATATTATGATATGTACGCTTGCCTAGAATGTGTTTAGATAGTTTTAGTTGTTCTTACCTTAAAACTCGTCTTTGTGTGTTTCAATTTTGATGTTACTTTCTAAACACGTCAATATACATGTGAGTGGCATAACATATTTATTATACTTACGCTTCATATAAAAATACCATACATATGAAAATGCTTACGCTTCTTATAAAAATACCATACATGGTGATGGTATTGAGGCGAGCATAGATGCCAATGAGGTGTAACACTTTTACTCAACTATACGCTTACATTTAGCATATAGCGTGACAACCCCCATATGCAGCAATCCTAGGGATTACATGGCTACTACAGATCATGCTACCTCACTCATCATTAGTCAGAAAGCTAGGTTTACTTAGTAGATCTTGAAATACCTTATGTGTACTTTAAGCTTTCAACGTACAATATGTTGAGTGATAGAGTGAAAAGCTACAAACTCTGACATGTATGTACACAACAAAAAGTATATGTTGGCATATTGATTAACTATTTAACAAAGAATTACCAATGTTTTGGAAAATTTTATAGGTCGAGAGGATGATAACTATCTTTTTTCAACAACCAAAAATAAGATCATACGGAAGATGCCTATCCGTGACGATATGTAAGTGAAAACAAATTAGAGAAAAAAAGTATTGCCTATAGTTAACAAACATACTGACATTGTATTTATGTAGAGGGAACACTGTTCATATCTCTCTGTAGCCGGAAAAGATACATTTGTGTCACGACCCCTGACCCCACCCTGGCGGGAGCCATGGGCATATACAATAGTGGTACCGGTATTTATTAAATTCGCAGCGGAAAATTTCATCATGACCGTAGTTAGGAAAATTTTAGAGTTGTAAAACACCAAAGTTTTTAATATTAAACAGCTGAGATAAAATCCATATTACAACGAAAGATTTTTTATAGGGACAACCCCACTTTTACAAAACACATTTTTTTTCTTTATAGCCACTTTATTTAAACCTTCAGTGCTTCATAGCATAATCCTTTACTTTCATAGTAAGTCACCTGAAACGCATTTAAAACATTTTTATCAGCAAAAAATACTGGTGAGTTCATTCATTCTATAAAAAGACAGAACATTGTAACTTACAGCATCAAGAGTTTTTACATTTGTTTATATATTTCAATTACTCAAATCAGGATTTGTCACACATCCTTTTTTGATGACTCTGGTCATATTACTATTGGCTAACTCTTTGTCCAATAGCAATGAGTGTCAAGTAGTGTATAAAAAACCCCACATACCGACAGTAATTTCAGAATACAAAGACTTAATCACTGTAAATACAACTGGAAAACATTTAGGGTTTTGAAAGCATTTGATAAAAAAGAATGTCTCACACTGTAGAATTAGTGTTTTTGCTTATTGCCTCATGGTTTAAATCATGGGTTCCTAGATAAACACGTAATAGAACACGTATTAGTGTATTAACCCAATTCAACTTTAACGATAATCATGAGATCAAAACCTCAACGTAGTTAACAAAGTATAGCCTTATACAGGCAACACTTTGATATCCATTGATTTGTTTTAGATAGATCGGACAGGGTATCGTACAAGAGATCGGGGTTAGCACACTTTCTACGGAGCAGAGTTTCGAGGTTTAGGGTTTTGGGTATTAGAACAGTAATTTGAGAGAGAAGGAAGTATGGATTTTTTTATCGAAATTGGTGCACTGAAACCGTCCTAGACCTGGCTTTATATAGCCCAGGCTGGATTCTCTCGCCCGTCGCGGGAGGAGACAGGGAATCACCTGTGTGGCGCCTGGGAGGTCAGCCTGGCCTAGGCTGCCACGTGTCCAGCATAGGTCTGACATGTGGAGCGACGTCGTGACACGTGTCCTCAGCCGCCTTTTCCGTCCAATCATGCGTTTTTTTTATTTTTGAGTTGGTTCTTATCGCATATGCTTGGGTCTTGATCCTAAATAGTTCGGTTTTTAATTGTGAGTCTATTAATGGTATTTTTGTTCGGGTTGGTTCATCAACTGCTAAGTTTTCTTAACTGCTAAATTTTCTTATTAGTATTACAAATTTCGGTGCGCGCACTTGGGGTTTTGATTACGGGTCTATTCGAAATATTTGTGAGGATTGTTACAAGTTGGTAGGAGAGGAAGTGGTTGTTGGAGACATTATCATCGTTACTTCTACATTGGTGTCAAACTATTTTGGTATTTACCTATGCTCCGGATTGTATGTAAGGTTTCTTTAAAAGCTATTTTATCAATTTGTTATGTCAATGAACCTATATATAGGATTGATTCAACTTAAGTCAACTTTCTTGACATCAGTCATTAATAATCCAAGGTTGCCACAGACAGTTGAACATGTGCATAGGTTATGTCCAGCTTATATACTTAATGTGTACACATTATCATTTGTTTAACAACATACACTAACACATGCTTTGACAGTCAGAAAGGATTGCCAACTTTAGAGGAATTGGCTAAGAACAAACCTCAAGTAACAATCACTAAACTGAAATCACCATATAAATAAAGATACAAGGTACGTATCACGAATCACTTTTCACTATGTTTACGTTATAGCTATCTTAATGATAGTAGCACAGAATGAACATTGTTGAGAATCATTTTCTCTTACGGATTCATCTACATCACTTAACTAAGTTCTATATCTAAGTTGTATTATAGCCTACTTGGTGGGCTTTAGCAAAACTGAAAGACAAGTTTGCTTTTTCTGATAATTTTTTTACATGGAAACACGCCTGCTATGTTCTAAACTTACTGCTTGGTGCAAAATGTTAGCAACTTTCAATGTTATGCAAATGTGGAAAGATACATGTACATAGAGGATGGTTTTATGTGTTGTGTTGTGTTCAAAGTGCAGCAAAACACTATATCCAAAGGAGGACGGTGTTCAATCCTAAATTGATTTAACTGAAAAACACGCAGCAAAAATACGAACCTTAAAAATTTTCACTTATTAGACGTTGTATGATACTTGGAAACTGTCTAAATAACTCATTTTTTGAGCATTACATTATTTATGTTTTGCTCATTATTTTTAACATAAAAAGTACTTAAAATGCTATGTGACCCACTTTCGTACTATTCGCGTCTTGACTTGATCTTTAGTCACTTTGCACACCATGTGGATGACTGGTGTAACCTGCAGTCACCAAACATCTATATCATTAGATAGGTGGCGACATCATACGTAAATTAAACTTACATAATTAGACAACCACATCGCATTCTTTCTACATATAGTGATCCATCCAATTATTTTCCCGGATTCAATCCTTGGATTCCAGAGTCAAACCTTCGAGAGTCTAATATAAATATGCATGCACTTTCATTCCCATTCTCATTCTCAATGACATCATGGTTAGCATCGTTGGATTGCATTCTTATATTTAAAACCCATGTATGTCCACACATATATTAAATCCAGTACATGCATACATACCTTTCTATCCACACACATATACATAAAAATTTACATTTGTACACATACTTATATACAAGTTCCACCCATCCACTCGTATTTACATCTTAACACATTCATACACGGAGGTCCTAGTCACATACATACATATAAACTGTCACACCCCGACCCGCAGCGGAAAAGGTGATCGGGGCATAATTGGGTTATCATCAAAGCTCATAACATTTATTATATGTTTCATATTCATTAATACAATTTAATGGAAATTTACAATAAATGATACAACATGTTCTAACTATCAATCTAAGCTTCTTGGTTCTCTTCTAAGGCATTTCCTATGTTTTCCTTGCTTCAACCTGTTCACCTGTATCATGTGTAAAAGGGTTTTTGGATCAACATAAAGTTGGCGAGTGAATCCTATGAAAAACATTTGAACAAGTTTATCCAATTGATTATAAATATTGTGCATAACCAAATATGAGTAAATGTAGATGTAAATTTATTCACACAACAAACAATATTGAATATTGCACACACATACATCAAATGATTGTTTTGAGGCACGCGTTGTTCGACTCGTCTCCCACGAGGAACTGATGGGCCTAATGAATGAGTTTTGAGGCACGCGTTGTTCTACGAACTGATGGGCCTAATGAATGAGTTTTGAGGCACGTGTTGTTCTTACGAACGGATGGGCCTAATGAATGAGTTTTGAGGCACGCGTTGTTCAACTCGTCTCCCACGAGGAACTGATGGGCCTAATGAATGAGTTTTGAGGCACGCGTTGTTCTACGAACTGATGGGCCTAATGAATGAGTTTTAAGGCACGCGTTGTTCAACTCGTCTCCCACGAGGAACTGATGGGCCTAAATAATTTGCATACAACTTTGACAATATGTAATACATCACAACCAACAATAGTTACATTCTAGTTTAGATCATATAATGGTATAGCACGAATTTGCATAAGAGAATTAGTTTAAGCGACACATGATACACCCCAAAACATGAATAAAAAGGGGAATTTGTAAGAATTCACTCACATTGGGTGCGTTCGGTTGATGAGGTTGAATGCACGCGAAATGGTTTTAACCACGAGTGAAATTAACCTAGATAAATAGCATTTTGGTTTGGTAAGCAAACGGATTTTATTAATCTATTTTAGTAGGATTGTTGGGTGTATTTTTGTGAGTTTGAGGCTATTTTCTAACCTTAAAAATGTTATTTTTAAGTATTTTTAATTGATTTTTAATTAAAATAAATAAATAAAAATAATAATAAAAATTTGATTTTTGCTACAGTTGACTTTGACCGTTGACTTTGACTGACTGTTGACCGGTTCGAAGGCATATTGTTGTGCGCTGAGTGAGGCTCGAACCCGAGACCTCCCGTACGCGTGCACGCAGCTCTACCAACTGAGCTACGTGTCTAACCCGTCATATATCCGATTTTAATTATATATATATATATATTAATTAGATTTAAACAGAAATCCTTTCATATTAAAAACGATTTAAATCCAGAGAACCGGTGCGCTCCACAGGTCTCGAACCCGGGACCTGTGGGTTAGCGTACACACAGTCCACCGCTGGACTGTGTGTCTCACTTGGTTATTAACTCGGTTATCAATATACTTAACATATACCTAAATCAATCCGGTTCAGTTTGCGAAAAAAGGAATTTTTATTAAGGCAGCGTGTGAGGAACAATACTCGAACTCGAGACCTTAGCGTTTAATGTGCACACAGTCCACCGCTGGACTGTGTGTCTAACCCGGTAAATAACTTGATTTTAATTATACTTAACCATTACCGAAACATCGTCTTCTTCACTGGTTTTAACCGGAAGTGACGACTGACTGGTTCGAAGTGTTGATTCAGGTTTCTTTAGCGTTGTATGATTAATAACAAGTGAGATTACAGAAAAAGAATGAAGAAATTGAGCGTGAGGTATACCGATTGAATTCCTCTGTTTTCCGGCAAAACTCCGGCGACAGCAAGCTCTTCCGGCGACGAGTGTCTTGCAGCAGGGAATCTTCAGAAAGCTTACAAAGGGTGTGGGTGACTTCGGTAAAAGTTTAGGGGGTTCAGTAAAGCTCAGAGATTAAGGACTCGGTTTTCCGGCGACGTATAAAATATTTCCGGCGAGTGAGTTTTCGCCGAGAAAGGGTGCAATTTGAGTGTGAAAGATTTCTGGTGAGTTGTGGGTGAATTTATAGGGTAGTATCGAGATGTATGGGGTCTGAATTCGGTCTCAATTCGAAGTCAGCCGTTCTCCGGCGGTTACAGCTGATGTCGCGGGTTCAGACGTCGGTTATAACCGTCGTGGGAGTTAAGTCTTCGGTTAATTTGAGCGGAAACGTAAATTAACGGCGAAGTCGTCGGGATTTCCGACGACTGCTATTTTGGGCGCAATGACTGAATTTGACTTCCGAACTTTAATATTTGAATTAATTGATTCCTTTTATTAACAGAAAAACAAAGTGGCGGAGCGGTTGATTGGCTGGGTGATAAGTGTTTGTTGAACCGGTACAGACCCGAGTTCGAAACCCGGCAGAAACAAAACATTTTTATTTTGCGATTTTTAACAGTTTTTCAAAAACTAATTATATATCCCCGTATAATAATTGATTATGTATCGTTTAAAATTATTTTGGGCATTTAATTCGCAATGAAAATTTTAACTGACTGTTCGGTTGATAAACGGAGCGGGTTTGGTAAATCCGTTTTTGACGGATGTTACAGTATCCCCTGCTTTATATATTTGACTAAAAGAATGATGGTGTTTAGTTTGACAGTTATATGCTTAGAAGAAAAAAAAAGGTTTAAGTTTTTGTTCGAGGCGGTAACGTTCCTTGTAAAGGTTAAGTACCCTAATACAGGAATCGCTTTTTGTTGCCTACTGTAAAAGTATTGATAAGCAGAATTGATTTGCTAACTTCGTTTTCATGCATAAAAGTTTGTATATGCTTAGGGTTATATCCTAAGGCAGAAATTCTAATACTACAATCTACACAAATAAACACAACAACTAATAATTGAATCCACATTCTGATAGCATATATGTTTGAATGGTGATGGTTCCTCTCTCGTTTGTTATGATGGAGAGGTTAGTTTATGTAGAAATGGAACACAATCCAATTTCTTTAAATAGTGAGATGATATAAATGTAGCACAAATTTCAACCAAGGCAATACTAAATCCTACATGGAACATCCCATAACCGCCTGATAACGCCTCTGATCCTTTGGCAAGAATACTTATATATAGGAAGTACCAGCGGCGTATCCACCATATTATTGCCAAATTTTCATTGGTTTTATCAGTGAATTATGATTAGTCCTATATAACTCTACAACCAATACAACAAACATAAAATACTGAAATGAAATATATCTGTGCGATCAAGGCTCAATCAAACGGAGCCGATCGTATTGCATGTACTGAAAATGAAATTGTGCGCTCAAGGCTCAATCAAACGGAGCCGAACGTATTGCATGTACTTGAAAATGAATAACTTAATCTAAACATCAATCACACAAACAGCCTATACATGAAACCTCTCATAACCGCCTGATAATGCCTCCGATCATTTGACAAGAATACTTATATATAGGAAGTACCAGCGGCGTATCCACCATATTCTTGTCAAATTCTCATTGACTTTATCCGCAGGTTATGATTAGTTCTATGCGACTCTACAACATAAACAAACACAACAACCAGCGCTTGAGTCTTAATTCTGATAGTATACATGTTTGAATGATGACAATACATCTCTCGTTTATTATGATGGAGAGGTTAGTCTATGTAGAAGTGAGACACAACTCAACTTCTTTAAATGATGAAACTGAGATACGTCGTGAGGTATGATGATATGAATATTAAATCAATGAGTATAAAATAAACTGAACTAGTAATTTGCATTAAAATTCTTGGATAAATTTCCAATTGAGATACGTGAAAATTGAGATAACATAAAGAAAAACATAAAAACTAAGTGGTTGGAGTTGAATCTTGATTCTTGGTGAGAGAAGGCTAGTTAAGTGGTTGGTTTGGACCGTTAATATCTTCAACAGGGTTTGCGTTGATGTTATAAACTCTTCCTCTTGCTGGCGGTGGAGCTGGGTTTGTTTGATTTGCTTGGTTAACTGGGTTTGCTTGAGCTTGGGCGTTTATGATGTTAACCAAACGAGGGCACGTGTTTCTAAAATGGGTAGGGTCGCCACAATTGAAACAAGCTCGAACATATGGGTACATGGGGTATTGAGGTTGTTGATATGTTTGGATCATGGGTTGAGTAGGGGTTGAGGTTTGGTTTTGTGAGGTGCGGCAAACCTTGCTCAAATGACCGTAGCATCCACAATTCGCACATAGTCGACAGGGTAAAGTAGATGGGTGGTGATAGAAACAGGTGTTGCATTGAGGGTGAGGTCCAATGTAAGGCTTCTTATTTGGGTAAGTTGAGTTGGGTGCTACTTGAGTGATTGGGATAGTTTGGGGAGGTACAACTTGTGAAGCTGGTTGGTTGCGTTGGGTGACGGCGAAGATTTGCCCATCTCGTTTTCTCTTAGAAATAGGTGGTGTAGAGGATTCGGTTCGGGTGGAGTTTGTGGTTTCGATTGATGCTTTATCCTTCTTCTTCTCCTCTTTGAAATCTTTGTTTCGGATTCGGTTCTCAGTGAGCGCGGTTGCTAGCTCCATTGCTGCTTCCAAAGTTGCAGGCGAGGTACTTATTACAGAGTCTTGAATCTTTGATGGAAGACCACGAATGTAGTGCTCGATCAAACGGTAGAGGGGATTGAACAAGTTGGGAACCATTTGATTTAGCTCAAGGAATCTCTTGTTGTATGTGGTGTGGTCGCCTTCCTTTTGTTTCAAAGCATGGAACTCATCCTCCAATTTCTTGATTTCGCTTCTAGGGCAAAACCGTCTTGTCATGATTCCCCTCAACTCTTCCCAAGCCAAAGTCATAGCATCTTCAACACCTCGTTTGTTCTTCTCTGTATTCCACCATGTGAGTGCTGTTCCAAGTAAACGACCGGTAGCATAACGCACTTTGCGATCATCGGGGCAATCGCAATTTAGAAAAGTGTTCTCCATTTCTTCAAACCAATGGAGAAGAGCGGTGACACCTTCAGTACCTTCGTATTTTGGAGGATCGCAGGACTTGAAATGTTTGTAGGTGCATTTAGTGACTTTTGGGGAAAGATTGACAGTGTTGTGATCTTCTTGTTGGGTTGGGTTAACGGAGTTAGCGGTAAGGGCTTGTTGAACTTGAACTACGATGTTGGGTATTACGGTTGCCATTTGCTGAGCGATTTGGGCAGCCATGCGTTCACGGGCTTTTCCTGCTCTCATTTTCCTACGAGCGAGGCTAGAAGACATCTACAAGGAATACATATCAAGAGTATGAGTTGGATGCCTTAGGAATTCGTGGGTCGTGTTTGGGAATGAACGTTCATAAAATAAATATAGAAAAATAAATCTAATACATCCATAGGATGTCTTGGGCTTTGCTCGTAATTGGGCCTTGCATGCCGCCATACTTCACCTTCGTAATCATGTGGGCCCCCATGATTACCGGGTTTTTCATATGGTTCGCATGTGTTAGCCTGGTTACGTACACTAAAACCCGGAGAAAATCGAGAAATATGTAACGTATGATATTCGGAATGTGCCCAGGCAAGGACACGGTGACATCTCAAAGTGAGGTTAGTTCGAACGACGTTTGGTGTGGCATGTTTTGGCCTAATAGGTCCGTCGTACTCTCATCGTTAGTCCCCAGGTAGGCAAACTGGTCCGTTATTTTGGATTTATACGAATGCCAACCTAGACAGGACGTTCCGACTACCGGTACTTGTACCCTTCCGGTTACTACATGCCCGTCGCAGAACTTACTTTGATGAGATTTGAAAATTGCAACAAAATCCTTGCATAATGAGAGTATGAAAATGAATTGAATATATGAACATTGATATATGTATAATGAATATGTATATAAGCATGTATGTTTGACTGTAAATGTAAACAAATATGAAACAAATAAATATCACAAGTTTGTATGTAACCACCTAATCAATTAAAATTTAGGCAGACTATAGTATAGGCTCTAAGGGTCTAATAACCTATCCTATATCCCTATCGTCATGGCTCTGATACCAATCTGTCACACCCCGACCCGTAGCGGAAAAGGTGATCGGGGCATAATTGGGTTATCATCAAAGCTCATGACATTTATTATATGTTTCATATTCATTAATACAATTTAATGGAAATTTACAATAAATGATACAACATGTTCTAACTATCAATCTAAGCTTCTTGGTTCTCTTCTAAGGCATTTCCTATGTTTTCCTTGCTTCAACCTGTTCACCTGTATCATGTGTAAAAGGGTTTTTGGATCAACATAAAGTTGGCGAGTGAATCCTATGGAAAACATTTGAACAAGTTTATCCAATTGATTATAAATATTGTGCATAACCAAATATGAGTAAATGTAGATGTAAATTTATTCACACAACAAACAATATTGAATATTGCACACACATACATCAAATGATTGTTTTGAGGCACGCGTTGTTCGACTCGTCTCCCACGAGGAACTGATGGGCCTAATGAATGAGTTTTAAGGCACGCGTTGTTCTACGAACTGATGGGCCTAATGAATGAGTTTTGAGGCACGAGTTGTTCTTACGAACTGATGGGCCTAATGAATGAGTTTTGAGGCACGCGTTGTTCAACTCGTCTCCCACGAGGAACTGATGGGCCTAATGAATGAGTTTTGAGGCACGCGTTGTTCTACGAACTGATGGGCCTAATGAATGAGTTTTAAGGCACGCGTTGTTCAACTCGTCTCCCACGAGGAACTGATGGGCCTAAATAATTTGCATACAACTTTGACAATATGTAATACATCACAACCAACAATAGTTACATTCTAGTTTAGATCATATAATGGTATAGCACGAATTTGCATAAGAGAATTAGTTTAAGCGACACATGATACACCCCAAAACATGAATAAAAAGGGGAATTTGTAAGAATTCACTCACATTGGGTGCGTTCGGTTGATGAGGTTGAATGCACGCGAAATGGTTTTAACCACGAGTGAAATTAACCTAGATAAATAGCATTTTGGTTTGGTAAGCAAACGGATTTTATTAATCTATTTTAGTAGGATTGTTGGGTGTATTTTTGTGAGTTTGAGGCTATTTTCTAACCTTAAAAATGTTATTTTTAAGTATTTTTAATTGATTTTTAATTAAAATAAATAAATAAAAATAAAAAAAAATTGATTTTTGCTACAGTTGACTTTGACCGTTGACTTTGACTGACTGTTGACCGGTTCGAAGGCATATTGTTGTGCGCTGAGTGAGGCTCGAACCCGAGACCTCCCGTACGCGTGCACGCAGCTCTACCAACTGAGCTACGTGTCTAACCTGTCATATATCCGATTTTAATTATATATACATATTAATTAGATTTAAACAGAAATCCTTTTATATTAAAAACGATTTAAATCCAGAGAACCGGTGCGCTCCACAGGTCTCGAACCCGGGACCTGTGGGTTAGCGTACACACAGTCCACCGCTGGACTGTGTGTCTCACTTGGTTATTAACTCGGTTATCAATATACTTAACATATACCTAAATCAATCCGGTTTAGTTTGCGAAAAAAGGAATTTTTATTAAGGCAGCGTGTGAGGAACAATACTCGAACTCGAGACCTTAGCGTTCAATGTGCACACAGTCCACCGCTGGACTGTGTGTCTAACCCGGTAAATAACTTGATTTTAATTATACTTAACCATTACCGAAACATCGTCTTCTTCACTGGTTTTAACCGGAAGTGACGACTGACTGGTTCGAAGTGTTGATTCAGGTTTCTTTAGCGTTGTATGATTAATAACAAGTGAGATTACAGAAAAAGAATGAAGAAATTGAGCGTGAGGTATACCGATTGAATTCCTCTGTTTTCCGGCAGAACTCCGGCGACAGCAAGCTCTTCCGGCTACGAGTGTCTTGCAGTAGGGAATCTTCAGAAAGCTTACAAAGGGTGTGGGTGACTTCGGTAAAAGTTTAGGGGGTTCAGTAAAGCTCAGAGATTAAGGACTCGGTTTTCCGGCGACGTATAAAATATTTCCGGCGAGTGAGTTTTCGCCGAGAAAGGGTGCGATTTGAGTGTGAAAGATTTCTGGTGAGTTGTGGGTGAATTTATAGGGTAGTATCGAGATGTATGGGGTCTGAATTCGGTCTCAATTCGAAGTCAGCCGTTCTCCGGCGGTTACAGCTGATGTCGCGGGTTCAGACGTCGGTTATAACCGTCGTGGGAGTTAAGTCTTCGGTTAATTTGAGCGGAAACGTAAATTAACGGCGAAGTCGTCGGGATTTCCGACGACTGCTATTTTGGGCGCAATGACTGAATTTGACTTCCGAACTTTAATATTTGAATTAATTGATTCCTTTTATTAACAGAAAAACAAAGTGGCGGAGCGGTTGATTGGCTGGGTGATAAGTGTTTGTTGAACCGGTACAGACCCTAGTTCGAAACCCGGCAGAAACAAAACATTTTTATTTTGGGATTTTTAACAGTTTTTCAAAAACTAATTATATATCCCCGTATAATAATTGATTATGTATCGTTTAAAATTATTTTGGGCATTTAATTCGCAATGAAAATTTTAACTGACTGTTCGGTTGATAAACGGAGCGGGTTTGGTAAATCCGTTTTTGACGGATGTTACATAAACCCCATACATACACGCACACATCGACGTCCCATCTACTTACACACAACTAAATCCCATATATACATACCTACATATAGATTTACTCCCTATACATGCTCAGATACGAGTTCCATCCTTACTCGTACCTCACAAAACTCTTTGGTAGGTTTAGGGTGCACTTCGGAAGCTTAATGAGGCTACGGGCTTTGGGAACGAAGAAAATGAATAAAAAGGGAAAAACGGGGTCATGGCCGTCGCCGGCGGCCAGAAATCCGTCACCGATGCCATGCAAGGTCGTCGGCGATGACCATTACTGATTCGGCGCCCTGATTTTGGTTTTTTTCGGTCCCCATTTAAGGTCCCATGAGTCCCAATACATACCTTAGAATTATTCCAAGCCCCTAAAGTGTTCCAACACTAATTTCCTTAACCCAACATCCATATTCTACATCTTCCACACTACTTCCTTAATTATGACCCGTTTACTCCCACCATGTGGATTCAAAACAAAATTAAGCTATATATGACCCAATACAAAATTACTTACCTCGGAACAACCATTATCTATCCATCCTTTTATGCTTCTCACTTTTCATGCATACAAGATTTCATTTACATAATAAGAAGTTGAGTTTAGGAATCACTTACCTCGAGCCCGCCATGTTCATGCTAGCTTCCATGCTTGAGTCCATCTTGACATGATCTCTATACTTTCACGTCATCAAATTCACATCATGATTGGCACACACGCTTATTCATATCAAAAATCATTCCAATTCCTAAGTCACATTGACTTTTATTGGTTAACTACTGACATACATAAGACATAGATCCACTACCACATTGTTCATAATTCAAGCAATTCATCTTACCATCATGTATGCAACATAGATAATCTATCATAAATCACATAATATCCTTTATCTCATAATCATGTTAGGAAGTCTAACCATGTTATTCATACATTGTTGACTTTTTAGAAAGTCAAATGTCCATATTGATATAGTAGACCATACTAATGACATCATATGCATTTCATACTCATGATGTAGGACACATACAACCACATGATCGCTTAGTTACACCCATACCCATGTATAATCAATTCCATCCATACTAGTATTTTCATAATTCTACAATTGGCAACATAACCCCTGCTTAGCTAACACAACATAATCACAACATCATCCTATACTAATTAGTCCACCTGCTACACAATTAATACCAATTCACTCCTTGATCACAACTAAAAATCAATCAAATACATGGTGTGCTTTGAACCATTCAAGCATAAGATACAAGCTCCTAGTGCATGTTTCTACCACATCATACTAACAAATTCAATTTCCACATGAACTCCATCTAAAACACACTCCTCAATTTAGTTTAGCATCAACTAAATTATTATCACATTATATATATATATATATATATATATATATATATATATATATATATATATATATATATATATATATATTACTTGCATACAATTTCACCTATTATTGAAACCTAGGCATTTTATCAAACACTTAGTGTGCGCACATGTAAAGCACAAAGTATAAGTATCACCATGTTTCTTTCCAAAAAAAAAACCAATACCAATCATTCATAAACACGAAAGATAACATAACCTCTACTTCTTTCAGTATACTTATCAATTTACCCAAATATGATTATGGGTTCTTCTCTATGTTGAAAGCTCACTTCACATCATTCATGAATCTTCATTAAATCTTATAAATTACTCAAATTACACCCACATACTTGCTAATCTAGTGATTCCAAACACAAATACTACATTAATTTGGGTTGAATTTCTAAGATTCATACAATACTTTCATCATTCAACATTTCTCTAGTCAAACCATCATCAAATATACTTTTACAACATGCCTTTTGTTTAGCAAATCTAGATGATCGAGAATTCAATTTCATGCATAAGATTAGGCCTGAATTTCCTCCTTGATTTGGACAAAATAAATCAAACTGAGCCTTCTTCCCTTTCTCCTTCTTGTGGGTGTCAACATACACCAAGCCCAACTACTGGGTTTTTACAAAATTCTCATATGCTAAAGTGCTTAATCTCAGTCCCTCATGTTTATTAATGCATTTTGCATGCTTAAATATTCTCAACCTTATTATTAGGAGATAACTCCTTATTGTATTAACTAGGTTAATATCATATAATAAATTATTTCTTACAAATTTTCTATAATTAACATGAATAGTTAACTTTGAAATTTGGGATGTTACAGACGGATCTCTTAATTATGTGTGTAAGGATGACGATGATGTGCAACGAAATATCATGTAAGTATAGTTATCCTTTTCAATAAGTTACATGTAATTAGGTGAACATGCAATTAGTTGTTTTGTGCTTAAAATAGTAATCTATAATTAGACTGTGTATCTTATTGTTTAATAATGGGTTATGTGTCAACGCCCTCACCAACAACTGTCTGTGAGGAAGGGTCAGTATGTTTTGATAAGGGTTGTAGAAGAGGCGACAACAAGTTCAAGTGATACACCAACAAACGTTGTCGGTGCTAGTGCACAATCGACAACAATGGTGATCAAACCTCCATCAATACCCAATCCATATGCAAGCACACCAAAAAAGATATCAACAGACTCACCGGGTAAGAATGCTTTCCGGTTAGGTTCATTGTAAAAGGTTACTAAAAAATAAGGAGAAATTCTGACATATATATTGTGTGTTTGGTAAAAAGGTTTTGTGGGCGTTGACATACGTCAACGAAATACATAGGTACATAGCACATATACTACAACATTTGTTGATGCTAACTTCGATTCTCTTTTCCTTGCAGATGAAAGTCGTGGTACTAAGAAATGTTCCAAGACGTGCTGGTTGAACATCACGACAATTAAAAAGTAGTTAAAATTATAATTGTAAGAAAGAGAATGATATAACAATAAGAAAGGATATAGTGATATGAATGAGGAGTAAGATGTAAGAGTTAAAAAAGATGAAAATGCAATTTTGGTACCCGTGGTTTATAACAAATTGTAGTTTTACAAATTTGAAAAGTATTGTAAAAAATACCACTCAGGTTTATATTCGTTGCCATTTTAGTCCACTTCACTAATGGTCATCCACACTCTGTTAAAGTTGGTCATATGCAAGACATGTGATGGGTAAAATGGTAATTTTAATCTCCAATACACTACCTTTGAATCTTATCACACAAATTCTTCATAATTTATATTTATTATTAGTAATCGACAATTTAACGGATCACATATCTTGTTCTCAACGACTCAACCAACTATCACACGCTTCACAGAGAACCATTGAACGGATATCTATAGGAACGGATATTTGTAGGAGATGGGTTTTTCAAAAATTGGGACGATAGTTGCCAGGTCTTGAAGAAAAACAAAGGATGTCCAAATCAGTATTTTATGAACATAAGTTGTTTAATCATTTAAAATGAGAAAGAAAATAAAGATTAAATTGGCATAAACGAATAGGTCACCTTTGTAGTCGATGAAGTGGTGATGTCTTTGAATTGAAATTTTCTTGGGTTTGCTTTGAAGAAGTATTAATACGGGAACATATTATTGATTAAATTAATTTGAAGTTTAAATATTTTGAATATTTGAAGTGGACTAAAATCGCAACAAATATAAACCTGTGTGGTGTTTTTTACAATACTTTTCAAATTTGTAAAATACTACAATTTGGTATAAAGCATAGGGACCAGAATTGCTGTTTACTCTTAAAAAATAATAGAGTTAAATTTCGAAATAAAAAAATAGTTCTTAACTAAATTATAGGGTTAAAGATAAGGAATTGGTTGTGAATGATCTTATAAACATGCAAATAAGAGAAAATCCCTAAATTTTAAAGATAAAGATGAAGAACAAATGTGAATATATTAAGTACCCAATATGCGAGATATTAAAAGATCAAGAGAAACATATATGTGTTATCATGTTCTTTATACAAAGTAAGGTAAACCAAAAAAGTTGTTTTTCACATATCTATCTTCTTTATCTCTTTATACATATATAGAGAGAGATATAAAGTGAAAAATGATGCGAGAATAAGATGTAAAAATGTAAGAACTGTGAAAAAAAAAAAACAAATTATATACGTATATACATACAACACCCTTAATATAAAAGTAAGAGTAAACTTTCGTTTTGCTCCTTGTGGTTTGGTCACTTTAACGGTTTTGCCTCAATCCTTTAAAAATAGTCATTTTTCTCCGATAGTTTAGTATGTTTTTCTTATTTTGCTCCCCGTCTCTAACTTCATCCATATTGTATGTTAACTGAAAGGGTATTTTAGTAATTTCAAGTATAAAGTAAGGGTGTTTTGATAAATTATATTTGAATTGATTTTGTTTTATAAACACACTACTATTATTGATATATCTTCAGACAAAACAAACATCAGTCAATACTGATCTCTCAAATCTCCCCCTCAACCATCATCATCATAAGCTGGCGCCACCATTGTCGCCACTACCACAACCATGCGCCGCCGTCACCACCACAACTCTCTCTCTCTCGTTCTCAATGTCACCACTTCAAGAGATCACCAGCCGTCGATTGGAGCTCAAAACCACCTAAAATCAGAGCCGGCCACCACCACCGTCTTCATCTTCAACCTAAACCAACAACCATCACCGCCGGCCACTCTCCATCATCTTAATCTGCAACCTTGGACCTCGAAACCCCAAATCCACCGTCACCTTCATCGCAGATCTGAACCTTCTCGCCGAGCACACTACCATTCGGCGGCCAGAAAATCAGAGACTCCATGATCTCTGACTCACCACCACCATAGCCGCTCTAGGGTTATTCCATCTCTCGCCAGATCGCGACCATCCCTAGTTGTCGCTCCCTTACCGTCGTCTACATCAGAGTTCATCAGTTGCTAGCGTCTACATCTGATTTGAGATAGTTCATTGATGGTTGTGGTCTGACTGGTAACTGTCAGACGCCAATAATCAAGGCAAGTTGGTTTCCGATCGGGTCGTTCCAAAGGCTGTTCATGTTTTCTGTTTTGCAATTAAAACAAATTCACTTTCAAGGGCTTTTTTGGTTTGATTTAATTCTTGGTGCAGACACCATAATTAAGAAACTCAAAACAACATTGGTTGTTTATTTTTTTGGGTTTATCGAAGAACTATAAAAAATGAGGGGCATTTTAGTGTTGTTTTGAGTTTGTTAATCAGGTGGTGGCACCTGGGTAATGGGTGTCGGGTAGCGGCAGGCGGTGCCGGTGATGTCAGATGGTGGGTGGTGACTATAGAACAGAGAGATCTTGTAGAGAGAGAGTGAGTAGAGTTTTGTGTATTTATTTGTATACTTTACATTTAAATATAAATACAAATTACCAAACTACCCTTATTTAATATTTATGATTACCAAAATACCCTTCCAGTTAACATACAATATGGATGGAGTTAAGGCCGTGGAGCAAACTGGCGACAAAACCGAAACATCAAAAGTAAAATGGCTATTTTTAAAAGACTGGGGCAAAACCGTTAAAACAACTAAACCATAGGAAGCAAAATAGAAGTTTACTTAAAAAGTAACTTATGCACAATAAAATATAGTTCATCCACTAAAATTACCAAAACTATTGTCTAACATTTAATTTTTGTAAAAATAAAATAAATATTATGACGCATAAACTATAAAGTATACTTTTGTAATGCAGAACAGTCAAAAGTATATTTGGGCGGTAGGGGTTGTTTGTGTTGGTCGTTTTTTTTTTTTTTACTTTTGTACAATTTTTAAAGCATATGTTGGCCTTATTCTATAATCATAGAATCTTGCCGTTTAAAAAAACAACAATCAAAAGTCAAACTAAGTGGGTAGATCCTAACTCTGATTTGTGCGGTATATCATTTATTGTGATTACAGAATAATTAACTAATCAGTAATTCAAAAGTAAAGTTTACCCACATAATTATACCCCCATATATAAATCAATTTATTATTGCTTCCTGCTCACCCATACCATATTTTTCTAACCATTCAATTAAAGGTCAATACTAAAGATATAAAAAATATACTTTATTTTTCATAGAAAAAAGTTCCTACACTAAATTTTGGTAAATGTGATGATGGTTCATTGGCTAACGTAAAGCAGCTAAACACTTAAGTTTGAAAATGGAAGGTCTTGTGGTTCAACTTCCACATACAAAGAAGATTAAAAGAAATTAGCTGTTTAGGAAAAAATCAAATTTTGGTATATTAATTTTAAAAACTTGTTTAACAAACATAGTTATCAAAATTATTATGACATCGATAATTAGTAACAAAATTCATTACCTATATATGGAGGCTATATTGTGTAAACAACTTTTTGTCAACAAAAACTTCATATACTCTTTTGGTAATACGAAATCCTGTTTCACAAAATTTTAACTGTTTTAAATATAAATGTATATTATCTTATCAGGGTGGGGTTTCCTGTAAAAAGGACTCTTTTCGTGAGAAGTGTGAGAAGGCATAGGAATTAACATGTAGGCATCATGTTTTGATCTTAGTCATGATGTTTTGGGTTGTTTTGGCAAGGAAAACACCAAACATAACAATTTAAAACACAATGCAATGTATTATAGGCGTGCAATTTAAAAAAAAACACTATCTAACACAATAAAACACACTACTTAACGTTATTGGCATGGTGTTTTAAGTTTTAAGCCTATAATTAATTGCATTGTGTCTTAAATTGTTATGTTTTCTTGCCAAAACAACCTAAAACATCATGCCTAAGTTCAAAACATGATGCCTATATGTCAATTCATATTCTTCTCACACTTCTCATGAAAAAAGTCTTTTTTACAGGATCCTAAACCTTATCTTATATATTTAAATATTATTAATGTTTACATTTTTGAACACTTAAGACCATCGATTCATCAAATATTGACGTGTTTAAACGGTAATTTAAAAAAATAGAATTTTAAAACTATGTATATTTTATTTTAGTTGAGTTAATATGCTAAAAGCTGGGCCGACGGTTTTTTCAATCATAATAATAAGTTTGTTAGCTTTTTTTATATAGTATTAGCTCTTAAAACTGCAATATATCCAATCTATCATTTTAATCCACCAACCTTAAAATATAAAAAGTTGCCATATAACTTTCCATATAAAGTTATTCTTCATGCTCCACCAAATTGTGTGAATATATAAGAACGAAAAATATAATAAAACAATCATATTTGATTAAGATAAAATTAAAAATAATGGATAGGATGTTGGATGTTTTTTAAAATAAGAGATGAATTTTAAAAATTACGATTTTGGTTCAAATTACAAGGAAAAATATGGTGGAGGGAACGTGAACGCTGTAATAACATTTACATTTCATCCATCAAACCACTACATCCCATCGCCTATATCTCTTCTCTAAACATAAATTTTAAAAAGTTGCTCGAAACTTTTTATATTTGAAAAAAAATACTATTCATAATCCATCAAAATAATGTGAATGTATAAAATTGAGAAATATAATAAAAATTAGTGTTTGTGTATGAGATGTGTTAAGTTTTTTTTTTAAATTGAAGATATATTTATATGCTTTTAGTTAAATTATAGGGTAAAAAATGATAGATGGTGTGTGAATGCTCTAAGAGCACTTACAATTGGCTCTCATATCTCTAAATTTAACTCTCATTTTTTAAAACATTCCAAATGTCATTCCCCATTTATATTTCAGTATTCCTTTTTTAATTCTTTCTTTCTTTTTCTTCCGATTACAATCTTAACTAGTTTTATATGACAATTAAAATGTATAAGAATTTGAGTTATGTTATATAAATTTCAACACATCATTATATCGTGTTTATATTTTTATCTATGTTTTAATATAAAATTTGAGTCATTATTTATATATTTTTATAAACCGACCACATCTAGGTTTATAAGTGTATATTTGAATTTGTATAAAATAAGATATGCATACACACATATATATATAAAGTAGGGCTGCTCACCAACCGAACCGAACTGATCGGACCTTTGCTTGTGCTCGGGTCGTTTACAAACCGAACCGAGAACTTTTTCAACTGATCCAAAGTCGAATGAGCGCCTTTCGATCCGAGTATTTTTTGAAAAACGTCGAGCGGGTATCGAGCGTTGCATAACAAATAGAAAAGTGACGACGGGGTTGTTAATTTTTAGAGTAAAGTGCAGTTTCCGTCCCTAATGTTTTATCCAATTAGAACACAAGTATAAATTTACGAAATAACAAGGAATAGAAAAACACTTAACTGGTTCTACTGAGATCATCTGAGCGGAAAGATGAATTGTCGATCGATTGCGGCTGAACTATCATCTATGAGAAGTTTGAGATCGATTGAAGCAAAACCTTAGGGAGTGGGCGTCTTGACGACAGAGAATTCTAATAATGATGGTTGATCGGGGTTTTAGTTAAGATTGTGTACTTTTGAATTAAATGATGGGTTAACACTTGAGTATCGATCGACACTTCACAATTCGGTATTTTGACATTTTGACTCAATTACTCTAGACTATTGGACAATGGACTATTGGTATCGGCCTTTCATTCTATAATTAAATGGCTCTATTTGTAACTTGGACCAAACATTATTAATATGCGTGTCTAGTTATTTTATTAATATATACATACATAATATATAATTATATATATTAAAAAATAATCCGAGCTAACCGAGTTGAACCGAATTGAGTGGACCTTTGCTCATGCTCAGTTCATTTCAAACCGAACTGATTCGAACCGAGCGCCTTTTCCAATCGAGCATAATCAAACGAGTAAATTTCGAACATTTTTCGATCGAGCATCGAACGAGTCTCAAGCGTCAAGCAATTTTAACAGCCCTAATATAAAGTAATACTTATGAATGAAAAGGTTAAAAATGTAATAAAATAATAAATTTAGGGGTTTGTACTACCAAATTTTAGAATTTGAGAGAAAAGAATTGGATAGGAAGAGTAATGTGGAGTGAAGAGAAGATATTTGTTTTCATTTAGCTTAAAATTTAAAGATGGAGAAAAGAAGATTTTTGTTTTCATTTGCCTTAAAATTTAAAGATTGAGTTCGTGAATGCTCTAATATCACATATATGAAATTTTATTGTTAAATATGTTTATTTTTTTTCCAAATTTAACCCAAAATATATCATAATCATTAAATAAGAATTAAAATATAAAATTGTTTTATTTACTTTTTTTTATTTTGACAAAAAAAATTTACACTTAAATAATGTTTTTCTTGTACAATCAACAAAATATTTTATTAAAAAACGAAGAAATAGCAAGACGCTAAGTCCAAAAGATACAACATAACAGAGTAAGAAACCACCAAAAAAAAAACAACACTAACAAAAGACACAAAACTAATGTTCGAGACCAAAAGCATTAAACTTCCTTTGCAGGGTGTTTAACCCATAAAAAAACTCATCACCTTTGTTTCTTCCATGACTCTAACCAGTGACGGAGCTTTGTGATTGACCACCATATTGTTTCGCATGTTCTAACACTCCAAATTGTCGTCAACAAAGCTGCATAAAAAGCCTTCTTTTTTCGTTTGCTATCTTGACAGAAGCTATAAAGCCCCAAGAGGTCATTATAGTAAAAAAAGCAAAAAAAAAGGGGAAAACACACCATCGGCAAATAATCTGCCTAACCGAGTGAGCGAAGGCGCATGTAACAAAAATATGAATGCTTGTCTCGGGGAACTCACCCCAGAAAACATATAGATTTTAGTCGACTAGAATGTTTCTTCGAAAGAGCCCCACCTTAGTCGAAGTCTCTCTCTCGAAGCCTGCTACCCGAGAATTCTGACCTTTTTTGGAACCCAATTGTTCCAGGAGAAGGTGGGGGCCTGAATAGATGATATACATGGAACGAAAGCTTGTGTTTAATGCTTCTAACCGTAAAATCAATGCAACCATCTAGCCCACATTTCCAAAGATCCCTACTTAAAGAAGCAAGCGGGCCGCATTCTGCCAGCAGGTTTATAAGCTGGGCAAATTGGGTTGCCTCCTACCCATCACTTAAAGGTTGTTTCCAAACCCGGGACAGACCGGAAGATCCATAACGAAGGGGTAACTGATCTTCAATTACACACCCCTTATATGTTCAAAAGAGAAAAAGGGTTGGAAAACGGTTGCGAGATGAGTATCCCCAATCCAAACATCTAGCCAAAACATAATTGAGAAACCATTCCCAACCACTCATTTGATAGCCTTTCTAAGATCAATTCCCACACGACTAAGATCAACAGAGATGCAAGAGATTTGTTTCCACAGGCCGGGATTAGAAATCTTAGCCAGGATGGCTTGCCAAGACCTAGAATTATGATGCACCACCACTTAGCAAGCATACAAGATTGTCGTACCTGATGAGACCCGAAACCCAAACCTCCCTTATACATCGGAGTTACGACACTATTCCAAGCATCCAATTTGTCTTAGCCTTTTCTTTCGAGCCACCCAAGAAAAATACCCTCCAAAAATTTCAAGGGTGGATATCACTTGGCCTGGGTCTTATATAAAGAGAAGTTAAACAACTAACGAAACCCACCTAGAACATACTCTTCAATATCCCTGATAAGGCTTCCATGACGATAAAAAGAAAGGGAGATAAAAGATCTCCTTGTCGGAGACCGCGATGGCAGTAGATCCGACTAGAACCGAGCCTCTAGCCGAAGAGACAATAACCATCACCCATTTCCTCTAATGAAGAGGGAAATTCATTTGAGCCATAATAGACTTAAGGAACTCCCAATTTAAAGAATCATACGCTTTGTGAAGACAAATCTTTAAAAACATAGGTAGATCCATTGACTAGAACCGAGGCTCTAGCCGAACAGACAATAGCCATCACCAATTTCCTCTAATGTGGAGGGAAATTCATTTGAGCCATAATAGAGTTAAGGAACTCCCGATTTAAAGAATCATACGCTTTGTGAAGATCAATCTTGAAAAACATACCTTGCTTTTTGGCTCTCTTCATCCACGCAAGGACCTCGTTGAGCATAAGAGGACCATAAGGGACACTCCTACCTGAAAAAAAAACCGCTTTGCTAAACTAAAATAAGTTTACCAATGACACCCTTGAAACGATTAACTAGGACCATGGAGATAAACTTATTAACAATTCCAACAGGACTAATAGGTCAAAATGAAAGGGTGTGATTAATCCTTTACCTTTGGAATGAGGGCAATGAAAGACGAGGCTAAACACCTATTGAATGTCGGATCTTCATATAATTCATATAGTTCAACAAATGACCTTAAGAAATCATTTTGAAAACCACCCCAAAATCTTTTGATAAAAGCGTAATTGAACCCATCAGGACCCGTAGGCCGATCCATATGACAATCTCAAATGGCGTTTTTTATCTCCATTAAATAAACGAAGATACCAAGGCATCTACATTGATATATATGAGTGAACTAAACATTGTATTTGTAAAAAAAAAATCCACAACACATTTGTGAATGGCAATCATCATACCACTAGATCACTAGGATATATGTTATTTTTTTGGTTCATTGATTTTAATTATTTATAAAAAACTACAATAGTGAAAAGATATCGAAATTAAAGTGTTTTTGAAGTTAGAAAACAATTTTGGGAAACAATAATTGGAGAACAAGGTTCACACCCGGTTCGACAATTGCAAGGCCTAGGGTTTCTACATGTTTTAAACTTGATTTATTCGAATCCGGTGATTAACGGTTTTAGTGTCACAAGGCTTAGGTGCCAATTGCTATTAAAGTTTCAAGAACGGACCACAATGCACTTTTTTACCTAGGAGATGTAAATCCTATCTAATGATAAGGCATAAATACACAAACTTGTTTTGCAAAGTCAAATTTTTAATCACTCGACAATTCACAATTATAGTTAAAATGCAAGACAATTATCAATCAATTCAGATGTAACCTCAACTTGTCACAAATCAAATACTAAACATGTATCAAACCCTAGGAACCTTACAAAAGTCTACACCATACTGAAACCAAAATAATTAGCCGCTCATGGTGAAAGAACACGATCACCGGATAACTCAAGCTCACACACGAACATCTTGAAGCTTTGATGATGGTAAGGAGTGATGGTTAGTGTTTATGGTTGATGGTGATGGTGATGGTGGATTGATTGGTGAGATGATGGTGATGATGGTGAATTAGGGTTATTATGGATTGGTGGATGATGATTGTGGTGATGATCAATCAAATGGATGTGTTGATGATGGTTCTTGGCTCCAAGAGAGGTGTGTAAGTTCAAAATTGCGTAACTGTTTGATAATGACCCAATATTTGGGTTTAAACTCATTTAAAATAATAAAATCACAAAATTCAGCATCGGAGACCAGGAGCTGCCGACGCCCGTGGAAAGATCAAATTGTCACACCCCAACCGATGCGGAAACATCGGGATGCGGCACTAAGCGACGAGATTGCTTGATAGGATCCATAACAACCATTTTCGCGACAGTAATTAATTAAGTTCAAATTTCATAAATGCTAACAAAATCCGTACAAATATCCCTAAATACAAAATTTTCTCAAGCAACATAACAAAACACAACTAAGTTAGGCGAGTATCTAGGGCCGAATCCGTTTTCAGCATATGATCCATCAACCTGTTACATACGTTAAAATAAAAGTCAATACATAATGTAAAGGTGAGTACACAGGTTTAGCATAAGTATAGTAATGAAAGCTTTTCGCAAAACTAGCATGTATAAACATAGACGAAGTGAATCATGTAAGCTATTGGCATTGATACAAACTAACCAACGAGACCGTGTGTGAGATGCACGTCACGTGTTCACCGAAGTGTCCACATATGTAAACAAGTAATGTAAATAGTGCCTTAACAACCCCCGAACCTACGGGTGGCTGGTCAACCTATAGCTGCTATCATGTTAAGGGTGGTAGTGAGAGTCATCAAGCGTAAGCGTAGCACACAACAATTCAGTGTTTCATGTATAAGCATGCGAGAGCGGTTTGCGTTTAAAGCGTTTTAAGTGTTGTGTGCAGTGTTTGTTTCATAGAGGACGTATATAACACCCAAAAAGTGCGTTAAAGTAAAAAGTGTCAAGTATACTCACAGTGCGTGTGTAACAGTTAAACACGAGCGGGATGGAGTGGGGAGAGCGCCGGATCAGCCTGCATGCGGGAACAGAAGTACATCAGTCTTCCATAGTGCTGAAACGGTCGAAACGGAGTTCGGTGCGAGGAACATGCGATTCGTACAAGCGGTGCTTCATACGAGTGAAGCTTCATACGAGTGAAGCTTGTGTGAGCTGACCTGTTTCGTGTCCAAATTCAAGTGTTTTTCGTGTTGTTCTTCGGGAACTCGAGTGTTCATCCCTCCAGCCTTAAGCTACTGATCAAACCTAGTGCCGAAGAGGTCTTTGGAGCAAGTTAGTCTTCTCGTGGGAACTTGGGACTGGTTCGTATGAAGTGTGCTTCATACAAGCCAGTCCAGTTTGCACAAGTCACTGATCTTGCGTCTTCGTGCGTCCGGGACTGAGTTCTCGCCTGAATCGGATGTGATTTTGAGTCCTTTTCATGACGATTTCGACACCGCTTCGTCCCACTATCTAGTGAATGAAACATATGTCAGTTTTGGTCCGTTTTAGTGTAAAAATCGAGTTTAAAATAGTTTTCCTAGGATTGAACACTTGGTGAGTTGAAATAACAAGATTTCCAACTTGGGAAGCCAAAGCTAAGCCCAATACACTCGTTTAAGTGTGAATCCGCGGTAAAAATGGAAGTTTTATGTAAAAGATGAAGGTTTTCATAAACAGAATAAATTTGGATGAAATCGGAGAAAAACTCGTGTAAATCATTGTGAAAATAGTTGTGGTTTGTGTAAAAATAGTTGTTACTTACTTGAAAACAGAGAAAAACGGGTGATGGTTCTGTGCGAGTGACAGCAAAGGGGAGTGTGTGGGAGTGAGTGGTATTTATAGGAGAGAAGGAAAGATGGTAGGTGGGTGTTATGTGCGAGTGTGAGTTTCCTCGTGCAGAGCATGCTTCATGCGGGGCAGTTGATTTGTTTGGTGTTTTTTTGTGTTAGTTAGTTTGAGTATGTTAAGCGTTTTAGTGAGGCATTAAATGTTGTGTTGTGTATTAGTGAGATAAATCGTGTTAAGCAAGCGAGCGAGCGTTTAAGCGAGTATAAAGCATATATAACACATAAGCACACATAATAACATAAATAACCGCGTTGAGTTTGCGTTGTGAGGTGTGTTCAAGTAGTAAGCGTTTAAATGTGATAATTAAACGAGATAAAATGCGTTTAAAATATCGTTAACCCTTTTATAACAGAATCTTTAGTACAAAGTGGTTACAAATGAAATAACGGTAAAACGGGGACAATTGGAAATGTCGGGTTGTTACACAAATGTTGTCGACGCTCTGGTCTGCTGTCTACGCCACTTTCTGACGCGACATGTATGATCACCTTCTTGTTTTGCTTGTTCGCGTACCCAGTTGACCTCGTTCGCCTCCCGATGCTCCGTAAAGCTCCCGAATAGCTCCTTAAATTCCGTTAGACCTACAAAATGCAATTCTAATCAAAGTAGGCTATTCAAAACAAAATTTACGTACAACATAAACTTTAAATACAATTAAGCACTGGTTTTCAACCACGCATCACATCCCCACACTTGTCTTTTACTTTCCCTCAAGCAAATATGTTTTTCACTTTCATGCGGGTCGAACAAAAGACACACTTCCCAATCTCAAAACTCAAGCTAAGGTCTAATGTAATGCCAAGTTCACAATTTTAAAAACTTACGAGTTATTTAATAGTTAAATGGATTTCTGATTTTTTAACACATAAAATGGTTACCCAAGATTAACCCGCCCTTAAAGCTAACATATCATGCATATCCCTCACAATGTTATCTCCACTCGGTTTAATATAGCTAATAATGATGCATTAGCAATTTTCAAGTAAGCACTCAAACCGATTAGAATACGTACCTGCATAGGCTTGCAACTCAATCATTCTCCACCAATTAACACGAAAACAAAACACAAGTCAAAAAGGTCTTTTTGATTTGTAATGAGGCTAGGCTAACGGTATGGAATGGGATATTTTAAAAGTGGCTAAGGTGACGAAAACTTGATTTTTATGACATCAACTACCAAAACAAACTAAACTACAAAACATCAAACTACAAGGCAACATTTCACCTTTTATTCATTAACTACTAACACTTGTTTTTGTGATTTTTCACAACAATTTCTCACTATTTTTCATGGTATTTTCTGATTTTTTTCATGGTATTTCTAAAATAAATTACAAACTTGCAAAACAAAATAATCCTAAAATTGAATTTCATCACTCGAGTTAAAATTAAAAAAGGCTTAATGGGTCAATGGCAAAGTGGGTTGGTGAAATGAAAGGTTTAGGCTCAAAATTGGTGACTAGGGATTACTTGCGGGTAAGGATTATATAAAATGGTGTAAAAAGAAAATGTTTACCTAATGCCTTAATCATTCTTATGCTCATTACGCATTAAAAGTTGCAAGTTCTAAAATACACGAAGTAATGATACACTCAAACGATTATATATATATTATATATATTATATATATATATATAATATATATAGGAGAAGGATCCGTTAGTAACCACCCTTTATTGTGAGAACCGTGAGAACCATCCAAAAATACCTAAAATCTAAAAAACAAAAAATTTTAATATTTTTTTAAATTCTCTATATTTCGTCAACAATAAAAAAATAAAAATAAAATAAAATTGAGTAAAAGTTATCCATGAACATGTGCATTTTTATCATTTCTTTGACAAATTCCATAATACATTACACACATTGGACAATTGTACTTTGATTTACACTACGACGTGTAATACACTACTTTTTACGTTACCAATATTAGAAATGCACATATGCATCTATATGTATCAATATGAAATAAGGTGTTTTGGTACACTACTTTGAATACACTTTCTCTTTCATCTATCATACCATCCATAATACACTTCCATTACCTCCTACCATCCATAATACAATACAATTACCTCCTACCATCTATAATACAATATCAATACCAATCTTTTCACTTTATTACATGTATATCAACACCATTTATACAATTCAATCAACATATTACATCATAAAGTGACAACTATAACCAAACCATCAACCACTATATATAACTAACTAAAAACATGTATATGGGCCTACTTCATCATTCAAAATCACAAACTTTTTGTACCAAAACACGTTATATAATGGTTACATATAATGATGAACATGTGCATTTTGAATATTGGTAATGTAAAAAGTAGTGTATTACGGATGATATTGTAAATTAAAGTGCAATTGTTTACTACTGATAATGTATTATGGAATTTGTCGAAGTTATGATACATATGCACATGTGCATGGATAACTGTTACTCGGAAAAAAACAAAGTTTTTTTTTGGAAACCAAATCGATTTTTTTAAAAAAAATATTAAAAAAAAATTTGAGTGCTTTTTTGATTTTTTTTCGATTTTATTTTGCAATAAAGGTGGTTCTCGTGGTTCTCGCAATAAAGGTGGTTCTCGCATGAACCTTACCCTATACATATATATGAATGATATGTGTAAGTGGCTCAATGTCTCACGTGAAAAGGGTATGATATGTGATATGCAAAACAGATTAGTTTCTTAGGTGGACTATTCCCAAATAACCACCCGCAATTTTCTATAAAAGACCCGTCATTATGTTAATATTCGGGACTTGACCAGGATAAAAGACCAAATGGGTTGTGCAATCCCTCGTTGACTTTGTTAATCGTGCTTTTTTAAATGCTTTTTAAGAGGAAATTTTTGAAAAATTTCCCCTATCCCCACACTTTTGGTCAACATTGACCTCATGTGTAGAATTTAAATGAAGGGATCAAAATCGCAACTTTTTCTCCCAATCCCCACACTTAAAGTTAACATTGTCCTCAATGTGTTGGAATGGGAGCTTTTAAAAGCACAAGGATGTGACATGACTAACTTCCCAAATTTCAGCTCGGCCAAAAATATACACAATAGAATCCACTTATTAAACTAACTAATAATTAATGTTAAGAAAAGGAAACGTATGCACCTGGGTTTGATCCTTAACACAAATGGCCGTCCTCAACGAACATGAAATACTACAAGTCACACGTGAAAGCAATCTTCCACAAAATCAACACCATTAGCTAATCCATTTTACCATTTTATAAATAATAACCAAGTCATTTGTGGAAAATAATTTACAATAACAACAATCCTAACTCACTTTCGTAAGAATCACGGCAGCATTTAACATATGCACGCAAGCCCTTTAAACCTCCCAGTAGCTTGAGAGGACGAGTATGTCTCGTGAGGGTTATATAGGGAACACACCCACAAAGTTCATTTATAGAAAAAATAAAGTAAAAAAAGGAAATAGAACAAACTTTATAAAAACTACTAAAAAGATAAAATTTAAAAGACCTAAAAGATAAAATACAACAACAATAAACATACCTAGCCCTATCTTGAAGTTGTCGAGCAGGCCCCCTTCGGCCGGTGGTGACATCAGGGTTGAGATGAAACTGGAGGCCAAACCTTGAGGCCAATGAACATCCGCTTGGACGAACTGAGGCTGCTGGTGGATTGTCTCATAGTTCGTCCACGGGGAATATTGTTGGAAAGTACGCCCCCCTCGAAATTCCGTTGATGTCTCTCCTGGTCATGTAGGAGGTGAGCATTATTAATGGCCATCCGTTGTGCCGTGGCTGTAGTCCTCCAATGCCTATCCTCCAAGGTGTTTTGTTCAATTCGGAGGCGGTCTTGCTCATCCTCCTACTACTGCCTTCGGGCAAACTCTTCAACCCAATGAACTTCCTGTTGATCCCAGAAATTCTACTGAGCAGCCCAATACGTAGCTTGTTTGGGTCCTCCAACCCTCCTCCAATTTGAGCCTTTGTTCCTCCCGTTCTCTAGCCTCAACCATCACTACGGACACGTTATCATGCACATCTTGTTTTCTACGGTTGTAGCTACTATAAGTTGCATGACGCCTATTAATCACAATTTGAGTTGCGCTGTTTAACACTTCGTGTTGTCACTGAGCAAACCTTCTTCTCGGGGCCCCTTACCCCTCTTCATCCACTCATTCTTTTCATCGCCTTCTTCCATCTCCTCATCGGTAACTTCTCCCTCTTCGATATACTCATAAATGAGCCTCGTGTCTCTATCAGATATCTTGTACTCATGACGAACTAAATCCATGTAAATGTGTGACCCTTCCTCAATTTTGCAAAATCAAAATCATCAACGATTTTAACCCCCCAAAGTGATTGTCTGGAATGCGATAATCATCGCACTGATTAACCAAACATACGGGATCCTTTTTCTATTAAATGTGTTCCTTGTGTCCCATATGTTCATCATGGTGATCTATCTCCATGATAGCTTCAGTCCCCGTAGAGCAACGAATGAAGGACATAGAGATCCCACGTCCTGACCTTCCCCTAGTCCCCTAGTCGGACCATCATGTTTTCCAATGAAATGTTTTGAAGGATTTTTCCTTCAAGGGAGAGATGCTTCCTATCATACACGCCCTCCATGTAGTTCGGAAGGGTTACCTCGAGAAGATTGGTCGGATCTGCCTCAATAATGACCAGCTGCCAAAACAAGTTGGTTTCATAATAATAGAACTTGTTGATACGCAATGAGTCGAAGTTGGCAATTTGGTTCATGGTATGGAAGGTCATAACCATGGATCCCTTGCCCGTGTCACCTACCAACCGCCACATATATGCGAGATCCCTCGGATTCTCTAGCCTCAATTACGCCAATCATTCGATTACCACCTTTAAATACATCACTTGAGTCGTACGTTCACACCAATCCAATTTTCTCTCCCAACCCAATCGTTCTAATACTTGAGTAATTCCGATTAGTCGGAATTCCTCCACATTCACCAACCATTCACATATGCAAACTTCATACACCCCATTCTTCACCTGAGCCATCTTAAATTTCCACAACTTTACCTCTAGTGGTTTGTAGTTAGACTGAGACAACGTTTTTTCTTATTCGACAACCACTCATCCTCATTCCTATCATCCTTGTATTTGGCCCATCTCCAATCTTGTTGGAACAATCGATGCTCAATGTCCGGTAGAGAACATTGTTGTTGCCATTTCACCGCTACAAGACCAGATGATAAAGAAGCTTCTTCATCCGCAATTTTAGTCCTCAATCCAACTCAAGACCTAAAAATAAACTATGATGTTGACTTTGAATTGAAATTTAGATTTAAACTAGCCATTTTAAACTTTTCACGTAGCAAACTTTATCATCCAAAAATCAATTTTCATGTTAAATTCCTAAGTGCATAAGATTTCAACACTTTCTTAACATCATCTCTATGCTTATTTATATGAACAATTGGGTGTCATCACATCCCCACGCTTGTTCAATGTCCAATCCCAACCAAAACAAATTCTACCAAAATTCAAGCTTCTACATCAATGGTTCATCATAAACAATCTACTCTGAAACAAATAGGTTCAAAATTTCGGAAGAAATCAACAAACCGTATGATGATCATGCTCAAAAACAAGTAAATTTCATACATTTGATGTTGTAGAAGTAGGAGAACTAACAAAGATGCAATTCAAAGAAAATTTGAAGAACACCCAAGAAACCCAAAAATTGCAGGTCAAAATCCTCTCAAATGAGCGAGTTTTGATGCAAATAAAGATGGGGGTTTTGTAGATCTTGAAATTCTACACACTTTAGGCTCAAGAATCACTTGATTTAGTGGAAGATTGAAGAAGTTAAGAGAAGAAGAAAATTTAGGGTTCTAGAAGATTTGTGAAGAAGATGAAGTGAGAATGGGATTTGTGAGGCTGTGATGTAGTATTTTGGTGTTTAAGGAAGTTATGGATTAGGTTTAGTGAACATGGGTTGAGTGTGTGGCAAAACATTAAGTTCAGGTTGTGTTTGGATGGGTTTGGAATGAGTTGGGTTGTGATTAAAAACGAATTTTAGTGTCAGCATAACAGAAGCGATATCGTCGACGGGCTACCTCGGCGTCGCCGACGCCCCCTAATATTGAAAAACCGTCGACACTATAATCCCCTGTCTACGCTGACCTTGTGCCGACGCAAGCCGTCGGCGACGACTTGGGACCTCGTCGCCGACACAAATCCCTGCCCTTTTCTTTTGAAAATATGGGCAAAATTATACACTTTTTACAAAAGGAGTCTAGGCTAGAAAAATTCCTAAAAAATGTTAAAAATCTTTTTGTAAATTTTTATTAGTTTCAATGAAAAATAAAAATTCGTTTTAATGAATCCTACCACCCTCTAAATAATCGTGTATTGTCTCCAATACACGCGAGAATTCTAAAACTCACCTTACATCTTCATGACCCAACCATGATTTCCAAAACCTCACACAATCAGGAGGTTAATATGAACGAAAGTACGATAAAAATAAAGAAAAATATAAACGAAGCAAATAATAACTTGCAAACTGTACAAAATGTTACCGATCATTAATTGACCTCATAAGTCGGAATGCTTCCCAAGAAACTCACCGACTCTTTGTTTGCATCAATCATCTCTTTACCATCAAGAAACGGTTTTAGCCGATGGCCATTATCCGTATACTTTTACCCATCCTTCGGTTCCTCAATGGTAACATCTCCTAATTGCCCGACCCGTGTAATGACATACAGGCCCATCCGCTTGCTCTTGAACTTTAAGGGAAAGAATCTTAGCCTTGAGTTGTAGAGCCAAACATTTTGACCCACTACAAACTCCTTTTTCTTTATCTTGATATCATGTGCCCTTTTCATGTCACCCTTGTACTTTGAGGCACGCTCATATACCTCCTCCCGGAGCTCGTCCAACTCACACAATTTTAGCTTTATTCCTTACCTGCATCTTCATACTTTACATTAACTTCTTTTATAACCCATAATACACAATGAACAAGTTCTACGGGTAAGTGATATTTTTTACCGTAAACTAAACGGTAAGGTGTAGTGCTAATAGGAGTATTGTGCGTCGTTTGGTAGGCCCATAAAGCATCGTTCAACTTTGTTGACCAATCCTTATGGTCCGGTCGAACGGTCTTTTGAAGAATTTCCTTGATTTGCCTATTCAACACTTCCACTTGACCGCTCGTGGGTGGTATGAGGTAGCTATGCGATTCTCAACACCATACCGTTTCAATAATTTTCCAAAATTAAAATTCTTGAAATGATATTCCCCATCACTAATGATAACTCGGGAACCCCAAATCGTTCAATAATGTTAGATTGAATAAAGTTGCAAACTACGGTATGGTCGTTCGTTTTGGTGGCTCTTGCTCCGACCCATTTGGACATATAATCCACGACCACCAAAATATACAAATTTCCATGCGAATTTGGGAATGAGCCCATGAAATCAATCCCCCACACATAAAAATATCGAAAATGAGGATCGGTTGCATGGGCATCTCATCCTGTTTAGCTATGCCCCCTAGTTTTTGACACTCAACACATTTTTTAGCATATTCGAAAGCATCTTTGAAATTGTTGGCCAACAAAGACCACTACTGAGCACTTTGTGCCCCGTTTTATGACCACTGAAATAGCCCCCACAAGTAAATGAATGCAAGTGCATCAAGACGCTCGGAATCTCCTCATCAGGCACACACCTCCCCACAACTTGTCTGCACACGTCTTGAACAAGTTCGGCTCCTCCAACTTGTAGTACTTGATTTGCGAGAGAAAATTCAATCTCCTTCGCCTATCCCAATGAGCTGTCAATGAAGGTAGAAATATGTAAAATATGCTCATCTTGGACTGTCTCATTAATCTCTACAATTGTAGGACCCTCCTCTACCAAAAAATGGGACAGGTGGTCAGCCACCACATTTTCGCTACCCTTCTTGTCCATAATCTCCTAGTCAAACTTTTGTAGTAACAAAACCCAAGGATCAATCTCGGCTTGGCATCCTTCTTTTCCATGAGGCACCTGACAGCAATGTGGTCAGAATAGTTAAACACTTTACTACCCCATATATATGCCAGAAATTTATCCAATGCATGCACCACCGAGAGTAGCTCTTTTTCGTTGTTGTATAATACAATTGTGCATCTGAAAGAGTCTTACTCACGTAGTAGGCAACCGGTTTTTTTCTACCCAACACGACCCCAACCACATAGTCACTTTGCATCACACATGATTTCGAATGGTAAAGATCAATTCGGTGATTCCAAAATTGTGGTCTCCACCAATTTTTATTTCAAAATATTAACGGCATTTTCATAATCTTTATTAAAGTCAAAGGGTTGATCTTCTAATAACAAATACATAATGGTTTCGTAGTATCACTAAAACTTTAATGAACCTCCTATAAAATCTCGCATGCCCAAAAATGTTCTCGCGCCCTTAACACTCGTGGGATAAGGCAAAGTAGAGACGATTTGCACCTTAGCATGGTCCACCTCTATCCCATGACTTGACACAACATGCCCCAACACAATCCCTTCTTGAACCCTAAAATTGCTCTTTTTCCCAACTCAAAACTAAGTTTGTTTCAACACATCTTTTTAAAACCTTTTCAAGTTGGTTAAGGCATGCATCAAAAGACAACCCAAATATTGAGAAGTCATCCATGAAGATCTCTAGCGACTACCACACCATATCTGAAAAGATACTCATCATAAACCTTTGAAAGGTGGTGGGGGCATTACATAACCGGAATGGCATTCGCCTAAATGCGAATGTGCCATGTGAGCAAGTAAAAGTGGTCTTACCTGATCTTCTGATGAATAACAATTTGATTGTATCCCGAATATCCATCGAGGAAACAATAAATTTTTTGTCCGGCTAGCTTCTCAAAAATTTGGTCAATGAAAGGTAAAGGGAAATGATCTTTGGAAGTTGCGGAATTCAACTTCCTATAATCAATGCAAATACGCCACCCGGTTATCGGCCGAGTGGCTATCTTTTCACCTGCGTTATTTTTTACGACTTGAATGCCCAACTTTTCAGGAAAACTTTGCGTTGGGCTTACTCATTAGCTATCCAAAACGGGTAAATAATACTCGCACCTAGCCATTTCAACACTTCTTTCTTGACCAGCTCCCGCATGTTAGGATTCAACCTCATTTGTGCGTCACGAGTGGGAGTTGCACCATCTTCCGTGATGATCTTGTGCATCATCACCGAGGTACTAATACCCTTCAAAGCCGCTATGGTCCACCCAATAGCTGCCCTATTGGTGACAATACTTCCATCAATTCTTCCTCTTGCTCCACTTAAATTAGATGCGGTGATAATCGGGAGCGTGTTGCCCTCACCCACAAAAGCATACTATAAATGCTTGGGCAACACCTTCAAATCGACCACCGCGGCTCTTACAATGATTTAGATTTGTATCTATCTTTTCCGAAGGATTTCCACTTGGTGTTTCCAAGGTGGTCTTCCTTCCTTCACTACCATCACTTCCATCTTCTTCTCTTCCTCATACATGCTTCGATTTGTCTCCATGTGCAACCTATCAAACATGAAATATTACTCTATGTGTTCTCCTCTTTGACAACCATGTCGCATAGAGGTATACACTCGTCAACAACTCTGCCATATAACATTCGTCGTTGACTAGAGGATTCGTCAATCCCCAAAAAACATTAACCGCAACTGACGGTTACCGAAAGTCATGTCGACTGTGCCCGTTTTGCAATTTATTTGGGCATTCAATGTTGCCAAAATCGGTCGACCCAATATAACCGTTGGTTGCTTCGTTCAGTCCAAAGACACATAATAAAGTACAGGAAAGTCCACCGGTAATAGAAGTCCTCGACTTTGACTATTACATCCGTGACTATCCCATGGGGTAGTTTAGGGTCAAGTCGACTAACACCATAGCGGTGTTTGTGTCACACCCCGACCCACAGCGGAATAAAAGTCGGGGCTAATTGGGTTATCACCAAAGCTCATGATATTTACTGAGAAGTTTCATATCTATTAAATTCAAATTACAACTTAAATATCCAATAATCAAAATTCATACAATTACAAAGGAAAACAAAACTAAATGTTCATTCCAAAGCATTAACTTGTTTATTCTTCTAGGCCATCCTAAGTGTTTCTTGCCTCAACTAGATCACCTGTATCATGTGTAAAACAGGGGAGATTTTGGGTCAACAAAAGTTGGCGAGTGAACTTTGATAAAACATTTTAAGTAATTGCTTGTTTTATTTATTAAAGAAAAATCGTACAATGTGAGCAAACATATGTAGGTAAACAATCACAAACCACTTTGGATGAATATATGAAATGAATGATGGTGTATTTGAGATCAAGGCTCAATCAAACAGAGCCGATCTAATGAGGCTCCTGATGCTCAACCCGTATCCCATGGGGAACCGATGGGCCTAATGAAATGCGTGCACTGAAATGATAAATTTAATCTATATAATTCACACAACAATCAATACACATTTGATCACGGAAATGAATATGCACAAGTGTTTAAATAAAATAAAGGAATAGTACGACACATGATACACCCCAAAACGTGAATAAAAAGGGGAATTTGTAAGAATTCACTCACAGTGGTGCGTTCCTTGATAATGATGAATGCGCACGAATTTATGATTCAACCGACGAGGGAAAACTAACCTAAATAATAACGAAATAATTCGATAAATAAATAAATTTTATTTGAGATTAATATTTTTAATTAATGCTCTTAATGAGATTTTTAGATTTATTTTTGTGAGTTTAATGCAAATTTTTAACCTTAGAAATCTTATTTTTAAGTATTTTTAAATAATTTTTCAATTTAATAAATAAAAAAATAAGAAAACAAAATTAAAAATAAGTTGACCTCGACCGGTCGGATAGCATGTAATTCAGGCAGCGTGTGATGTTCGAACCCGTGACCTCTCGTATACGTGCACGCAGCTCTACCAACTGAGCTACGTGTCTAACCCGAAATATTCTCTATTTTAATTATATATATACTAACTAGCTTTAACCTTATTTAGTTTTTATTAAAAAGGATTTAATATGGCCGAAACTGGTTACAGAACCCGGAATCGAACTCGGGACCTATGGTTCGAGTGCACACAGCCCAACCAGTTGGGCTGTGTGTCTAATCCGCATAAACACTGGATTATATTAATTTTATATATATGCTATGATTGATCTAATAAAAGTGTTGGTTTTATTGCAGAAAATCGGAAACATGTGCGACTCGAACCCGGGACATGTGCTTTGTAATTGCACACAGTCCACCGCTGGACTGTGTGTCTAACCCGGTTAAATACCCGTTTTTATTTATTTTTAAACACTAACTCAACTTCATCTTTTTCACCGTTTAAAAATCCAGACAATGATCCCGACTGAATAAACTGATTAAACAGTTTTGATTACTGTTTTGAGCTAATAAATTACTAATCAAGAGATAGCAAGGAGGTTTAGATAATTATACTGGTTTGGAGAACAATTACGGTTTTCTGGTTAGAGATTCCGGCGATACTCCGGCGAGTGCGAAGGTCTCCGGCAATGTGCTTTTAAAGGAAAAAAAAATCCAGGAAGAGAGTGCGGTTCTGAGCGAAATGCTTACAAGGAATTGGGTGGGTATTTATAAGGTGGAAGGCTGATCGGTTTCGATTTAGAGACCAAAATCACGGTCAATGATTTCAATTCTCAAAAGAAACGGTTTTGACTCAATTGTGTTTTAGGTAACGGTTATAACTGATGTCGAAATCAAGTTTACGCGTTTCAATCATGGGGAAGTAGCAACAATTTCGGAGTTTTAGTTTGCCGGCGATTTCGAGTTCTGGGTTTGCTGATTTACAGGTTTTGACTTTCGGTTTTACCATAAATGTTATTTGTTTAAGTATTGAACACAAATATGTGTGTGGCGGAGTGGTGTGATGTGTGTGTGTCTACGCGGGAGACCCGGGTTCGAGACCCGGCTACCCTTTTTATTTTTATTTTACTTTTTGATTTATTATTAGAGATTAATTTAACTTACTTATCGTTTTATTTATTAATTATGGTTTTTTAAATTCTAAAATATTTATTAATTAGGTGATATTAAAATAACCGGAAAAATAAATACGCAACGCACTTTTAACGAATATTTGATTATTAAACGAAGCGGGTTTTGAAACCCGTTTTACGATGAATGTCACAGTATCCCTACTTTTAGAAATTTCGTCCCGAAATTTAAGTAGTAGTGGTAACCAGAAAAAGATGCGGGTATTTTTCGCGCATTGAGTCTTCACGTTCCCAAGTAAACTCGGGTCCTCGCTTTGACTCCCAACGTACCCTGACAATTGGAATACGACTTCTCCTTAAACGTTTCTCTCCGAATCCATGATTTCTACTGGTCTTTCGACGAAGTGCATCGATTCATCGACTTGAATGTCTTCTAGAGGAATATGGAGATTTTTGTCGGAGAGGCACTTTTTCAAGTTTGATACGTGGAACGTGGGATGAATTGTGTTGAGCTCTTCTGGTAGGTCAAGCTTGTATGCTTCAGGACCTACTCTTTCGAGTATCTTGAAAGGTCCTACGTAGCGTGGTGCTAGCTTGCCCTTCTGGCCAAAACAACCACTCCCTTCCACGGTGATACTTTTAAAAGTACTTGATCACCAATGTCAAACTCCAAGGGCTTTCGTCGTTTGTCAGCATAACTCTTTTGACGACTTTGAGCCGCTAGAAGATTGTTTCGAATTTGAAGGATCTTGTCGGTTGTCTCTTGAATCAATTCTGGTCCGGTGATTTGCGCTTCCCCAATTTCGTGCCAACATACTGGAGATCGGCACTTACGACCATATAAAGCTTCGAAAGGAGCCATGCCGATACTTGAATGATAGCTATTGTTGTACGAAAACTCAACTAATGGTAGGTGAGCGTCCCAGTTCCCTTTGAAGTCTATGACACATGCTCATAGCATGTCTTCAAGGGTTTGGATGGTGCGTTCAGATTGACCATTAGTTTGAGGATGAAAGGCGGTACTGAGGTTTTAACCGTGTACCCAAAGCGGTTTGTATGGCTCGCCATGTTCGTGAAGTGAAACGACCATCACGGTCTGAAATGATGCTTAATGGTACACCATGACGGCTTACGATCTCGCTGATGTAGATACGAGCTAACTTCTCGTTCTTGAAGTCCTCGCGAATTGGAATGAAGTGAGATGACTTTGTAAGACGATCGATTATTACCCATATGGTGTCATACCCAATGGAGGTGCGAGGTAACCCGGTAATGAAGTCCATGGTTATGTTTTCCCACTTCCATATAGGTATTTCGGGTTGGACTAGAAGTCCTGAAGGTCTTTGATGTTCAGCTTTTACTTTGGAACAGGTAAGGCACTTGGAAACAAAAACAGCGATATCCTTTTTCATGCCAGGCCACCAGTAGGTGTATCGTAGGTCTTGATACATCTTATCGGCTCCTGGGTGTACATAGTATCGTGTTTTGTGTGCCTCATTCATGAGGAAATCATGAAGGTTATCGCGATCAGGAATCCATATGCGGTTTAGATAATATAGAATACCGTCGGATTTGGTTTCGATTTTGAGTTCAGCTTCACATGACAGCTCATCGCGTACGCCATTTTCTGTTACAGAAACATGTTGAGCTGCCCGATTCAATCTTTGATTTCGGTTATGATTTGCGAACATAGAAGACGAATGGAGTTCGCATAACCTTTTCGACTGAGCGCATCGGCCACCGCGTTTGCCTTGCCAGGATGATACCGAATTTCACATCGTAGTCGTTGAGAAGTTCGACCCATCTTCGTTGCCTCATATTCAACTCTTTCGGGTTGAAGATATGTTTGGAGACTCTTGTGGTCATGTATATTTCACACTTGGTGCCGTAGAGGTAATGTCTCCATATCTTGAGAGCGAACACAACGGCTCCAAGTTCTAGGTCGTGGGTGGTGTAATTCTTCTCATGAACTTTGAGTTGCCTAGAGGCATAGGCTATCACTTTTCCTCTTTGCATCAATACACAGCCTAGTCCTTGCCCTGACGCGTCGCAATAAACTACGAAGTCATCGCAACCCTCAGGGAGTGTAAGGACAGGTGCGTTACAAAGCCTTCGCTTTAAAGTTTGAAAGCCTCTTCTTGCCTAGGTCCCCAAAGGAAGGGTTTTCCTTTGTGAGTCAAGGCCGTGAGTGGTAAACAATACGGGAAAAATTGGCAATGAAGCGTCGATAGTAACCAGCCAAACCAAGAAATGACCTTAACTTCGGTAGGGGTACGTGGCGCTTGCCATTCCTGTACTGCCTTGATTTTTGAAGGATCGACATGAATTCCCTTGTCATTGATGACATGACCAAGGAATTGTACTTCTCCAACCAGAATTCGCATTTTGAGAACTTAGCGTAAAGCTTTTCAGTCCTTAAGAGTGTAAGAATGAGTCGAAAGGTGTCGCTCATGATCGGATTTAGACTTAGAGTAGATAAGGATGTCATCGATGAAGACTATGACGAAACGGTCGAGGTAGGGTTTGCATACCCTATTCATCAAATCCATAAAGACAGCGGGGGCGTTGGTTAAACCGAAGGGCATGACCATGAACTCGTAATGACCATAACGAGTCCGGAAGGCGGTTTTTGGGATATCTTCTTCGCGCACTCTAAGCTGATGATAACCAGAACGAAGGTCGATTTTTGAAAAGAGTGGGCCTTGAAGTTGGTCTAGGAGGTCATCAATGCGAGGCAGTGGATAGTGATTTTTACCGTCAACTTTTGAGTTCTCTACAATCAATGCACATGCGAAACTTCCATCTTTCTTCTTCACAAAAAGAACAGGTGCACCCCAAGGCGATGAGCTAGGACGTATGAATCCTTTGTCAGTCAGCTCTTGCAGTTGACTGGCCAGCTCTTGCATTTCGGATGGGGCTAACCTTAAGGAGATTTGCGACTGGTGTAGCGCCAGGTACAAGATCGATGCGAAATTCGACTTTTCTCACAGGAGGTAGTCCTGAAACGTCGTCGGGAAAAACTTGTGGAAATTCCTTCACAATTGGAATATCTTCGAGTTTCCTCTCCTTGCCTCCCTTCTTGAAGACGTGAGTTAGAAATGCGACATAGTTCTTGCGGAGATAACTTCGGGCTTGAAGGCAGGACATCAATTTGAGTCCCTTCGAAGGGGTTTCCCCAAAAATACGTAGTGTCTGACCGTCTGCAAGTAGGAATGCGAATGAATTTTTCGTGGCACACCACCTCAGCGTGATGCTGGCTGAGCCATCCATACCGATTTAACATCGAAACTTCCCAACTTCATAGGAATGAGGTCAATTGGAAAATCGTGATCGTTTAGGGTGAGAGTACAATTGCGTATAATAGAATTTAATGAAGTGGGTTTTCCGTCAGCAACTTCCACCGTTAGAGATTCAATGAGATTAACACGAGGTTGGTCGAGGATAGGTTCGAATTCTAAGGACACAAAGCTCTTATCCGCACCAGTATCGAATAATATGGATGCACAACTACCATTGATGAGAAACGTACCGTTGACCACGTTGTTGTCAGCCCTGGCTTGGTTGACATTGATATTGAAAGCTCTTCCTCTGGCAGGTGGAGGAGCTTGGTTAGCTTGGTTTACCAGATTCGCTTGAGCTTGGGCATGGATGATGTTCACTAGGTGTGGACAAGTGTTCCTGAAGTGGTTTGGGTCCCCACAGTTGAAACAAGCTCGCATGGGTTGCATCATGGGGTAGTTGGGTTGGTAGTAAGGTTGGGCTGCGTGTTGTGCATGTGGTAGAAGTAAGGGTTGTTGGGCTTGGCCCACCATTTGATTTTGGGTTTGGGTTGGAGGTTGACTGCGGTTCATTCGCTGAAGGGTACGGCAGGTTTGGATAGTGTGACCCGCACGGCCACAACTTGTGCAATGTTGGCAGGGGTTTTCGGGAGGGTGATGGTATTGACAACGGTTGCACTTTGGGTGTGGGCCAGTGTATGGCCTTTTGAATGGTGCAGCTGGAGGAGCAATTTGGGTGATTGGTGCAGCAGTGATAGGAGGGTTGGTTTGAGTGACAGCAAAATTCTTGCTATTTCGCTTCCTCTTACCAGCAAACTTCGAGGATGAGACGGGGTGGTTTAGAGTTGGGGTCTCAATGGGTGCTTTCTTCTTCTCATCTTTGAACTTGCCGTTTCGAATGCGATTTTCAGTGAGTTCTGTGGCTAACTCCATTGTGGCTTCAAGTGTTGCAGGCGAAGTGCTTAAAACCGAATCTTGGATTTTCGAGGGGAGGCCTCGAATGTAGTGTTCGACTAAGCGGTACAAGGGGGTGAACAAATTGGGGATCATCTGGTTCAACTCGAGAAATCTCTTATTTATGAAGTGTGGTCTCCTTCCTTTTGTTTCAATGGGTGGAATTCGTCTTCCAGCTTTTTGATTTCGCTTCTTGGACAGAAACGTCTTGTCATGATTTCCCTTAACTCTTCCCATGTTAAGGCTATGGCATCTTCAACTCCTCGCTTACCCTTTTCCGTGTTCCACCAAGTAAGGGCTACCCCAAACAGTCTTCCAGTCGCGTAACGTACCTTACGGTCCTCGGGACAGTCGTAATTGAGGAAAGTGTTTTCCATTTCTTCAAACCAGTGAAGGAGAGCGGTGACACCTTCAGTCCCTTCATATTTTGGGGGATCGCAGGATTTGAAGTGTTTGTAGGTGCACCTGGAGGTTTTGGAAAGAGGGTTGGCGACGCTCTGGTCTTCTTGGTTGGGAGGGTTGATGGGATTAGCGGTGAGAGCTTGTTGAACTTGAAGCACGATGTCAGGAAGCACTGCGGCCATTTGTTTAGCAATTTGTGCGGCCAAGCGTTCGTTTGACTTTCCTGACTTTCTACCTCCACGTAATTGCCTAGCCGACATCTACAGGAACATATGTAGGAACATTGTGAGTTTAAGAATTTCCTAGGTGTCATGTGTCGTAAAAAGAATGAAAACAACATAACTGGAAATAATTTAACTACATCCATAGGATGTCTTGGGTTTGCTCATGTTTGGGCCTCCAAATGTCCCCCATACCATTGCCTGTATAGTCATGTGGGCCCCCATGACTATTGGGCTTGGTAGGATTCACATTGGTGTCGGCGGGTTAACACTCGCACCACCCGAATGAAAATCGTAAAACATGATTGAGAGATGTATGGTAGGAGGGTGTCCAATTGTAGACACAATGACAGCTCAAAGTGGGGTTAGTTCACACGACATTTGGTATGGCATGCTTTGGCCTAATAGGTCCTTCGTACTCTCATCGTTAGTCCCCAGGTAGGCAAACTGGTCCTTTATTTTGAATTTATACGAATGCCAAGCCTAGACAGGACGTTCCGACTACCGGTACTCGTACCCTTCCAGTTACTACATGCCCGTCGTGAGAACTCACTTTGATGTGATTTGAAAAATACAAAATCATTGCAAAAATCATGGAAATCGTGAGGTGTGTGCTCTCATAGATATGATATGTTATGAGGATATGAATTATGATGAGCATTGCATATTAACATGTACTTGTGAGCGTGCTTGCATAATATTGGGTGTGAAAATAAACATGAAACATATAAACATCATTAATTTTGCATGTAACGCATAAACAATTAAAATTTAATCAACTATAGTATAGGCTCTAAGGGTCTAATAACCTATCCTATATCCCTATAGTCACAAGCTCTGATACCAATCTGTCACACCCCGACCCGCAGCGGAATAAAAGTCGGGGCATAATTGGGTTATCACCAAAGCTCATGATATTTACTAAGAAGTTTCATATTTATTAAATTCAAATTACAAACTTAAATATCCAATAATCAAAATTCATACAATTACAAAGGAAAACAAAACTAAATGTTCATTCCAAAGCATTAACTTGTTTATTCTTCTAGGCCATCCTAAGTGTTTCTTACCTCAACTGGATCACCTGTATCATGTGTAAAACAGGGGAGATTTTGGGTCAACAAAAGTTGGCGAGTGAACTTTGATAAAACATTTTAAGTAATTGCTTGTTTTATTTATTAAAGAAAAATTCGTGCATTAATCACATGTGAGCAAACATATGTAGGTAAACAATCACAAACCACTTTGGATGAATATATGACATGAATGATGATGTATTTGAGATCAAGGCTCAATCAAACAGAGCCGATCTAATGAGGCTCCTGATGCTCAACCCGTATCCCATGGGGAACCGATGGGCCTAATGAAATGCGTGCACTGAAATGATAAATTTAATCTATATAATTCACACAACAATCAATACACATTTGATCACGGAAATGATATATGCACAAGTGTTTAAATAAAATAAAGGAATAGTACGACACATGATACACCCCAAAACGTGAATAAAAGGGGGAATTTGTAAGAATTCACTCACAGTGGGTGCGTTCCTTGATAATGATGAATGCGCACGAATTTATGATTCAACCGACGAGGGAAAACTAACCTAAATAATAACGAAATAATTCGATGAATAAATAAATTTTATTTGAGATTAATATTTTTAATTAGTGCTCCTAATGAGATTTTTAGATTTATTTTTGTGAGTTTAATGCAAATTTTTAACCTTAGAAATCTTATTTTTAAGTATTTTTAAATAATTTTTCAATTTAATAAATAAAAAAAATAAGAAAACAAATTTAAAAATAAGTTGACCTTGTCAGGTCTGACCGGGTCTGACCGGTCGGATAGCATGTAATTCAGGCAGCGTGTGAGGTTCGAACCCGTGACCTCTCGTATACGTGCACGCAGCTCTACCAACTGAGCTACGTGTCTAACCCGAAGTATTCTCTATTTTAATTATATATATATATACTAACTAGCTTTAACCTTATTTAGTTTTTATTAAAAAGGATTTAATATGGCCGAAACTGGTTACAGAACCCGGAATCGAACTCGGGACCTATGGTTCGAGTGCACACAGCCCAACCAGTTGGGCTGTGTGTCTAATCCGCATAAACACTGGATTATATTAATTTTATATATATGCTATGAGTTGATCTGAATAAGTTTTAAAAAAGTAGTGGTTTTATTGCAGAAAATCAGAAACATGTGCGACTCGAACCCGGGACGTGTGCTTTGTAATTGCACACAGTCCACCGTTGGACTGTGTGTCTAACCCGGTTAAATACCCGTTTTTATTTATTTTTAAACACTAACTCAAATTCATCTTTTTCACCATTTAAAAATCCAGACAATGATCCCGACTGAATAAACTGATTAAACAGTTTTGATTACTGTTTTGAGCTAATAAATTACTAATCAAGAGATAGCAAGGAGGTTTAGATAATTATACCGGTTTGGAAAAAAATTACGGTTTTCTGGTTAGAGATTCCGGTGATACTCCGGCGAGTGCAAAGGTCTCCGGCAATGTGCTTTGAAAGGAAAAAAAAATCCAGGAAGAGAGTGCGATTCTGAGCGAAATGCTTACAAGGAATTGGGTGGGTATTTATAAGGTGGACAGGCTGATCGGTTTCGATTTAGAGACCAAAATCACGGTCAATGATTTCAATTCTCAAAAGAAACGGTTTTGACTCAATTGTGTTTTAGGTAACGGTTATAACTGATGTCGAAATCAAGTTTACGCATTTCAATCATGGGGAAAGTAGCAACAATTTCGGAGTTTTAGTTTGCCGGCGATTTCGAGTTCTGGGTTTGCTGATTTACAGGTTTTGACTTTCGGTTTTACCATAAATGTTATTTGTTAAGTATTGAACACAAATATGTGTGTGGCGGAGTGGTGTGATGTGTGTGTGTCTACGCGGGAGACCCGGGTTCGAGACCCGGCTACCCTTTTTATTTTTATTTTACTTTTTGATTTATTATTAGAGATTGATTTAACTTACTTATTGTTTTATTTATTAATTATGGTTTTTTAAATTCTAAAATATTTATTGATTAGGAGATATTTAAAATAACCGGAAAAATAAATACGCAACGCGCTTTTAACCGAATATTTGATTATTAAACGAAGCGGGTTTTGAAACCCGTTTTACGACGAATGTTACAGGTTGCCGCTTGAAGTCGACCAAATTCGTATTGGTCATACAAACTACCCGGCAAGGTACTCACACTTACCCCAAGATCCAAAAGTTCCCTTGTCATTTTAAATTCTTCGGTGGAAGTGCACCCAAAAGAATCTAACTCACATTTTCGGTTAAATCAAGTTTCTTAGGAAACTTGTGAGTCCTCTTTTGGGTGCATAAATCTTTCAAGTACTTAGCATATGAGGGTACTTGTTTGATGGAATCTAGAAGTGGTAAGTTAATTTTAGTTATTTGAAAAGTTCTCACATTTCTTCTTGTTGTTGGCCACGTTCTGTTACCACTTTCTTTGATGGTCCCAAGAAAGCTTCGGGACAAGGGGCGGTATTACCCTCCACACCCTTTCCTTAGCCTTTGGGATGGGGACGGCCACAACAAGGGTACTTTTGTCATTTTTAGAAAAAACTTTTGTTTTGACCCGTTTGACCGTCATCAATCTCATCATCACTAAAATCATCCACCACCCTTTAAACATGATGGGGTGATGGAGACTCGACATCAATATCTATGACTCGACCACTACGATGTCACACCATAACCAATGGCGGAAACATCAGGGCAGGATGAAATAGATTGCTCGAGACTTCATAACACTATTTTGTGACAAATATTTAAATAACAATATTTCATTTCATCTCTAAATTCAAATACATTGGTTTGAAAACAGAATACAACAAGATAATCAAGAAACAAAGTAAAACATAAGTCTAGATTATAAATGGGTTTCTAGTTCATCCTACTAGATTCCATGCATCCTCATCATCATCACATTCCTGCAACATATATTAAAGTATAGTTCAACACACAAGGTATTGGCGGGTATACAAGTTTCAATACTAGATAATACAAAGTTTAAACGAATCCACATGCATAATTGTTAACTAATATTAACATACAACACTAGCATGCAACTATAAATGTCAACCCAAAGTTTCCCACTAGCATAATCTAATCATAGCAATGAATAGACCGTTTTGTTTACTTAATATAACCTTAAGAATATAGGCGGTGCGTTAAACCTACAGCGCTATACATTTTAAGGGAGGCTTGAAGAAAGTTAGTGACAAGTATAAAGCATAAGTATAGTCTAGCATGCATGAACTTAAGAGTAACTGTTTAAGCACGTATGATGGATTGTTATTTGTGATTTTAAGCATAAAGAATATGTGATTTGGTGATTTTGATAGCACATACATGTTGCACCCCAAAAGGTGTAAAAAGATTAAAAGAGGGGAGTCGAGTATACTCACGTTTTGCAAGCATTCCTAGCAATCCAAGAGTTGTTAATTTGGGGGGATGGAACACTGAAGTTTCCCTACATAGGGAAAATGAAGGTGTGTGAGTATTCGGTTTTGGTGGATAGTTTGGATTCGGGGTTTCTAATTACATAAAGGTATGTATACTGAAATTATTATGTAGAGGTTTAGAACTTAGATAATATAGCCTATTATCATGACATGTAACCATAATTCGGTTAACATCAAGTGTTTAGTTAAATATATATTTTTATATATTATGTAGTATATAGTATATAGTATGTCCAACATGTAGTAGCATAGATTTCATGGAAGTCAAGCATGGAGGTAGGATGATAAATATCCATTAAACCTAATTGTATGATTCACCAATGCACAAATTACCATAAGAATGATTGGATGGTCATGAATGAAAGTAGAGTACAACTAGTTATCATGTTCACCAAGTAGTCAAGTAAGCGACAACCCGGGTGTTCCATACCCATCATGGAAAGTGTTGGAGATGCGGTTAGGTTGTGTTACTTTAAGACTAGAATAACACTTAGTAAACATGAATGAAAACATCAAGTGAAGTGGTGGAATGAGGTTAGGATAGCCAATGCTTCCAAGTATTCATACCTTACACCATAACACAAGTCTTGCCATAAGAACTATGGTAGTCTTGGTTGGTTTCAACACTTGTGGGTTGTCTAAACCCTAACGAAACAGAATGTTTAGAGGTGTTTGCACCTCTTTAACTCATAAGAATTAACTCCTAAACAAGTCTCATAACCTTAGATAGGTTCAAGAACAAGAAGGCACAAGATTTAAATAAGAAAACATAGTTTTAGAAAAGTTAACAAATTAATCTTCCAAAACAGAAAGTTTGGACCTTAAAATGGTGATGTTCCACCTTGGTTTACCATGGTAAACCATTGGAAACACTCCTAGAGATGTTCCAAGCTTTGTAGAGGAAGAAGAAGTGAAGAAAGATGAAAGAAAAGTGAGATGAAGCTCACTTTTGCACTTAGAAGTTTCTCGCCTTTTTCTGATGTTTGCAATAGATTTGAGAGAGTTTTGGGAGTATAGATGAGTTTGGAAAGTAAAAATGGGTGAATGGAGGCTTGCTTATCTAGAGAGGAGGTAGGGTTTGTGTTTATGAAGGTTGAATGGTGATTGGGGAGGAGAAAGGTGGAAGGAAAATGGCCAATCTACAGCATGGAAACAACCTGTTGTGGATTAAGGGCCTACGCGTTACGCATAGGGAAGGGGGTCGCATAGCGCGACACTTCTCTTATCCGACCAAAGTTTGGTTTTTCACACTTTGGCCCCTGATTCCCCTTTTGTTATCACTTTAAGCCTAAACTTTAGTATTTTAACATATTTCCAAGTATAAAACGCATAGTTAAGTATGATTCGAGTATCATGAATGCACGTATGAGTAATTGCACATATAATAAGTACTATTTGCAAGTAAACGCGTATTTAACAATTGATTGCTTGTATAACAAGTATGAATTTTATTATGATCAAAGTCTCGGATTACAAAACTGGAAATGGAATACGAACATGTTACGAATACAAGTTTCCATAAATAGAATTACGATTGCACTTTCTAAATAAGGAAAGTACAAAATGCGAAGTGTTACAGTCTCCCTACTTTAGGAAATTTTGTCCCAAAATTTATTCAAGAGGAAGACTCAACGAAAAGATGTGGATGCTTGGTTTTCATTTCACTCTCGAGTTCCCAAGTGAACTCAATGACGCGTTGCCTTCCCATCGATTGTTGTCTATTGGAATGCGACTTCGCCTTAGTTGCTTGGTTCCTCGGTCCATGATTTCGACAGGTTTTCCCACAAAGTGTGAGGATTCATTGATTTGAAGATCGTCGAGTGGAACTTGAAGTCCTTCTTCAGCTAGACACTTCTTAACATTCGAAACGTGAAATTTCGGATGAACATTGTTGAGCTCTTGAGGTAGATGCAGTCGATACGTTACCTTGCCAATCCTTTCGAGAATTTTGAAAGGTCCTACATAGCGAGGAGCGAGTTTTCCTTTCTTACCAAATCGAACTACACCTTTCCAAGGGAATACCTTGAGAAGTTCATGATCATCACCGTTAAATTCAAGAGGCTTGCATCTTTTGTCAGCGTAACTCTTTTGTTGGCTTCTAGCTTTAAGGAGGTTGTCACGAATCTGTAAGATCTTGTCTGTCGTCTCTTGTATGAGCTCGGGACTGGTGATTTGAGCTTCGCATATCTCGTGCCAACAAATAGGCGAACGACACTTATGACCATACAATGCTTTGAATGGTTTCGTTTGGATACTAGCGTGGTAACAGTTATTATACGAGAATTCTACCAAAGGTAAGTGTGAATCCTAGTTACCACCAAAATCGATTACACATGAACGAAGCATATCCTCTAGTGTTTGGATAGTTTGCTTGGTTTGACCATCGGATTGAGGATGAAAAGTGGTACTAAGGTTGATATAAGTATCGAAGGCTTTTTGAAATGTTTGCCAAACACGCGAGGTGAAACAACCATCACGGTCAGAAATGATGTCAATGGGGATACCATGACGACAAATGACTTCATGCGTGTAGATACAAGCCAATTTCTCCATTTCGTAATCTTCAAGAATGGGGAGGAAGTGAGCGGATTTGGTGATGAAATCCATAGCTATACTATCCCATTTCCACACTGAAATTTCTAGTTGTTTGAGTAAGCCAGAGGGACGTTGATGTTCGGCTTTTACCTTGGAATAAGTGAGACATTTCAAGATGTAGATGGCGATCTTTCTTCATACTGGGCCACCAATAAGACATTCGAAGGTCTTGGTACATCTTATCAGCGCCAGGATGAATAGAGTATCGTGATTTATGAGCTTCTTTCATAAAAAATTCACGGAGGTTATCATGGTTTGGAATCCAAGAATGATCGAGATAGTAAAGAATACCATCAGGTTTGGATACGAGTTGATCTTCAACACCACACTTCATCTCATTGTATACGTCGTTCTCATTAACAAATGAGTATTGTGTGTCACGAATGCAATCACGAAGGTTGTTCAAGATTTGGAAGCAACAGATACTCTTCACATGTGTTTTACAACTAAGAGCTTCGGCTATGACATTCGCTTTACCAGGATGGTAGCGAATCTCGCAATCGTAGTCGTTGAGTAACTCCACCCATCGACGTTGACGCAAGTTGAGCTCTTTTTTGGTTGAAGATGTGTTGAAGGCTTTTATGGTCAGTGAAGACCACACACTTAGTACCATAAAGGTAGTGTCGCCAAATCTTTAACGCAAAAACAACTTCACCAAGTTCAAGGTCGTGGGTAGTATCGTTCTTCTCATGGATCTTGAGTTGTCTTGAAGCGTATGCGATAGCCTTATCTAGTTGCATGAGGACACAACAAAGACCTTGGTTAGATGCATCACAATACAGTACGAAGTTGTCGTTACCATCAGAAAGAGCTAGAAAAGGAGCATTGCAAAGCTTGTCCTTGAGCGTTTGAAAAGACTCCTCTTTTTCGGAACCCCAAACTAAGGTTTATCTTTTTGAGTCAAAGAGGTGGGAGGAACGATGATTTTTGAAAAGTTGGTGATGAACCGACAGTAATAACCCGTCAATCCAAGAAACGAACGAATTTCGGACAGAGATTTCAGTGCAATCCAGTTCTTGACGGCTTTGATTTTCGCAGGATCGACGTGATACCTTTCTCGTTCGCAACGTGACCGAGAGATTGAACTTCTTTTAGCCAAAATTCACACTTGGAGAATTTGGCATATATGCATTCGTTGCGTAGAAGTTCGAGGATTAGACGCAAATGTCGCTCATGTTCGTTTTGGGTTTTGGAATAGATGAGGATATCATCTATGAAAACGATCACGAAGCGATCCTAGTATAACTTACACACGCGGTTCATCAAGTCCATGAAAATTGCGGGTGCATTGGTTAAACCGAAAGGCATGACTACGAATTCGTAGTGACCATATCTAGTACAAAAGGCGGTTTTCATAATGTCCTTTTCGAGGACTCGAAGTTGATAATAGCCAAAACGGAGATCGATTTTGGAGAAACAAGTTGTGCCTTGGAGTTGATCGAATAGGTCGTTGATACGAGGAAGAAGATAACGGTTCTTAATGATGAGCTTGTTAAGTTCACGGTAATCGATACACATGCGGAATGATCCATCTTTCTTTTTGACAAAGAGGACCAGAGTGCCCCATGGAGAAGTACTAGGGTGAATAAAGCCTTTATCAATTAATTCTTTAAGTTGGCTTGATAGCTCTTGCATCTTCGAAGGTGCGAGATGGTAAGGGGATTTTGCAACGAGTGAAGCGCCAGGGATGAAGTCAATGCGAATGTCAATGGATTGAGGAGGAGGAGGAGGAGGACCAGGTAGGTCTTTGGGAAAAACGTCGGGAAAGTCAAAAACGACAGGAACATCACTCACGCTCTTTCCTTTATCCTTCTTTTCCACAATGTGGGCAAGAAAGGCAAAGTACTCATTGCGCGAGTACTTTTTCGTTTGGGTACACGACATAAGCTTGAGACCCTTTGAAGTTTTCTCACCGTAGACGTGTAAGGAATCACCAGATGGAAGAGGAAGTCGAATGAATTTCTCAGAACAAACAACTTCGGCACGAACTTTCTGAAGCCAATCCATGCCTACTATGATATTGAAACTACCTAATTGCATGGGTATGAGGTCGATTGAAAACTTGTGATCATTGAGATTAAGAGAACAATTACAAAGAACCGAATCGACGGTGATTGATTTATCATTAGCGACTTCGACATCGAATGATTGAACCTAGCGGTGAGACCGATATTGTCACTCCCTACTAGCTTGATGTTCCAAAACTTGTTCTCGAGTTGTTGGAGCTCGTGGGGAGGACAAAACTTGTCATTCATGAGCTTTTTAAGCTCGGTCCAGGTTAACTCATAAGTGGCATCGTCTCCGTGTGCGTTACATTTGGCGGTCCACCAATCAAAGGCTCTTGATCAGACGATGCTGATGGCGTTGGTGGTGCGTAGGTGTTCGGGACACCCACTTTGACGAAACACATCAAACCATTAGAGCATTTTCATCGCTCCCTCTTTGCCCGTGAATGGCATCGGACTGCAAGAGTTGAATTGCTTAAATGAGAAGGTTGATTTTGGTGGGTCGACTTTGGATTCGACCGAGGCATGGGGGATTCGACTTTGTTCGACGTTGGTTGGATTTTACTTATGATGTCGGGAATAACCTTGCCATTTGCTTGGCCATGAATTTCATCATATCCTTCCTAGACAAGAAAACATAGTTTTATAAAAGTTACCAAAGTAATCTTCCAAAACAGAAAGTTTGGACCTCAAAATGGTGATGTTCCACCTTGGTTTACCATGGTAAACCTGTGGAAACACTCCTAGAGGTGTAAAGTTTTGCAGAGGAAGAAGAAGTCAAGAAAGATGAAAGAAAAGTGAGATGAAGCTCACTTTTGCACTTAGAAGTTTCTATCCTTTTCTGATGTTTGCAACAGATTTGAGAGAGTTTTGGGAGTATAGATGAGTTTGGAAAGTGAAAAAGGGTGAATTGATGCTTGCTTATATAGAGAGGATGTAGGGTTTGTGTTTATGAAGGTTGAATGGTGATTGAGAGGAGAAAGATGGAAGGAAAATGGCCAATCTGTTGTAGCAGGGAAACAACCCGCTGCAGATTAGGGGCCTCCGCATGCGTTACGTTCGGCGGTCCCCCAATCATCGTACTATTTCACGTTTAAAACATAATATTTAGGGTAAATACCACAAAAAACAACTTAGTTTTTGTTTTTTTATCACAAAAGTCCTTCCACTTTTTTTATGAATGTTAAAGTCCCTATACTTTGTAATTTTGAATATAATTGTTACTTTTTTCTAAAAAACAAATTTAATTACAAATTAGGTCCTTTATATTTTTGGACACTTATATATCATACACTTTAACTTATGTTTTTCTCAATAATCTCACCCTATTTAATAATTTTGGTTTTTTCAATTGTTTTTTTTTAATTTAAAACCATTTATTAACATTACTATTTTATAATTTACATTGAAGAAAACTAAAGAAAAACAACCATCAAAATAATATTTTAGCGTTGATTTTTTTCCTAGCCTTAAGTAAAAAAAAACTATCAAAATCTGCCAAGACTGACAAGATCATACATGTTCTATTAATAGGTGTATAAATCTTAGGACTAGCATGTTCAAATACACATGTACAATCTTATCATATTTCATATTGTAAAATTTATCTCATAAGGTTCTTTTAGTTTTTTTATTTTACATCAATTCTTTAAAATCAGAGTATGCATATCAAACATACTTATGGAATTCTGAAGTTGGCTTTGAACCAAATTCAACCTATGAATTTCGAACTGACCCTATTAGTAAAAAACTTGCATTATATGTGGTTTTTGTTTTCCTGTTATTAAAAATACATGTATGTTTCTATTTAGTTTATATATGTATGCACACATATAAAAAAAATTATTTATTGTTGCTCATTGTTTATATATTAGAAAAATATAACATGGATGATAACATATTTTTCTCTGCATCTTTAAGGAAAAAAACAAATATTTTACGTGCTTATTTACTTTTCTCTGCATCTCTAAGGAAAAAAAACCAAATATTTACGTGCTTATTTACTTCAGTAACAAACATTTTTTTTATATTAGCTTAAGAAAAAAAATAATTACATATGAGGTTAACAATTTCTCTTATGTTAAGGAAAATAGTTGTCTTATACTTAAAAAATGATCAAGTCATTATTGTTTTATATAATAAGGTTATCCAATGAAACTAAAAGTAAGAAATTAATAAAATAAGAGAAAACACTATTTTGATAAATATTTTTGAAACAACACTATTATGGTAAATGTTTTTTCACCAACACCACTATAGTAAAAACTCCAAAAGTTATAGAATATATAATCTATGATTAAATTTGAGTTATGAGTCACAAGTTATATATATAATAATGGGGTAGAGATTAACATAGGTTAAAGTATATGATATGTAAGTGTACATAAATATAAGGGACTTAATTTGTAGTAAAAAAATCTTTTAAAAAAAAGTCACAATTATGTTCAAAATTACTAAGTACAAGGACTTTAACATTCAAAAAAAAGTGGATGGACTTTTGTAAGAAAAAACAATAAGTACGTTGGTTTTTTATGGTATTTGCCCTAATATTTACTTTGAAAGCTTTACTGAGTATGTACACTATCCCAAAACAGTTGTAAAGAGAGGTTTAGAAACTCACCTATCGGTATAGCCTGGTATAGTATGATCATGTCATTATGACCCTCTTTTAGCCCCCGGGCAAAAAAGTTAAACCTGAGTAAGGCTCACAAGTGAAAGGGTTACCTATACTATTGCAGGTACTCTAATCATTTGCGATTTCTCCAAGTGTTCGCATATGTAATAATATATATGCATACTATACCAATGTACAATTACTGACAGTACTCCCTAGTATTACCCCCTTTGCGAGTACTGGAAGTACTTGCATGTAAATGCGAGCATTAATCCGTATGTACTAAACTAAATACTATGAGTGAATACCATCATGCGCATACTAGACTTCGAGTACTACCATGTATGTAGTATAATGTGCATACTTTAACCTTAACGAATACTACTATAAGCGAGGACTAGTTGCACATACTTGGATTATGCGCCTACTAGGGTTTGCGAGTACTCACTAGAGTTCTTTCTAAAACCCTAAACTAGTTGAGATGATGGTGGCTGTGATTTCTACCCTGTAAATGAATCAAGATAACAACTTTATGTTTTATATGCCCCCATTTACATGCCTAGCATGTTCCATGCAACACCATGTATAAAATATTAGGCTTTAAGTGAGTATTACCCTTAAAGAAAAGCTTGGACTCTAATCTATGAAAAGCCCATGAAAACAGGTTCATATTTTTACCTTTTGGCTCTAAAATGGATTAGGAATGATCTTGTTATGGTTGCCCTCTTTACACACTCAAACATGGGTTGAAAATAACAACTCGAGCCCTCTCTCTTTCTCTAACATAAAGTATGAAAACTTGCAAATGAAGGTTAAAATAGTGGCTGGGGTTTGCCATTTCCTTTATATACATCCACATGAAATTAATTTTTCCCTTTCAGTCGCTTTGAATTAGTAGATTTCGCTTTTGGTTTTTTACTTAATTCAACAACATAAGGGCCAATTATATACAAACCAACTTTTCATTAAAGATTGGGGGTGTTACACCTCACCTGAAAAAGCTTCTATTGTTAGACGTAAATCCCGCCTAATTGATACCAAGAAGGTCTCCTTCTAGATATTCTAGATTATTTATGATCTTAGGAACCTCGTCCACAAATTGAGTAGCAACTCCCGCTCAATCTTCTACCAAGGATATATAGCGGTGACTCAGGCCGACAATGAGGTGGTAGGTGGTGGTGCAGGTATAGATTAATGGTTGTAAATTGTTGTGCAACATTTTCAACTAACTCTACTCGTATATTTATAGGACTCTCAGGGAAAAAAGTTAGGGTTTGGTATTCATATTAAGTATTTATCATTTCAACTAATAATTTGTCTGAATTCCATAATTATTTAAATTGATTAATTTAATATTTACAATTATCAACTAACTTGATAATTATCTAACTAAATAATCCTTTTATTAATTATCAGCAATTATTCATTTATTAATTTACTAACTTGTAATCTAATTACAAATAATTAAATAAAAACTCTTCTACCTATATTTATGAAAATAAATAAATTGTATTATTTACTCTACCAATAATTTGTTCCAATTGTTATTTTGTGTTAGAATATTTAATTCTTTATATATTCTTCTTGTTTCTTATCTAAAGTGTAATTTTTATAATCATACCTTATTAGCAATATTACTAAGTTTGTTGTTACTTGAGCATGCTAAGCCACCGACGTTAGCATTGTCTCCCCGTATACTACATTTTCCACAAGACTGCCTACTTAGAGTAGGTTAGGAGACTATGGTAACTTTGTTTGTATATTTACAAAGGAGTTACTGTTAGACATATAAATAAAATAGAACTATATTTTGAGTATACAAATATGAGTTACTGATGATTTATGACTCATGACTTCTATAACTGCAGTTATTCACTCAGATCTTGATAAAGGGTTAAAGTAAGGACCACTTGAAAGTTATGCACCAACAAAAATATGAAAATTTGATATCAAATGAGAAAAGGTATTTCTAGTGTGGAAGAGAAAACATAAGAGAACAAGTAAACACGCTGAGTTTGGAAGTGAAAATCCAATTCATTAAGTGTTTTCGAAGCTAAAAATATATGATGTTATCTAATAATTTATATTGTTGTAATCTTGTTTCTATGCCACTATGTATTGCACAAATCGTTGTCAAAGTTTGTCGGTTACGTATTCACTGTTAAGGGATTTGTTGGTTCTTCATAGTTGTAAACTGTACGTTCATATGTTACTCGTCCTTAGTAGTTTCCATTTTGTAGAAACAATGTAGCTTCTCATAGGCATGTTAATTGGAGCGAATTGTTGTGTGTCTCGAGCACAACGTGGGTTACACAACATTCTATAACGATACCTTCAACACTTACTTGGGCATGCAAGTAGTCGTCTATAAACATGAGGGTTTGTATGAGATGTATAAAGCGTACATCGTTTACCAATTTGCTTACATATATTACTCCCTTTAAGATTCCAGAGACATGAAGAATACCTCTCTAAAGTATAGTGTACTCAATAGAACATTATAGTTCTATTAATCACACATCGACAACTACTACCCATGACCATCAGTAAGTACAATGCGCCTATTAACACTGTGTGAATTCATAAAGTGAGGCCAATCAACACTCGCATGAGTGATTGATCCAAACATTACAACCAACCACGAACATTGATTGATCTTGTCATCCGTGACACATCCGATATTGTTCTAGACTTCCAGCTACTTCCTAGACGGGTTTAGCACCCCAATGGCCAACCTCGTCGACATAACCCCTTACGACTAATTTTTTTTTGTTATATTAACTCTCGGAAATGAAATTTGTGTCCTTATATAGGAAAATAATTTTCAATATACTTTTTTTGAAAGGCAAACTTGATAAATGACACTAAGCCGTTAGCAAAAAAAACTAACTAGGGATATAAAAAAACCGAAAATATACATACTAAGGAGCGGATTTTTAAGCCACTCGGTCCAACCAACTACTAGTTTAGAATTACAGCTAGTATGAAACAATTGAATAAAAAAATGCTTTCTTGTGTGCCTTCTTTCAAACCAAACCCCTCTCCATTCCGAAATCTTCAAATACGCCATATAGCAGAGTATATTATTGCCTCGGTAACATCTTTCTTCTTCTTAGTAATGTTAATTTTGATTTCTTGAAAAGTTGTACTCTCCTAAAGATATGATGTCTAGAAAGTTGAATTGTCATAATTTGTGGATCAACTATACATGAAAATAGATACACCATACGTCAAAGGAACGTTTGATAACAAAACACAAACATGAAAATAGATACACAATACATATCTCATGACCATAAAAGTCTTAGATGTAGTAACACCAAACATTATCTTTTTCATCACTAACATAATATGTATAAGAACCTTTATGTTATACCTAAACTGCATTTCGTACCTTTCACTATGAAATCGGCCAAACCCAACCTTTATGTTCATGTTTTGTTACATTCTATAACCTTTACAACTAACGTCGTCCAAAAACTCAGTTAAGTTACCTCACATGCTTAGCATGTAAGGGTATCATAGTCTTTTTACCAGCCTTTTAAAACATAAAGGTTGATTTTTGAAATTCTGGCTTATTATTATTATTATTATTATTATTATTATTATTATTATTATTATTATTATTATTATTATTATTATTATTATTATTACTATTATTATTATTATTTTCTGTTTATAAAATGTTGTCAGAAAGTGTAATTTTAATTTTTTAGAAAAGGCATTTATTTTTTATTTTTAAAGAATGCTTTTTAAACAGTTTTTTAAGTTTTTGGTGTAACAACACTATATTTTTCAATTTTCTGTGAACGCTTCGAGTTATAACCCGTATCATATAATTACCTAATAAATATTTCTAGTACATAAATCTAAAAAAAGAATAATAACAATACAAGTTCTAAACTGTTTTAAAAGAAGTTTCAGCTTTAGGGACCTTTTGTGCCATAACATAAAAGTTTTTTTTAGATTAAAAAACAAAAAATAAAATTATGAAAGAAACAAAAAAAACAAACATAATAATAAAGGAGAAGTCATGAAAGAAACACAAAAAAAAAAAAAACCAAAGCCCGCTCCTTCATCTTCTTCGAAAATCCAGCCAGTAAAGTCGTGGATTCCGGTGAACCCGGGCAACCTTATCTGTTCGTTTCATCTTGTTTTCTTTGCAAAAAACATTATCTCCTATCTGTATCAACATATAACTCGTTCCTTATCCCGTAAAACGTTGTGAATTAACGTTTATCTTGTTAACCCAACACTCCGGTCAAACTTCTGACTCGTTCTAACCGAGCTCGAATAGGGACGATTTTATGTGTTTTATGTTCAAAATTCTTCGGTTAACAAAAGCCCTCTGTTATTATTATTATTATTATTATTATTATTAATAATAATAATAATAATAACAACAGTACGAGTTAATAATAAAAATAATGACCAAGAATTTAAAAAATCAACCTTTTTGTTTTAAAAGGCTAGTGAAAAGACCATGATACCCTCACATACTAAGCATGTGAGGTAATTTAACTGAGTTTTTGAACGATGTTAGTTGTAAAGGTTATAGAATGTAACAAAACATAAACATAAAGGTTGGGTTTGACTGATTTCATAGTGAAAGGTATGAAGTGAACTTTAGGTACAACATAAATGTTGATTTTTGCAATTTAGTATAAATATAATTATCTAATCTAAATATTAATAAAAACTTCAAATAATGTCATACGACAATTTCTTCTTGAATCTTATAATTTACTTTTATTTTATTTAAAAAAAATTGTTACCCTTATCATTTTTTATTATAAATTCTCTCAATTTTAATTTTAATATTATCTAATCTAAACTCTAATAAACATTCTAACAAATCCCACATGAAAATTCCTCATGCCATCTAAATATAATATTATTTTAAATTCCAATTTTATAGTTAAAATCCTTTGCGGATAATATATATTATTAATTCATGGACAAACCATAACTTAGTTTTTTTGTTTTTATTTTTTTGTGTTTTTTTCTTTTGTATACTTTGTTTTCTTTTTGTTTTTTTTTTTATTTCTATAAAATAACCATAACTTACTTTATTTTTCAATATTGAAACTTACTTTCTTAACCTTTTAATAAAAATTATTAGATGTCATTTTTATCTTTCGCGTTTTATTTTGCTTATTATTTTTAAAAAAATTATTAGATGTCATTTTTATCTCTCACGTTTTTATTTTGCTTATTAAAATTTACGTGTCGCTATAAATTCAAGTTGCTTTTATGTTTCGATTTAAATTTTATTTGGAAATAAGTTGGGTTAAATATAATACGTTTTTATGCTTATTTTTATGTACGTTTTCAGCTGGTCGGTCTATCTTTAGATGTAAATTTTGTGGTGTCGGTACAAATTTAAGTTCATTTACGTTTCGACGTAAACTTTTTCCGGAATTGAGTCGGGTCAAATATAATACATTTTTGTTGTGCATAAATGAGTGTCTACAATCAACTAGAAACATATACATATCGTTTTGGTCATATAACGACTTTATTTTTTGAGTTTTCTTTTGTGGTTTCTATACCATCCATCGATACAATACTGAACCAAACTGGTACAAACCGAATTTCCGTCGCGTCACCGCCTTTCTAAAAAATATATACAATATTACTTTGACCCCCTCGACTTTCTAATACGTATCGGTATAATTCGAATGAGTCTACATTTTATGTTACGTGAGTCACTTGCTGTTAGAAATTCGTAATTTTGTTTACTGCTTTTCCGATTTTGATCGTCGACTTGTTGCTACTTAGCATGGTTTTAGACCCTCCGCTCCGCAACGCGGAGGGCTTAAGACTAGTTTATATATATAACATCACAAGAACTACACAGTTTACCATTTTATCTTTTTGACCACAAGTGCTTTTAAGTGTTGGTTTTTACCCCTCGCATGCTTTCAAAATTCATTAATAGGTTATATTTACATATGATTTATAATAATATAGTAATTCGTTGGTTAAATTTACATAATTAATAATATAGCAATTCTACTGTATCCTTTCCAGTAGCTTTTTATTATCTTTTGAATTAACCGGTACACTTTAAATGATATTTGTTTTTAACCTAATAGTTTTATTCTCCTTTTATAACTTTCTTTCGTTAGTTTTTTTAGAAGAACCAAATAAGTGCTATATTATTCGAAAACGGCGTAACACGACTTTGGGTCGCTACACCACATCATAAATACCACGTCATCATTTTTCTTCTATTTCTTACATTTTATTTTGTTTTTGGTTGTTTTACATATTTGTATTGTACAGCTTCATAGTAATCTTTAATGTTTAATTTGTACTAAATCCCTGCCGCAACGCACGGTAAGAAAATCCTATTAAGACTATGGGGTATGGGGCGGGGGTTGGGGCGTGGGTTGGCTACAAACGCCCAAGTCACCACCCCGGGTGGGCTTGGGTTTCAGAGTGGCTCGTTGGGCGGAGGTTTCAGCCCGGGCGTTGGGGGGCTACCCACATGACATGGCGGAACTCATTGGCCAAGAACACTAGCCGTTTGGCTAGTCGTTGGGTATTAATTTAAAAAAAATTCCTATAAATACCCTAACATATTTAACATTTTTCTCACACAATATCAATACATAAAACACAATTAGTTCTTCAAGTTCAAGTGAATCGTCATCATCATCTGACGATGGAGCGAAATATTTCTACAAACGATCGCGACAGTAGTGAAAGCTATCGTGGAAGACGATGAGGAAGAGACTTCGCAACCTAAACGGAGGAGGTATATTGGTCATGAACGCACACCGCTAACGATTTGATGGTAAACGATTATTTCTCTGCGTCTAGTTTGATATCTAATTTGTAAATATTCTTTATAATTTATTTTAACTTTTTTTAAAATATAAATATATATAATTATTTAATGTTATAATATATATATATATATATATATATTAAGATGATCATGAGAAAACTAGATATAAATGAGAAAACTTAGAAAACTAACTAAAAAAGTCAAAATACAATTATTTTTTACAATTTTTTTATAAAAAATCACTGCATTTTATGTATAATAAAAAAAACTTCTTTTCAAAAAAAAAAAAAAAAACTTGTACTGCACATGTGCATTATATGTTTTATGTTGCACATGTGTATTGTATGTTTTTTTTTTATTTTTTTAAGTTTTTTTATGTAATATATATAGTGAATTTTAATAAAAAAATCAAAAAAAAATTGATATGTTTTTTTTTTTGCTTTTTTAGTTAGTTTTTTGGTTTTCTCATTTAAACTAGTTTTCTCATGATCCATCACCTATATATATATATATATATATATAGGGTGGGGTTTGGCTACAAAGTCCATTTCTCCTACAAAGTATACAAAGTCATAAAACACCACATTATCAACCATAAAACACACTCAAAACCCACAATAACACAGTGAAGATTACTAAAACATAAATATCCAAACCCTATAGTCCATAAAAACTTCAAAAATGTAATGGTAGAACTATGAATATAAAAACACAATATGATAATCAACATAAAACACACTAATGTTAGTCATTCGAAAATCAAAGCCTTATCATCCAAAACACAACACAAAACCCACAAATATGGTATTTTAGTAATCTTCACTATGTTATTTGTGGGTTTTGAGTGTGTTTTATGGTTGACATTATTGTGTTTTATGACTTTTTACACTTTGTAGGAAAAACTGACTTTGTAGCCAACTCCCACCCTATATATATATATGATCCGGTTCAAGGGAGAACCACTATCAGTTGCGGAAATCGCTAGGAACCACTCTTAACCAATAGTATAGTGACACCTCATTCAAACACAAATTAATACAAAAGGGCAATTTGGTCTTTTACTCTCAATGTCATATCATTTCTCTTTCTTCATTTTTAAACTAAATAAATCAATCATTTCTTTCTCTTTCTCTCTCTTCCTAATCATATTATTTCTCTCTCTCTTCATTTTTTAAACTAAATCAATAATTGTTGCTAGAAATTTAAAATAAAAGTGTGACTTGTATGTTGATATGTATAGTTATATTTTTGAACGAAATGTATATTTATGTACATCTACATGTTATACCTAAGTTCAAGATATGTATGTAGTCGTGTTGATTGTTTATCAAACTAGCTTTTGATATATTCACATGAAGACTAATTAGTATGTGTAGAAGCATTTTCTTAAAATGCATATGGTATGTTCAGTCGTTTTATCATACGGTAGTCGGTTTTTAGTGGACGAATGTTGAAGGCGGTTTCAAGCCCATGGGGCTTTTTAAAACGCAGTAAAAAAATTAAAACCCGGCGCGTAAAAAAAGTTTAAAATTGCGCGTAAAAAAACTTTCATACTGGCGCGTAAAAAAAGTTTTATACCGTGGCGTAACAAAAGTTTAAAACCGACGCGTAAAAATTTTTAAAACGCGCGTAAAAAGTGTAAACGGTACGTAAAAAAAGTTTAAAACTGCGTGTAAAAAACATTTAAAATCGCGCGTAAAAAAAGTTTAAACGTGCGTTAAAAATTAAAACGGCGTAAAACTTTAACCGGAACGTAAAAAAAGTTTAAAACCACACGTAAAAAAGTTTTAAAACCACACGTTAAAAAAAGTTTAAAACCACGTGTAAAAAACGCTTTATTTAATTTTGTTTTTTTTCTTACATTTGTTGGTGATTTATTGTAATGTAAATATTTACTGCATGTTTCAAAAAAAAATTACTGTGCAAGGAGCTCAAGGAATTAAATCGTATTAATTAAATTATATTAATTTTTTGATTAATTAATTTTTTCTATAACTATTAACTCAAATTTTTTTATGAGTTATTGTAAAAATTTTACTCTAAATCACATTAACTTTTTGATGTATTAAATTTTATTGTAAAAAATTAAATCACAATTTTTTTGATAAATTATTATAAATTTTTTAATTAAATCATATTAAATTAATCATATCACATTAAATAAATCATATTAACGATCATCATTATATATAATATATATATATATATAATTATATAGTAAAAGACCTAATTGCCCTTACCTCACTAAAAAACAAAATCTAATTAATTAAAAACACAATCATTACTTTATCTTTATTGTCTTTTTAATCTCATCTATTCAAACACCTTTGATCAATGGTTAGTATTGATTTTTACGGTTCTCACACAGTGTTCTCACAACTCAATGTGGTTCTATTTTACCCATATATATATATTGTGTGTGTGTATATATATATATATGTATATATATATGGAGAGAATCATGAGAAAACTAGATATAAATGAGAAAACTAGAAAACTAACTAAAAAAGCCTAAAAAACATATCAAATATTTTTTTTAAAATTTTTTTATTAAAAATCGCTACTTTTTATTAAAAAAAACCTTTTTTTTCAAAAAAAAAATTATGCACATGTGATTATGTAACTGCACATGTGTATTATATGTATATGTTGCACATGTGCATTATATGCTTAAAGTTAGCTTTTGAATTTAGTTTAACTTTTAGAGTTATGTTTTTTTTGGAGATTTAGGAATAGTATTAGGTATTTGGGTGTGGGGGAGGGGGGTTTAGTTTTTGGGGGGTGCGGGTGGGGGGGGGTTAGGTTATTTTGGGGGTGGGTGGGTGGGAGGTTTAGGTTTTTGGGGTTTTTGTTTACGGTTTAGTTTTAGGCTTTTTTTTGGGGGGTGCGGGGTTTAGGCTTTTGGTGGGAGGGTGGATTTAGGTTTTTGGAGGTATCGGTGGGGTGGGGGTTTAGGTTTTTGGGGGTGTCGGTGGGGGGGTGGGTAGGGGGTTTAGGCTTTTCCGTATTAGTGCACATGTGCAGTACAACTTTATTTTTTGAAAAAAAACTTTTTATATATATATATATTAATATTAGCGATTTTTAATAAAAATTCAAAAAAATTGATATGTTTTTTTTGGCTTTATTAGTTAGTTTTTTTGGTTTTCTCATGCTCCATCCCCTATATATATATATATATATATATATTATTGGGTAGGGATCCTAAGAAAAGTACACTCTGTTTGAGAAACTTGAGAAGCAATCTGAACAACACATTTCTTTAAGCTTTTTGTAATATACAAATATGTATAGTTTAAAATTGACTATATACATACGTGTATAATTCAATATACATATATGTATATAGTCAATTTTAAACTATACATATGTGTATATTACGAAAAGCTTTAGGAAAATGTGTGGTCCAGAATGCTTCACAAGTTTCTCAATTAGTCTAGTGTTTCTCACATGATCCTAACCCTATATAAAATTTATATATATATATTAATATATATATTATAAGAGAGATCCTGTAAAAAAGACCCAAAGTGTAAAAGGTAAGAAAGAACTTGGTGGTGACACATGTCCTTTTAGGGTTTATTTGTTTAAAGGGTATCTGGTAATTTTAATAGTAATCAGAATTAAAAATCAAATCTTCTCTAACCGAATTTATTCTGTTTTTTTAGGAAGTTATTTTTATTGATTTATTTTAGGAATTCGAATTTTGAATTAATCTGATTATACGTAAGAGATTCGCCAACCTTCATCCCATAAGAACAATAACGACTTCATCATATTAGTTTTGTGGTTCTGAAGTTTAGTCTATTTGGGTTATTTCGGTATTCGTTAACAAAGTGATCGATGGATAACAACGACGATTCAGGTAATCATGTTATTGTGTCTTATTTGTTTTTGCAGCGGATATTTACATGTTTTGGTTGTTTGACAAATATATTTTTTTTAATCATTTGTTGTGTTCATATCATTTTTTTCATTCAATCAGGTCGGGTTCTGATTAAATATATTTTCGCAGCTATTTTTTGGTGACACGGATTATTTGTGTTTTTTTGCATGGTTGTTTTTTTACATTACACGACGGTTTACCCCCTGCATGATAATTCCATGGTGTTTTTTTATTCCGTGCATGGTGTTTTTCCACATAAAAGTGTATTTGTTTGTTTATGTAGTGGATATATGTGGTGTTTATATTTCATGGTGTTTTTACGTTATTCGATTGTCTACCAACTGCCTGATACTTACATGTGGTGTTTTACGTGTCATGGTGTTTTTCAATTATACCAGTGTTTACCCACTGCATGTTACTTACATTGTGGTGTTTTATTTTGTATATGGTGTTTTTTCCTCCTAAAAGTGTCATGTTTGTTTATATAGTGGATCTTTGTAGTGTTTTATATGTACATGGTATTTTATATATACATTGTGTTTTACATGACCGCTTGTGTTGACCTCGTTACGTTTATAGTGTCTTTAATGTATATTTTTGGTAGTTTGAATGTTTGTTTTCTGTATTTTTAATGTTTTCCATTTTCAATCTGAATTTAATGAAGTTATTATTTAATTTAATTTTTTTTTTTTGTAGGTTTTCAAACTTACCAACTTGTTGGTCAACTACATCTGTCTCCAAACTCTGGTAAGAGGACCTATATACCTGAGGTGGCGAGGATGAAGCCATTTGGGAAGAAGTGGAAGAAGCATAGAGGAAGAAGATGAGGATGAAGAAGACGAGGAGGAAGGATAGGAGGATTAGGAAGTTATAGAGAGACGTATAAACTGATGTTTTTGAATGACTTTTTTTTGGTTTCGTAGACAATTTTTTTTCAAAGGGTATTTGTGATGTGTTGAACACTTGTTGTTTGATTTGTTTGTGTTTGGGTAACTTTATATCCCTGATGATGTCCTAAATTTTTTGTTACTCTTTTACGTATCACTACTTATGACAAAGTATTCGATAAGTAGGGAATTGTTTAATGCAGTACATTATATGATTTATGATGTGTTTGTGTGTTTTATCTGTTTTATATAAGGTGTTGTGTTTACGTTATACAGTTTGCTTCCAATTCATACTGACGATGTACTTTTTGGTAGTTTATACTTAATATCGGTAGACGACCAATCCGTATAATCATCTTTGTAACTTCCATATTCACCTCTAAAAGACATCATGCTTTTTTTACCTCAATCATTCAATAAACAAGCATTGCATACGTACCATCTGTCTCGGATGGAACACAAAGTTCATCTTCATCGTATGGAAATTACAGTTTTTTCAACCACAAAAATGTTTAGACTTGGTGTCTAACTAAATAAAATCACCAAAAACAGAACATATAAAAAATACACAGTTTATGAAACAAAATCAGCCTCTACATAGCTAATATATACCTAGATGGTCTTGCTAATAAACAGTGTTCAGTAACTTAACTAGGGTGTTTTATGATCCATAAAAAAACAAAAAGAGCGACCAAACGTTTGATGTGAGTTTAAACCCCAAAACAAGAACATCAATATGCCACGACATGAGAAAAGATAAATATTCGTAAAATTTTTGTTCCAATAGGACAACGATGTTGTTTGTCGTCCACCTACAGGTGACCATCCGACCGTTGACAAATCTTCCACATTGCCTTATCTTCAAGTTTCACCCTGTCATCCTCGTCTAAACATGCGAAATTTTCACTTCCTTCTCTACATTGAACCGTGCGGTGTTCACATCATTTAGAAGCATTTTAGAGATATACTTCGTTCACAGATCCGCGATTTCCTTTGCTTGATTGCCCAACACTTCTCCTTTGATGTTTCTCTCAGCCGGAAACCACACCTCCACCCTTTCACACTTGTCCCTATTCAAGCCAAAAACACGCTTTTCATAACCCGACATAGCAGGTATATTCATATATATTTCAGGTGTTTTTTCAATAAAAAGAGTAAATTGTAGGTTACCATTGTAAGTTTCCATGTGGCGCATTAGGAAAGTTCCACAGTCGATGTCGTTGTAGATTGTTTGCCATGGGAATTCACACTCTCATTCGTCCGAACAGACACATATGTGGTATTAACACCTGTTGATTATAGGTCTAACAATATCCATCCATAACATAAACACAAACACCTACCATTTACGCATTTAGTTGCTCCATTGCCCGTATTTGTCACAGCATCCATAACTGTTGGATAATATGTAAGCTAAATCTTTAAAGTTATGAGGGATATGACTATAAATTAAACAAAAAACATAAATGATTACCATCTTCGCTTGTTGCCGCTTTATCGCTGACATCCTTACCAGCAGGCACATCTGTTGAATTCGAAGCAAGGTTTATCGTTTAAAACATCATATTATAAATATAGTTGCACTTATGGTTAAATTTAGTAGAAGCCTACTGTTTACTACACTCCAATTACCATTGTACCCCCTTTTTCAGTATCTGAATCGGTACATACGAGTGGTCTTTCGAAGGTGTTTTTATACTTCGATTTGTACATTTTTCCTTTAAGCCATTGGCTTGATCTGACTGTAGAAAACATTAAAACACTAGATTTAAATCAAATTGCCCTATTCCACAAACAACTATAAATAATCCAAAACTATTTTCAACTCAAGCATTCTACCAAACCTCTATGTTTTCAACACTAACAACACTATCTAACACTTTAACCATAATACATTTTGTAAAGATAATGTTCCAACACCCTAACACCATAACCATCATACTACCCTTTTACACTGACAAACATTCTGCTTCCCATAAAAAAAACACCGTATTCACATCAGAACACCCTTACTATATAAAACATTAAAAAACTATATTTAAATCTAGTTGTCCTATTCCAATAACATTTATTAATACTCAAAACCATTCTCAACTCAAGCATTCTACCAAAACTGTTTGTTTTCAACACTAACAACACCATCTAACACATTAACAACATTACTTTTCAACCACTGAAGAATAAAAAAACACCTTATTCATATCAGAACACACCATATCTATCAAGCATATTTGTAAAAAAAACCTACATAAATCGACAGTACATTCTGTAAACACAATCATCATCATCATCAAAGGATAAAAAAAACACCATTATCATCCACCTATTTTACAAAACCTTTGATTTTTAAAGTTAATCAGCACTTATTTAGTTCGGTTTGGAATAGATTCACAAAAAATTCTTTAACAAATAAAAAACACTATTATACTCCCAAAATCATCAAAAATAAATAAATAAATGACGCACCTCTTCGATTCGCAGTTAGGTTTTTGTTTTATACTTCGCCGGCGGTTTCCTCTGACCATCTGTAGTGTCTTTCTGGCTGGAGGTAGGAGCATCGGTGATTTTCTTCATCCATTTTCGCGAATGAGTACTCAACCAGATAAGCACAAAATACAGGGGTAAACACCACAATGAATCTTTAATGAGATTAACTAGAACACAATGATCTTAGGGTTGATTATGATCGATCTCAGGATAAAATCTTTGATGAACAACACCCTGATTTTTTTAGCGTATTTGTCGCAACTTCTGGAGCATTTGGAAGTTATTGAGATACGGTTTTGATTTTGAATAATGGTGAAAGCCCTATATTACCCCTATTTAGTTAAATCAGTCATAAAATACCATCATATTATTTACAATATTGTCATCAAAATATCAACCATTAGATTAAAGATCTAATGGTGTAGATTTTTTATCACCTTTCTCACAATAAACACCTTTTTTACAATAACCTTACCCTATATATATATATATATATATATATATATAATATATATATATAAGGTTAGATAGAAAACCCTAAAAATTTGAGAAAACCCTAGAAAACCCAACCTCCCGACATTTTTTTGAAAAAAATAACACATGTAATATAAATGTTTTTAAGAGTTTTGAGCCAAAAAAATCAAAAAAGCGCCGAGTGGATATTTAAAAAAAATAAACAAGTTTCAGCAACTTTCATCACTAACATGCGTTAGACAAACGTTGCTGAATTTTGTTTATTTTTTTAAAATATCCACTCGGCGCTTATTGTTTTTTTTTTTTGCTCAAAACACTTAAAAACATGCATATTACATGTGTTATTTTAAAAAAAAAATGTTAGGAGGTTGGGTTTTCTAGGGTTTCTCAAATTTTTAGGGTTTTTTATCTAACCCTCCCCTATATATATCTATAAATTATAATAAATCAAAACAATCTTAGGCCACATGTCAATCACTTAAGCTATTAATTGTCACGTGACATTGTTATAATCATTATTGTTTTGTTTTAGGAGGGAAAACACAAGGTTTTCTTTTCACTTATTTTGTCACAAATTTTAAGGAAATCAACTTTACTTTTTGTGCAGACTATTTCCTTTTAAAGAAATTACTTGCAGAAAATATTATGGATTTGTTTCTTTTAAAGTATATCCATTTTCCTTTGTTATCTTTTATAATAATATTTTCTTCATAAAAAATTATTTGCAGAAGCCTGCATATGATTAATTATTTTACACCGATTTTTAACTAGGTATTTGTTGATCCGTTAAATTTTTCATTATTTAATTACTTTAACCTTTCCAATGAAAACTTCGATGCTGTTTTAAAGGTTCATTTGTATTCTTTGATTTATTGATATATAATAATATTCTTTCCATTCAATAAATATCTATCAATAGTTTATTCAAGATTATATGAATTTATTTTTTTTATCAAACTTTCAATAATAAATCTTAATCAATTATCGATTGCATACGTATTTTTTATATTAAATAATTAAAAATGTTTTTGATTATTTTATGTATCATTGAAATTTTAGTTACCTTCCTTTTTAAGATTAATCAAATCATTTTTTATGTTTATGAAACTTTTTTACTTTATTTTCCAGATTGTGTTCTCCTTTATATAAAGTTCTTTCTGTAACTAAATTGTAAATACAATGACTTTTAAAATATAATCAGTAATTGTAACTGAAAATTATAACTGACTTTAAATATTATAATATATATTTAATGCATTCAAGTTATAAAATAATAAAAGTTTTTATTTATGTTCAAGAATGCTAAAATTTAAATTGCCTTCTTTTTTTGTTTAAATAAATTAATATAATAAATATTACATTCTGTGTATTGTTATTATTATTTTTAATGAAATCTTGTATTTGATAACTGCAAATCATTTCTATTTAAAATGTAACTTATAAATAAACAACTTGATGTTTGGTCAATGACTATTAATAAAAGTCAATCATAATCACTATCAAAGGTTGGCTTGTACTTAAAAGAATCAATTTTTTTTCTCATGAGCAGTGACACTATAAAGAATAAAAAGAAGATACAAAATTAAGTTACTAATATTATACAAAGATGAAAAATCTTACAAATAAGACAACAAATGTGAGATACAAAAAATATTTAGAGATTTTTATAGATTGCTTATATGTTATTACTTATATATTGTAATTACAAATGACGTTGGTGATCAACGGGCAGAGATAAAAACATTTAGGTACACTTAGATTTGAAGGTCTTAGGTTTAAGACTTTAAATCTCATATACAACAGGAATAAAGAACAAAAATACCTGTATATTGTAATTTAACTTTTTCCATATTTAATGCATCATTTCGCATAATTATAAAATTAATTATACTATATATTAAATAAAGTAAAATATATTATATAAAACGACATGTGCTTTTTTTTTGTATTTATTTGTTAATAAGAAGCCACTTCGTGTTAAAGGGTGAGGATATTAATGTATAGTAATAATTATCACATGGGAACCAATTGTGAGCATAATATAATCTACATCTAAGTATAATTTATTAAATTAATAAATTTATAAAAAGTATTTTCTTTATACCGCCCGTGTAATACACGAAATCTTAAACTAGTATATATGTAAAATTATGATGTGGCTTGGCCACACCATCCTAGCCATGCCCCACTATACCTCTTTGAAATTGGCTTTTGGTCTTGGATGGCACATACTCCACTTGTCGTCCCATGCCCCCTACCCAAACTCCACGGTTTAAAAAGACGAAGACGACCCTCTAACGTGTCCACATGTGACGTCGAGAAATGAGAAAATTTAGAGGGTCGGCTGTGAATTTCAATATATTATTATTGAAACTTTTTGCAGAAGCCTACTTTGCTTCAACTTCAAGTGAAAGATAATGTGTGAACCAAAATCTTTATGCAAATATCGGGAACACACAACAAAAGATTCTTCCTTGAAACGTGTGTAACAATTTTCTTAAAATAACGGACTCCATCAATATTGACGAATGAAGATAATACATTTGACAATTTATATCAACAATAAATTTAAGACTTAAATGTCATTTTAGTTCTTGTGTTTGGGTCATTTTACCAATTTAGTCTAAAGGTTTCATTTTTCTTCTATAGGTCTAAAAAGGTTTCATCGTTGCCATTTTAATTCACTGGGTTAACTTCATCCATTTTTCTATAAACTAGAAGCGCAATTCCGTTATTTTATACGGCCGCATTGCCCTTCTAGTTAACAGAATTACATATAAAATGACCGAATTTCCCTTCTCGTTAACAGAAAAATGAATGAAGTTAACCAAGTGGACTAAAATGGCAACAATGAAACCTTTTTGGACCCACAGGGAAAACTGAAACCTTTAACTAAACTGTCAAAATAGCCCAAACCACAGAGAATAAAATGACATTTAACTCTAAATTTAAAGTCTGATACAATTTTTCTTCTTCTGAAGGTGGCAATTCAGGGACTAAAATAACATTTAACTCTAAGTTTAAAGTCTGATACAATTTTTCTTCTTCTGAAGGCGCAATTATGAAGGCGGCAATTATACAGTTCTGATTTTATATGACATAATCTAACACTAAAATTTAAAAGCTAAATAAAGAGTAGAGGACCACTATTTAAAGTTAAGTTTTTCAGTAGATTAACAATAAGGGATGAGAGGATTTGCGTATACTCATAGCACTAAGGCCGGAGGGTGTGGAAGCGCCACCGCTGCCACCTCACCTTCCATAGCGCCTGGAGGGTGCCACCATCCACACCGCCGTCTTTAAGGAGGGGGCGCCATCATACTTCCGCCAGCATGTTAACGAGCAAGGGGGGGGGGGGGCTCCATCGAAGTTGATTGGCTTTAAAGGGGGCCGCTATATGGTAAGGGGGGCTTTATACCACACCCTACTAGTTAAAGGAGGGGGCTTTAAAGCACTTGTGTGACGTGACGATGAGGTGGCGTGATAAAGCCCTTAGTCACACCCTCCAGCCTAAGAGTGTGCCATTCAAAAAGAAAACTATTAATGAGCAATTTTGAAGCTCATGGACCCGGGAGGTGGCGCGAACGGATGATAAGTTCACGTCTTATTGCACTGGCTTGTTTGTGAGTGTTTTTTATGAAGGCGTTTGTACTAGGCCCGGTTTTGGGTATGGGCGAGCTGGACGAGGAACCGAGGCCCGAACTCCCTGGAGGCCCAAAATTTTTAACTTTTAAATACATTCTATGTATAAATGTATTTAAATTATTTTGGTGCGGAGAATAAAAGGCCAAGGTAGATGAGTTGGCTAGTAGTTTACATTTTCCAAAATGAAAAATCTTGATTCGTGTCCATTTAACCTTTATATAATACTGTATTTGAGGAAGAAGACCAATTTTCTTTAGTTTCTAACTCTTTCTGTATTTAAAATTGTTTGTTTTTGTCCCTTTGAATTTATTTATTTTTAATATACAATTTAGTTTTGTCATATACTTTGTTTAAATTGATAAATAACTAATATATATTTTTTACGTAAAATCTAACCGTACATGATTTATTTTATTTAATTTTAATATCTTTTTATTTTAGATATTGATGTTTAGTAATTGAAAGTTGATATTTAAATTATTCATATTTGAAATCTGAATGGTGAAACTTGAATTTTCATAGGGCCTCGCTTTTTTTACCTGTCCTAGCTCAAAATGCTTTAAGGATTCTCATAGACTGCTGGTTTGTGGGCAAGGACGAGGTCGTGAACACCATAGTGGTTTCTCCATTTTATTATAATTACTATTTTTTGTTTTTCTTTTTCATTAAAAAATGAGTGATGTATAATAAACTATCAAATTTTGTAAACTTTTAGAAGAATTGTAAGCTTGTATAAAAATTTTAAATATAGAGAGTTCTCTAGAAATTTTGATAAAATTAAATATTTTGTAGGATTTACAATTAGGAAAGTGAAAAGGAGATACGTGCAATTCTCCTAATAATTTATATTAACTTATAGGTTTTGCTTTCACTGGTAAGGCCATGTGTAGTCATAAAGTTTTTTATGGTGCTTTATTTGACAAGTGGCGAAAAGTGCAAAAGAATGGCTTTATGGGGCTTTAGATCATGTGTAGTGGAGGGTAAAACAAAGCCCTCACTTTTGGACGTTTTGCGCCATGTGACAGTCCAGTTCAGCAAGGAAGCTTTATTGGGCGTTTTTTCTAAAATGGGTGTAGTGGGAATATTGGCATTGTGGAGCTTTATTTAAGGGGTGTTAATAGAAAAAAAAACACGCCTTGTGCAATTTTTTTTTGAAAAAAAACGCCTTAGGAGGCGGTCATGGGGCTTGGTTGGGCCTTTTTTTTAGGGAAAAAAAGCCAAAAAACCCCCCATTACGGGTGATCTTATATTAATTTTCAATCTTAGTCCCTAAGGTTTGTCCCAAATTGCTATTTTAGTCTAAACGGTTCTTTTTCTCCTCTGGGTCCCGAGTTTTCCATTTTCTTGCCATTTTGATCACATTGCCTATCTCCGTTAAAAACTTCAGTTTTAACCATGGTATTCTTGGCATTTTCGTAATAATTATAATACTAATAATAATATTTATAATATAAAACACAAAAAAAAACTAACTTTATTTTTTGTTTCTTTAAAAATCTGATTAACACCCCCACTTCATTCACTCCCGTTCTTCATCCCTCTACTTTCTTTCTCTCCACAACCACCGGTGCCAGTGCAATCGCCACCGATCCACAGTCGTCAGCCACACACGGCACTCACCTCCACCAACCACCATCTCCGCCACCAAAATGTCCATTACAACGTCAGTTAACCTAGGGGCACCTCCACCACCTTCACTGACCTCCGCCCTATCACAACCACCGGTGCCACCCACCTCTTTCTCCCATTTCCACAGCCGTCACCCACTTCCTACACTCACATCCACCAACCACCGTCACGCACCTCCATCCACCTTCACATCACAATGATCCTATTAATCCCACAATCATTCCCCAAATTCAACCTTGGAAACCCTAACTGCCTTCCAAATCCATATCATCATCACTCAAATTCATCACTCCAATCGATTAAATCAAAGATGTGTGTAGATCTAGAATGTGAAGGTGCAGATAAGAGGGGTGTGTGTGTGAGTTTTTGATGGCTGAAGGTGCAGGTGGGTTATTACCCCAAAATAGGTTATGGAGCTCGGAGGTGGTGGCTGGTATGGGGTGTGGTAGTTGTCACACCATTGCGGAAACGTTGGAGCGAGACAAAATAGATTGCTCATCACACATAACACTAATTGTGACAATATTTAAATCAAAACCATTTTCATTGCATAACTCAAATTGTCAATACATCACATGAAATTCAAATTACAACAAACAAAGGACAATATGACGAGTTCAACATATCATAATAAATTAAATCTAGCAATTTCTTGAGCGTGTTTCTAGTCAAGCCTACTAGATTCGTACGTGCATCATCATCAACCTTTAACATGTTTTAAATAAAGTCAATGCAAAAGCAAAGGCAAGTACACGAGTTTTGTATAAGTATAGCATAAGTATAGAAGCATTTCCTCGAATCCACATGGCAATTTGTAAATAAGGTAACTAGCATGCATAAAAATATGTCAAACCCTAGTATCCACTAGTATTTAGCGTCTCTTGCCACACATGTGACAAGACCGTTTTAGAATAAAAACTTTACAAGACCCCGACATGTGGTGTGCTACTCCTATAGCGCTATAAATGTTAAGTTCGGGCTAGGAAAGTTAAAAGCATGTATGATTCTAGCATGGACCTATGTAAACAATAGCATGTATAAGGATTGAGATTTCAAAGCATGATTAAGTGTGTGTTGTGTTGGTGCATAATGTCTATGTCTTAGTCTTATATCGAGTTGTATTGTATAAAGCTGAATAGGCTAGGTTTTGAAGTATTTATGAAGTGTTGTAGCCAAGTTCGGGCATGTACATGTATTTTATGCATGTTCGACCGAACTTGTGTCTTACATGGCCGAACTTGTTGAACTATAAATACCTTGTAACATTTATGAAAAACGGGTTCAAAACCCGCTTCGTTTAATAATCAAGCATTCGTTAAAAGTTCGTTGCTATTGATTGTGCCGACTATTTTTAAACATCTCATAATTAATAAATATTATAGAAGTTAAAAACCATAATTAATAAATAATAATAATAAGTAAAATAAACTCAAAAATAATAAATAGAGTCGCCGGGTCTCGAACCCGGGTCTCCCGCGAACAACACACACATCACACAACTCCGCCACACACATCCTTTGTGATATATGCTTAAACAAATATCACTTAAAGTAAAACAGGGAAAGTAAAACCTGTAAATCAGCGCGCCCAGAACTCGCAATCGCCGGAAAACCGAAACTCCGCAAATGTGGCTATTTTCCTTTGACTGAAACACGTAAACTGATTTCGACATCAGTTATAACCGTTGCCTAACAATCAATTTTAGTCAAAACCGTTTGAAATCATTGACCGCGAATCTTGACCCCAAATTCGAACCCAATCGGCTTGTCCCCTTATAAATACCCACTCAAACTCCTTTAAACATTTCGCTCAGAACCGCACTCTCTTTTGAAGTTTTAATTCTTCCAAAGCTCGTCGCCGGAGATCTTCGCATTCGCCGGAATATCGCCGGAATCCTGATCAGAAAACCGCAGTTGTTCTTCAGACGGTATAATTGTCTAAACCTTCTTGCTATCTCTTGATTAGTAATTTAATTGCTCAACACAATAATCGAAACTGTTAATTCAGTTCGTTCAGCCGGAATCACTGTCGGAAATTTGGAATGATGAAAAAGATGAAGTTAAGATAGTGTTTTAATATAAATAAAAATGGGTATTTAACCAGGTTAGACACACAGTCCAGCGGTGGACTGTGTGCAAATACAAAACACACGTCCCGGGTTCGAATCACACATGTTTCCGACTTTCTGAAATAAAACCAACATTTTTAAACCTATTCAGATCAATTCACAGTATATATATAAGAGGAATATAATCTAGTGATTGGGCCATGTGTGTGTACTCGAACCGAAGGTCCCGAGTTCGATTCCGGGCTTCTGTAACCGGTTCGGCCATATTAAATCATTTTTAATAAAACTAAATAAGGTTAAAGTTAGTTAGTATATATATATAATTAAAACAGAGAATATTTCGGGTTAGACACGTAGCTCAGTTGGTAGAGCTGCGTGCACGTATACGAGAGGTCCCGAGTTCGAACCTCACTCACCGCCTGGAATACATACTGTCTGACCGGTCAGACCGGTCAAACCTGACAAAGTCAACCCATTTTTTATTTATTTTTGTTTCTTTTTATTTATTTATTAAATTGAAAAATTATTTAAAATACTTAAAAATAAGGTTTTTAAAGTTAAAATATTGCATTAAACTCACAAAAATAAATCTAAAAATCTCATTAAAGAGCACTAATTAAAATAATAATCTCAAATAAAATTTATTTATTTAATCGAATCATGTCGTTATCATTTAGGTTAGTTTTCCCTCGTCGGTTGAATCATAATATTCGTGCGCATTCCTCGTCATCAAGAAAGCATCCACTGTGAGTGAATCTCTACCAATTTCCCGTTTTAATCATGTTTTGGGGTGTATCATGTGTCGTACTATTCTTTTATTTTATTTAAACACTTGTGCATACATCATATCCGTGATCAAATGTGTATCAATTGTTGTGTGAATTATATGTAGATTGAATTTTATCATTTCAGTACACGCATTTCATTAGGCCCATCAGTTCCCCGTGGGATACGGGTTGAGCATCAGGGCCTCATTAGATCGGCTCCGTTTGATTGAGCCTTGATCTCAAATACATCATCATTCATGTCATATACCATCCAAAGTGGTTTGTGATTGTTTACATATATATGTTTGCTCACATGTGATTAATGCATGAATTCTCTTTAATAAATAAAACAAGAAATTAGTTAAAATGTTTTATCAAGGTTCACTCGCCAACTTTTGTTGACCCAAAATCTCCCCCGTTTTACATATGATACAGGTGATCCAGCCGAGACAGGAAACACTTAGGATGGCCTAGAAGAATAAACAAGCTTATGCTTTGGAATAAATTTATAGTTTCATTTTCCTTTGTAATTGTATGAATTTTGTTTTGGATAATTAAGTTTGTAATTTGAATTTAATAAATATGAAACATCTTAGTAAATATCATGAGCTTTGGTGATAACCCAATTATACCCCGACTTTTATTCCGCTGCGGGTCGGGGTGTGACATACCTAGCTTGTGTGTCTCATTTGTAACTTTGGCATTGTAGAGGCGAAGCTCTGTCAGTCTGTATTCAGAACGTTTGATCAATAAAACTGACGTTTAACTGAGTAATTCTTGTCTATTGGTAACACGATTAATATTTCCGCTATTATGGACGTTAGATATCAAATTTAGGTTCCTAAGCATCAAGGACGGTCCTACAAGTGGTAACAGAGCTAGAACAACCTGATTTGATAGTATCAAGACAAGAACACTTCTATTTCTACTCCATTCTTCTTTTTTCTTAACTTTTGATCACAAAATGAAGAATTCATGGTCAAAATGTTTTGAATTTTGAATATATTATGTAAAATACAACAAATATAAACCCTTGAAAGATTGGAGATCAAATTCAACCGAATTCATGTCGAAATTTTGAAAAAAACCATGTTTTTGAAAACCCTCAGGAACGAACTTGTTGGCCATGTTTATATGTTTCATGTTTATTTTCACACCCAATGTTATGCAAGCACGCTCACGAATACATGTTATTATGCAATGCTCATCATAAATCATATCCTCATAACATATCATATCTATGAGAGCACACACCTCACGATTTCCATGATTTTTGCAATGATTTTTGTATTTTTCAAATCACATCAAAGTGAGTTCTCATGACGGGCATGTAGTAACTGGAAGGGTACGAGTACCGGTAGTCGGAACGTCCTGTCTAGGCTTGGCATTCGTATAAATCCAAAATAAAGGACAGTTTGCCTACCTGGGGACTAACGATGAGAGTACGAAGGACCTATTAGGCCAAAGCATGCTATACCAAACGTCGTGTGAGCTAACCCACTTGAGTTGTCATTGTGTCTACACCTGGACACCCTCCTACCATACATCTCGCAATCATGTTTTACGATTTTCATTCGGGTGGTGCGAGTGTTAACCCGCCGACACCAATGTAAATCCTACCAAGCCCAATAGTCATGGGGGCCCACATGACTACACAGGCAATGGTATGGGGGACATTTGGATGCCCAAACATGAGCAAACCCAAGACATCCTATGGATGTAGTTAAATTATTGTCAGTTATGTTGTTTTTCATTCTTTTTACGACACATGACACCTAGAAAATTCTTAAACTCACAATCTTCCTATATATTGTCAACCCGACCTATGTCCTGTAGATGTCGGCTAGGCAACTACGTGGAGTAGAAAGTCAGGAAAGTCAAGTGAACGCTTGGCCACACAAATTGCTAAACAAATGGCCGCAGTACTTCCTGACATCGTGCTTCAAGTTCAACAAGCTCTCACCGCTAATCCCATCAACCCTCCTAACCAAGAAGACCAGAGCGTCGCCAACCCTCCTTCCAAAACCCCCAAGTGCACCTACAAACACTTCAAATCCTGCGATCCCCCAAAATATGAAGGGACGAAGGTGTTACCGCCCTCCTTCACTGGTTTGAAGAGATGGAAAACACTTTCCTCAATTGCGATTGTCCCGAGGACCGTAAGGTACGTTACACTACTGGAAGACTGTTTGGGGTAGCCCTTACCTGGTGGAACACGGAAAAGGGTAAGCGAGGAGTTGAAGATGCCATGGCCTTAACATGGGAAGAGTTAAGGGAACTCATGATAAGACGCTTCTGTCCAAGAAGCGAAATCAAAAAGCTGGAAGACGAATTCCACGCACTGAAACAGAAGGAAGGAGACCACACTTCATATAATAAGAGATTTCTCGAGTTGAACCAGATGATCCCAAACTTGTTCACCCCCTTGTACCGCTTAGTTGAACACTACATTCGAGGCCTCCCCTAAAAATTCAAGATTCGGTTTTAAGCACATCGCCTGCAACACTTGAAGCCGCAATGGAGTTAGCTACAGAACTCACTGAAAATCGCATTCGAAACGGCAAGTTCAAAGATGAGAAGAAGAAAGCACCCATTGAGACCCCAACTCCATACCACCCAGTCTCATCCTCGAAGTTTGCTGGTAAGAGGAAGCGAAATGGCAAGACTTTTGCCGTCACTCAAATCAACCCTCCTATCACTGTTGCACCAATCACCCAAATTTCTCCTCCAGCTGCACCATTCAAAAAGCCGTATACTGGCCCACACCAAAATGCAACCGCTGTCAATACCATCACCCTCCCGAAAATCCATGCCAACATTGCACAAGTTGTGGCCGTGCGGATCACACCATCCAAACCTGCCGTACCCTTCAACGAATGAATCGCAATCAACCTCCAACCCAAACCCAAAATCAGATAGTGGGCCAAACCCAACAACCCTTACTTCTACCACCTGCACAACACGCAACCCAATTGTACTATCAACCCAACTACTCCATGATGCAACCCATGCGAGCTTGTTTCAACTGTGGGGACCCAAACCACTTCAGGAACACATGCCCACGTCTAGTGAACATCATCCATGCCCAAGCTCACGCAAACCCGGTAAACCAAGCTAACCAAGCTCCCCCACCTGCCAGAGGGAGAGCTTTCAATATCAATGCCAACCAAGCCAGGGCTGACAACAACGTGGTCAACGGTACGTTTCTCATCAATGGTAGTTATGCATCCATATTATTCGATACTGGTGCGGATAAGAGCTTTGTGTCCTTAGAATTTGAACCTATCCTCGACCAACCTCGTGTTAATCTCATCGAATCTCTAACGGTGGAAGTTGCTGACGGAAAACCCGTTTCATTAAATTCTATTATACGCAACTGTACTCTCACCCTAAACGATCACGATTTTCCAATTGACCTTATTCCTATGAAGTTGGGAAGTTTCGATGTTATAATCGGTATGGACTGGCTCAGCCAGCATCACGCTGAAGTGGTGTGCCACGAAAAGTTCGTTCGCATTCCTCTTGCAGACGGCCAGACACTATGTATTTTTGGGGAAACCCTTCGAAAGGACTCAAATTAATGTCCTGCCTTCAAGCCCGAAGATATCTCCGCAAGAACTATGTCGCATTCCTAACCCACGTCGTCAAAAAGGGAAACAAGGAAGGAAACTCGAAGATAACCCAATTGTGAAGGAATTCCCACAAGTCTTTCCCGAGACATTTAGGACTTCCTCCTGTGAGAGAAGTCGAATTTCGCATTGATCTTGTACCTGGCGCTACACCAGTCGCAAAATCTCCTTATACGTTAGCCCCATCGAAATGCAAGCGCTGGCCAGTCAACTGCAAGAGCTGACTGACAAAGGATTCATACATCCTAGCTCATCGCCTTGGGGTGCACCTGTTCTGTTTGTGAAGAAGAAAGATGGAAGTTTCGCATGTGCATTGATTATAGAGAACTCAACAAGTTAACGATTAAAAATCGCTATCCACTGCCTCGCATTGATGACCTCCTAGACCAACTTCAAGGCGCCACCTGCTTTTCAAAAATCGACCTTCGTTCTGGTTATCATCAGCTCAGAGTGCACGAAGAAGATATCCCAAAAACCGCCTTCCGGACTCGTTATGGTCATTACGAGTTCATGGTCATGCCATTCGGTTTAACCAACGCCCCCGCTGTCTTCATGGATTTAATGAATAGGGTATGCAAACCCTACCTCGACCGTTTCGTCATAGTCTTCATCGATGACATCCTTATTTACTCCAAGTCTAAATCTGATCATGAGCGACACCTTCGACTCATCCTTACACTCTTAAGGACTGAAAAGCACAATTCTCAAAATGCGAATTCTGGTTAGGAGAAGTACAATTCCTTGGACATGTCGTCAATGACAAGGGAATTCATTGTCGATCCTTCAAAAATCAAGGCAGTACAAGAATGGCAAGCACCACGTACCCCTACCGAAGTTAGGTCATTTCTTGGTTTGGCTGGTTACTATCGACGCTTCATTGCCAATTTTTCCCGTATTGTTGTACCACTCACGGCCTGACTCATAAAGGAAAACCCTTCATATGGGGACCTAAGCAAGAGGAGGCCTTCCAAACTCTAAAGCAAAAACTTTGTGACGCACCTATCCTCACACTCCCTGAGGGTTGCGATGACTTTGTGTATATTGCGACGCATCAGGGCAAGGGCTAGGCTGTGTATTGATGCAAAGAGGAAAAGTGATAGCCTATGCCTCTAGGCAACTCAAGGTTCACGAGAAGAATTACACTACCCATGACCTGGAACTTGGAGCCGTTGTGTTCACTCTCAAGATGTGGAGACATTACCTCTACGGTACCAAGTGTGAAATATACACTGACCACAAGAGTCTCCAACATATCTTCAACCAGAAGGAGTTGAATATGAGGCAACGAAGATGGTCGAACTTCTCAACGACTACGACTGTGAAATTCGGTATCATCCTGGCAAGGCAAACGTGGTGGCCGATGCGCTCAGCGAAAAGGTTGATGCGAACTCCATTCGTCTTCTATGTTCGCAAATCATAACCGACATCAAAGATCAAATCCGGGAGCTCAACATGTTTCTGTAAAAGAAAATGACGTACGCGATGAGCTATCATGTGGAGCTGAACTCAATATCGAAACCAAATCCGATGGTATTCTATACTATTTAAACCGCATATGGATTCCTGATTGCGATAACCTTCGTGATTTCCTCATGAATGAGGCGCACAAAACACGATACTCTGTACACCCAGGAGCCGACAAGATGTATCAAGACCTACGATACACCTACTGGTGGCCTGGCATGAAAAAGGATATCGCTGTTTTTGTTTCCAAGTGTCTTACCTGTTCCAAAGTAAAAGCTGAACATCAAAGACCTTCTAGGACTTCTAGTCCAACCCGAGATACCTGTATGGAAGTGGGAAAACATAACCATGGATTTCATTACCGGGTTACCTCGCACCTCCAGTGGGTATGACACCATATGGGTAATAATCGATCGTCTTACAAAGTCATCTCACTTCATTCCGATTCGCGAGGACTTCAAGAAGAGAAGTTAGCTCGTATCTACATCAGCGAGATCATAAGCCGTCATGGTGTACCATTAAGCATCATTTCAGACCGTGATGTTCGTTTCACTTCACGAACATGGCGAGCCGTACAAACCGCTTTGGGTACACGATTAGACCTTAGCACCGCCTTTCACCCTCAAACTGCAGTCAATCTGAACGCACCATCCAAACCCTGGAAGACATGCTTCGTGCATGTGTCATAGACTTCAAAGGGAACTGGGACGCTCACCTACCGTTAGTCGAGTTTTCGTACAACAATAGCTATCATTCAAGTATCGGCATGGCTCCTTTCGAAACTTTATATGGTCGTAAGTGCCGATCACCAGTATGTTGGCACGAAATTGGGGAAGCGCAAATCACCGGTCCAGAATTAATTCAAGAAACAACCGACAAGATCCTTCAAATTCGAAACAATCTTCTAGCGGCTCAGAGTCGTCAAAAGAGTTATGCTGACAAACGACGAAAACCCTTGGAGTTTGACATTGGTGATCAAGTACTTTTAAAAGTATCACCGTGGAAGGGAGTGGTTCGTTTTGGCCAGAAGGGCAAGCTAGCACCACGCTACGTAGGACCTTTCAAGATACTCGAGATAGTAGGTCCTGTAGCATACAAGCTTGACCTACCAGAAGAGCTCAACAGAATTCATCCACATTCCACGTATCAAACTTGAAAAAGTGCCTCGCCGATAAAAACCTCCATATTCCTCTAGAAGGCATTCAAGTCAACGAATCGATGCACTTCGTTGAAAGACTAGTAGAAATCATTGATTTCGGAGAAAAGCGTTTGAGGCGAAGTCGTATTCCAATTGTCAGGGTACGTTGGGAGTCAAAACGAGGACCCGAGTTTACTTGGGAACGTGAAGACTCAATGCGCGAAAAATACCCGCATCTCTTTCCAGTTACCACTACTACTTAAATTTCAGGACGAAATTCCTAAAAGTAGGGGATACTGTAACATTTATGAAAAACGGGTTCAAAACCCGCTTCGTTTAATAATCAAGCATTCGGTTAAAAGTTCGTTGTGTATTGATTGTGCTGACTATTTTTAAACATCTCATAATTAATAAATATTATAGAAGTTAAAAACCATAATTAATAAATAATAATAATAAGTAAAATAAACTCAAAAATAATAAATAGAGTCGCCGGGTCTCGAACCCTGGTCTCCCGCGAACACACACACACATCACACACCACTCCGCCACACACATCCTTTGTGATATATGCTTAAACAAATATCACTTAAAGTAAAACAGGGAAAGTCAAAACCTGTAAATCAGCGCGCCCAGAACTCGCAATCGCCGGAAAATCGAAACTCCGCAAATGTGGCTATTTTCCTTTGACTGAAACGTGTAAACTGATTTCGACATCAGTTATAACCGTTGCCTAACAATCAATTTTAGTCAAAACCGTTTGAAATCATTGACCGCGAATCCTGACCCCAAATTCGAACCCAATCGGCCTGTCCCCCTTATAAATACCCACTCAAACTCCTTGTAAACATTTCGCTCAGAACCGCACTCTCTTTTGAAGTTTTAATTCTTCCAAAGCTCGTCCCCGGAGATCTTCGCATTCGCCGGAATACCACCGGAATCACTGATCAGAAAACCGTAGTTGTTCTTCAGACGGTATAATTGTCTAAACCTTCTTGCTATCTCTTGAATAGTAATTTAATTGCTCAACACAATAATCGAAACTGTTAATTCAGTTCGTTCAGCCGGAATCACTGTCGGAAATTTGGAATGATGAAAAAGATGAAGTTAAGATAGTGTTTTAATATAAATAAAAACGGGTATTTAACCGGGTTAGACACACAGTCCAGCGGTGGACTGTGTGCAAATACAAAACACACGTCCCGGGTTCGAATCACACATGTTTCCGACTTTCTGAAATAAAACCAACATTTTTAAACCTATTCAGATCAATTCACAGTATATATATATAAGAGGAATATAATCCAGTATTTAAGCAGATTAGACACACAGCCCAACTGGTTGGGCTGTGTGCACTCGAACCGAAGGTCCCGAGTTCGATTCCGGGCTTCTGTAACCGGTTCGGCCATATAAAATCATTTTTAATAAAAACTAAATAAGGTTAAAGTTAGTTAGTATATATATATAATTAAAACAGAGAATATTTCGGGTTAGACACGTAGCTCAGTTGGTAGAGCTGCGTGCACGTATACGAGAGGTCCCGAGTTCGAACCTCACTCGCCGCCTGGAATACATACTGTCTGACCGGTCAGACCGGTCAAACCTGACAAAGTCAACCCATTTTTATTTTATTTTTGTTTCTTTTTATTTATTATTAAATTGAAAAATTATTTAAAAATACTTAAAAATAAGGTTTTTAAAGTTAAAAATTTGCATTAAACTCACAAAAATAAATCTAAAAATCTCATTAAAGAGCACTAATTAAAAATAATAATCTCAAATAAAATTTATTTATTTAATCGAATCATGTCGTTATCATTTAGGTTAGTTTTCCCTCGTCGGTTGAATCATAATATTCGTGCGCATTCCTCGTCATTAAGAAATGCATCCACTGTGAGTGAATCTCTACCAATTCCCCGTTTTAATCATGTATTGGGGTGTATCATGTGTCGTACTATTCTTTTATTTTATTTAAACACTTGTGCATACATCATATCCGTGATCAAATGTGTATCAATTGTTGTGTGAATTATATGTAGATTGAATTTTATCATTTCAGTGCACGCATTTCATTAGGCCCATCAGTTCCCCGTGGGATACGGGTTGAGCATCAGGAGCCTCATTAGATCGGCTCCGTTTGATTGAGCCTTGATCTCAAATACATCATCATTCATGTCATATACTCATCCAAAGTGGTTTGTGATTGTTTACATATATATGTTTGCTCACATGTGATTAATGCACGAATTCTCTTTAATAAATAAAACAAGAAATTAGTTAAAATGTTTTATCAAGGTTCACTCGCCAACTTTTGTTGACCCAAAATCTCCCCCGTACATATGATACAGGTGATCCAGCCGAGACAGGAAACACTTAGGATGGCCTAGAAGAATAAACAAGCTTATGCTTTGGAATAAATTTATAGTTTCATTTTCCTTTGTAATTGTATGAATTTTGTTTTGGATAATTAAGTTTGTAATTTGAATTTAATAAATATGAAACATCTTAGTAAATATCATGAGCTTTGGTGATAACCCTATTATACCCCGACTTTTATTCCGCTGCGGGTCGGGGTGTGACATACCTAGCTTGTGTGTCTCATTTGTAACTTTGGCATTGTAGAGGCGAAGCTCTGTCAGTCTGTATTCAGAACGTTTGATCAATAAAACTGACGTTTAACTGAGTAATTCTTGTCTATTGGTAACACGACGTAATATTTCCGCTATTATGGACGTTAGATATCAAATTTAGGTTCCTAAGCATCAAGGATGGTCCTACAAGTGGTAACAGAGCTAGAACAACCTGATTTGATAGTATCAAGACTTCTATTTCTACTCCATTCTTCTTTTTTCTTAACTTTTGATCACAAAATGAAGAATTCATGGTCAAAATGTTTTGAATTTTTAATATATTATGTAAAATACAACAAATATAAACCCTTGAAAGATTGGAGACCCAACGAATTCATGTCGAAATTTTGAAAAAAAACCATGTTTTTGAAAACCCTCAGGAACGAACTTGTTGGCCATGTTTGGCCGGACTTGCACTAAAACATCACTTTTCAAGTGATTTTTTAGTAAGTTCGCCCGAACTTAGGTATTTTTTTTGAGGAAATTTAGTCAAATTCGCTCGAAGTTACGAAAGTTTCACTGATTTTACAGCAAGTTCGACCGAACTTGTGTAATATTTAAGAGATTTTTAGTAAGTTCGCCCGAACTTACCTAGCATTTCATCAAAATTCTGTTAATAAGTTCGCTCGAAGTTCTGTGTGTTTTCTCAACGATTGTCAAGTTCGACCGAAGTCACACAATTTTTCAAATCAATCTAACAAGTTCGACCGAATTTGTTAGAAAATCTGAGAATTCTTCATTTGTCACTACAAGTTCGACCTTGTAGTAGAAAAATTTGAACTTGTGCGCCGTTGGATGGAGACCTTGAACGATTACGAATGTGAGATTCGTTTTACGAAAATCGGGCAGAGTTTCCTCTGTTTTCGGACGATCCCGACAATACTAGTTGTCGATTTATTTATCAAACGCAAGACTAATTGTTTTCAAAGTTTTTTTGAAAGCTTTTCAGCGTACACGTTTCGTGTTTCACAATGGAAGATCAACTAAGACCTTATATGTCCGGAGCTAGTTCGTCAAATGCCAACGTGATTAATCAAGTCAATCTTGATAACGAAATGGGAACGACCGTCAAACCGCCCTAGCTGATGAGCATGGACGAATACGAAGCATGGAAAGAGAAATTTACCTACTGGGTTGAAGCCATGCACTTCGTTGGCTGGGTATCAATCGAAAGAGGCTACACTGTTCTGGTAGATGAGCATCAACAAGTTCTTGAGAAGTACAACTACTCGACAGCTCAGAGAGACGAATATATCGCCGAGAAAAAGATGACCAGTCTCATCCATTAGTCAGTCAAAGAAGATATTCTGATTATGTTACCAGAGTATACTACAGCAAGAGAACTTTGGTTGTCATTACAGAAGAAATACCAAGGCAGTGCTGAAATGATCAAAAGCAAGAAAGCTCTCGTTCTGAAAGAGTTCGATATCTTCAGTATGTTAAAGAATGAGACCATTAAGCAAATGTTGAGCGTTTCCGTTATCTCAAAGTGCAAATGCGAGGATACGGTCTTGAGAAGACGGAACAAGAATACATCGACAAACTTGCTGACGCATTACCAGAGGGTGAATGGACTACGTATTTGATGGTTCTAAAGAATAGTGATAAGTGGGATTTCTTCAAGTTATCAACGTTTATCGATAAACTCGAAGGCCACGAATGGAGCTTTTGAAGATAGCGAAATCAAAGAACGCTAATGTTGTTCAAGACATCGGTTTGTACTACAAAACTGGAATGCAAGATAACATTTCAAGTCCAAAAATTGGAACTGCTTTTAGTGCAAACATGAATGCTTCTCCACAGAATCAGAACCATTCACAGCCTCAGTATGACCGAAGTCCACAAAGTTCTTACTCGAGCACTGGTTCAAATTCAACATTTCAAAGTCAAGCAGATCAGAACCAACAGCAAAGTTCTGACCCGAATGTTTACAAATGCAACATTGCAGTGAATTTGAATAATGTTGTTTCAGAAGAAGTTGCAAAACAACATATGTCACTACTCACTACCGTCTTAGAGTCTTATGAATGTCTTGTTG